>CM077556.1:17473857-17938857 GCA_039657345.1 Stephania japonica
ATGCTGTGTGTATTATTAAAATTGAAATTGACTTATACTATATGAATATGACGCCTACATATTAAGAGTAGTACACGTGCATAAGAGGGATTATATATATGCATATATAATAAAACTGATACATGTTTGGTACAAGTTGATAATCACTTGATGAGTATTATGTTCTATATATATTTAGTTTTCAGGCACATTAATTATTTTATTTAAATAATATATGAGATAATATGCCATGAAGTATATATGCATGTATATAATTTGTTAGTATTGTTTAAATAAGGATGCAATACATTAAGAAATTCATTGATTAAATGTAGGATGATCCATGCATGTGAAATTTTAAATAATGTTAGAGTGGCCACAACATCTAAATTATGTAAGATCATTCATGCATTTGTTGTAATTAGTAATATGGTTGTGGTAAAATTCATCCCACATGATATTTTACTATACTCATATAATTAATTAGAATAGAATATCAAATTGTATTTTCTTAATTTACCCACAAGAATTGAGAAAATGAAAATAATTTGATAGTTTTATTATATGGTTAATGAATCTTATTGAGTAAAGGCATTAGCCCACAGGCATGTTTTTACGTCACTTGATTTATTTCTTTTACTATGTTTGCATTGGCATAACATATTATTTGTAGTCTCTATTTACTGTTAAGCATGTATTTATTTATTTAATATTTGCAGCTACTCATATACCCGTGTTAGGTTCTGAGTTTAAGTTTGAGATCCCGACTCTTAATGGAGAGAATTATAGGGTATGGAAAGAGAGAATTCTCCTCCATTTAGGAGTAATGGACATAGATTTTTCCGTACGTAAGGACGAACCACCAGCAATCACCGAGGCTAGTCTTCCTAACGCAGTTGATCTCTACGAAAAATGGGAGAGATCTAACCGCATTTGTGTTATGTTCATTAAAACGAACATAACAGCTAGTATTCGGGTACGGTGGAGAAGTATGATAAGGTTCATCCATTGCTTAAGGCCATCGAGGATCGGTTTGGACATCGATAAGGCACCGCGCACTCTAATCATGCAATTCTCATCACTCCGGATGACCGGAGTTAAGGGTGTGCGCGAGCACATCATGCGGATGAGGGACATGACGGCCAGAATCAAAACACTTGAGGTTGATATGTCTGAGAGCTTCTTAGTCCACTACATTTTGAACACACTCCCTTCTCGGTATGCACCCTTTAAGATCTCTTATAACACACATAAAGATAAATGGTCGATCAACGAGTTGACGACTATGTGTGTTCAGGAGGAGGGTAGACTGATTATGGAGCAAGGAGAGAATAGTGTGTTGTTGATGGTAGACAAGAAGAAAAAGGACAAGAGAGCCAACTGGAAGGGGAAAGACAAAATGCAACCCCAAGGTGGAATTATGAAGAAAGAATCCAAGTGTTTCTTCTGTAAAAAGAAGGGACACATGAAGAAGGATTGCATCAAATTCCAACAGTGGCTTCAAAAGAAAGGTATATCAATTTCATATGTTTGTTTTGAATCTAATATGGTTGATACTTTACATGACACTTAGTGGATTGACTCTGGTTCTTCAATCCATGTTTCCAATACATTGCAGGATATGATAAATCCGCGGAAACCAGCGGGAAGTAAGTTGAGCATTTATTCAGGAAATAAAATGCGCTCACATGTGGAAGCTGTTGGGACATGCATGTTAAAATTTTCTAGTGGCTTTATTTTAAATTTGGACAATGTTTTCTATGTACCTAATTTCTTCATAAACTTAATTTCAGTTTCCAAGTTATTGTATTTGGGATTTCACTTCAATTTTTCTGGAACATCTTTTGATTTGATATTTAAATCAAATATTGTTGGACATGGTACTTTATTGAATGGTTTATTTTGTTTGAATTTAGAAAATAATACCATTGCAATGCATGTTACTGGTTTGAAAAGAAGTGTCATGAATAGTGATTCTTCTATGTTATGGCACCGGAGATTGGGACATATCTCCAAGGATCGAATCAAAAGATTAGTAAATGATTGAGTACTAAGTGCTCTTGACTTTGCTGATTTTGAGATTTGTGTGAACTGCATAAAGGAAATGCAGACTAAAGTATCCAAGAAAGGTGCTCATAGAAGTTCAACATTATTAGAAATTATCCATACTGACATATGTTGTCCAGATATGGACTTTAAGATTGGTCCAAAATATTTTATCTCCTTTATTGATGATTTCTCACGTTTCATGTATGTCTACTTACTTCATCATAAAAATGAAGCATTGGATGCCTTTAAAGTTTTCAAGGCTGAAGTAGAGAAACAAAGTGGGAAACAAATTAAGATTGTCAGATATGACAGAGAAGGTGAGTATTATGGTAGATACGCTGAGGATGGACAAGCATTTGGTCCATTTGCTAAGTTTCTTCAAGAGCAAGGAATAGTTCCTCAATACACCAATCCAGGTTCTCCAAGTGAGAATGGTCTAGCAGAAAGAAGAAACCAGACCTTGATGGATATGGTTAGGAGTATGCGTAGTAATGCAACTCTACCTATCTTTTTGTGGAGTGAAGCTCTTAAAACGGCAGTGTATATATTAAACAGGGTTCCAACTAAGGCTGTTTCAAAGACACCATTTGAGTTAATGAAAGGATGGAAACCTAGTTTGCGACATATACGCATTTGGGGATGCCCGTGTGAAGTGAGAATATATAATCCACATGAAAAGAAGTTGGATCCTAGAACCATTAGTGGGTATTTCATTGGATATGCCGAGAGATCTAAAGGATATCGCTTCTATTGTCCTTCTCATAGCACTAGAATTGTGGAATCTAGAAACGCAAAATTTCTAGAGAATGACATGATTAGTGGGAGGAATCATTTTTAGGATAATGTTCCTAAAAGGGTTCATTTTGATGATCTTCCTTCTACTTCAAGTAGTGATCATATGTATGTCATTCCAAGTTTTGCACAGGTTCCATTGAGAATTGAGGAACAAAGAGTTCAAACTCCACAAGTTGTTGACAACCCTCTAGTAGATCAAGTTGTTCATGAAGAACTTGAAATGGTAGAACAACCAATTATTCATGAAGTACCTTAAGTAAATGAACAAGTTGATCAACATGATCTTCAAGAAAATGTTGATGCATCATTAAGAAGATCTACTAGAGTTAAAAGGTCAGCAATACCTAGTGATTTCATTGTGTATCTGCAAGAATTGGACTATAATGTCGAAGTCGAGAGTGATCCCGAATCTTTTTCACAAGCCATGAATTGTGCTGAATCGGAATTATGGTATGATGATATGATTGATGAAATGAATTCTATGTCATTAAATGATGGTTGGGACCTTGTTGAGTTGCCTAAAGGAGCCAAGGCAATTGGATGCAAATGGATCTTTAAGACAAAGAAGGACTCATTAGGCAACATTGAGAGATACAAGGCCAGACTTGTTGCAAAAGGATTTACATAAAAGGAAGGAATCGATTACAAGGAAACTTTTTCTCCTGTATCTAAGAAAGATTCTCTTCGCATAATTTTGGCTTTGGTTGCACATTTTGATTTTGAGTTGCAACAAATAGATGTGAAAACCGCATTTCTTAATGGTCAACTAGAGGAAGAGGTTTACATGAAATAACCAGAAGGATTTTCATCTATTGGCAATGAGAATTTGGTTTGCAAGCTTAAGAAATCTATATATGGATTGAAACAAGCCTCCCGACAGTGGTATTTGAAGTTTCATGATGTTATCTCTTCATTTGGTTTTGTTGAGAATATTATGAATAATTGTACATACCAGAAGGTTAGTGGGAGCAAAATTTGTTTTCTCATTCTATATGTGGATGACATTTTACTTGCAACAAATGATAAGGGTATGCTTCATGAAGTGAAACAATTCCTTTCTAATAGCTTTGATATGAAGGACATGGGAGATGCATCCTATGTTATTGGCATTAAAATCCATAGAGACAGAACACGTATTCTTGGAATGTCTCAGGAAGCCTATATCAACAAAGTCTTAGAAAGATTCAGAATGAAGGATTGTTCATCAAGTGTAGCTCCCATTGTGAAGGGTGATAAGTTCAGTTTGAACCAATCCCCTAAAAATTATCTCGAGTGGGAACAAATGCTCAACATCCCTTATGCTTCAGCCGTTGGAAACTTGATGTATGCTCAGGTTTGCACAAGACCTGACATAGAATTTGCAGTTGGGATGTTAGGAAGATATCAAAGTAACCCGGGTATGGACCACTGGAGAGCTGCAAAGAAGGTCATGAGATACCTTCGTGGGACAAAGGACTACATGCTTACATATAGACGAACTAATCTTTGGAAGTCACTTTGGATACTCGATTCGACTTTTCTTTGGTTGCATTGATTCACGTAAATCAACATTGGGATTTATTTTCATGCTAGCTAGTGGAGCTGTATCATGAAGAAGTGCAAAGCAAACATTGATTGCTACTTCCACTATGGAGGCTGAGTTTGTTTCTTGTTTTAAGGCTACTTCTCAAGGTATTTGGTTAAAGAGTTTCATTTCTGGGCTTAGAATCATGGATTCTATTTCTAGGCCATTGAGAATGTATTGTGACAATTCAGCTGCTATCTTTATGGCTACGAACAATAAAAGTGGGAGTCGAAGCAAGCACATCGACATTAAGTACTTAGCCATAAGGGAACGTGTCAAGGAAAAAACAGTGGTCATTGAGCACATTAGCACTGAATTAATGATAGCAGATCCTTTAACTAAAGGCATGCCACCAATGAAGTTTAAGGATCATGTTGATAGGATGAGACTTAGATCCATTATGTGATTATTATTGTAAGAATAATGTTTGTTGGAACTCTTTTGAGGTATTTCTTTACTTATGTATTGTGTACACATTCATGTTTTATTTGATTTGAGAAATATCATTAAGTTTGGACCAAGAATAAACATGAGGTTTATTCATTAAGTTATGACAATATGTTAAGAAATTTAATGCATTGTGATACATAGAAGATATTACTCACTTGATAGAGGACCTATCGCCATGATTCATGTATTTTATTTCTTAATTTTGGTGGTAATGTGTATATGGATCAAGTGGGAGAATGTAAGTATTTGTTAAATTATACTTAACATAAGTGATCCATGTGGGCCCCACACATCACAAGTGTCAAATTATGATTAGAGATAACGGTTGATGGGCAATTATCTTTTGGGATATTAATCAACATAGTTTGGTCCCCAATTTTATTCTCCCAAAAGTTTTGACTCCGAACACCATTAAGGAGAGGAGAAGAAGAAATTGAAAGATCAAGCTTTGGAAAGAACAACAATGGCTAGAGGTAATTCTTATTTTATTTCTACAATTTAGATTAGATGATCGTTGTGTTTGTTCACACAAAGATTATTAATGTTTAATGACTTACACATCGATCAAATACTTGTTTCAAATGTTTTCTCCTTCCTAAATCCTCAAAAATTATTAATATATAAACGTAATTAATCTCGGGATATTTCCACTGATAGTCTAATATTACGATTTTCAAAAAAAATAGACTAATATTACAATATATTTTTTGAGGACCTAATATTACAATTATTTGAAGAATAAAAGTCATGCCCAATTTTATTATATTTTTTTCAGAAATGCCTAATTTCTAAATAATAGAGACTAGCCATGGCACTGATATATATGAAGATAATGTTTAACCTTTCTACCAAAGGGTCGGTTGAATAGATGATATATAATGTTTAATTAATTTGGAAATAAACCTCAAACTTTAAACTCTAAACTCTACTTTTACTATACAATATTGACTAGATTTAGCTTAATTTGGATGCTGAGCGCAATGAGATAATATAGTAACTATGTGAACTTATTTTTTTCTTTGATGCTGAAAACTTAATTATTGATCATCGACTACTCATGGCTCAAAACGATTGTGCCACAAAGAGTAACCGATGGTGGTGATGTTACAATTACACAAAAATGCAATTGTTGTGGTTACTTTGAAATGTTGTCACCAAATTTTTTTTTCCTCTTACATGTATTTAGAAAAAAATCAAATTAACGAATCTCAAATTAATGATATTTATTTCGTAAAAAAAAAATTTGAAGACTATTTCTTCAAATTGATAGCTTGATTAATTAGCTGGAATTACGTAAAAATTGGTGACGAGGCGAGCTTCATTGTTTGCTGAAGTTACGTAAAAATTGGTTGCTGACTTGTAACAACTAAATGCGAATTGACGAGACGAGGTGAGCTTCATTATTTTATTTTATTTTTTTGTCAAAAGTGAGTTTCATTGTTAATTAGGTCAAAGTGTTATTCTCATCTTCAACAATACCCATTAATTGGTTTAAAAAAACAAAACCCATTAATTAATCCAAAAAATCTATTTGGAGTTGGACTCTTAAAGTCTAGACTCATAGAGAGATTTTTTAAATTATTATAAATATCAAATGAGTGTTACAAATAGTTATTTCAAAATTATTTATTACGTGAGGATGACTTTTAAATAAAAATTTTTAAAAACTCTCATAGAAGTCCAGACTTATGAGTCCAAATAGCACTACTTAATTAAGTAGTTTATTTTACGAGAGTATAACAACAATAAAGCCTCAATTTGATTCAACAATAAAATTGCCCATACAACGGTGTTGCGTGGATTTGTGCGGCGTATTGAATTGATCTTGTCTTTAGTTTTTATTTTATAGTTAATTTTTCACTTGTTAGAAATCTTTAATTTGTCTTTTCCTTGTTGAAAAATTTTAGGTTTTCTTTTTCTTGTTGGGAAGTTTTATTATTCGTTTTGTGGTTCTAATAGTTTTATGTATTGTCATGAGTTTCAATGTTGTAGAGAACAGTCCTTGATTGTCAAACTGTTTCAATTTCACATTTACATCTAAATTAATGGCAGATTGTTTGAACAAATAGGATTAGTGAATTAATGTATTTGATTGTTAAATTATTTCAATTTCACATTTACAACTAAATTAATGGCAGATTGTTTGAACAAATAGAATTAACGAATTAACGTATTTGATTCTATGTCTAGTCTTGTATTGAGCCATGAATGAAATTTTGATTTCCCTTAAAAAAAAAAAAATAAAACATAGCCCATACAACTTTTGTAAACAAAAAAGTGTTCATGTGCTCCCTACACGACCACCTCCACTAGTACCACGTTCCCCAGTTGTTGTCTTTCTTGTGTGTGAAAAAGTAAGGAATGTATACTATCTGTACCAAAAAAAAAAAATTAATGTATACTAACTATATAATTAAAATAATGAGAATTGTTAGAATGACAAGCGTATGTCCACACTGAAAGAGCTGCAAGGTTTTGAGCCGTAGGTGTACAATGAGATGTGAGCATACACAAATTTTGATACATAACACACGATTAAAGACGCATATATACCTTGTGTGAGCGGATGTGTCTTCTATATATTTTAACATACTTTTGTCATTTTGAACTTTCCTAAAACAATTGACCTCAGGAAAAAAAAAAACCACTTTTATTTAAAAAGTTTTAAGGAATAGAGTATTGTCATGTTGAATAGAGAGATTTAACTTGCCCATTGCAAAAAAGAAAACTTGCCCATTGCAAATAATTTGCAGTGATTAATGGGATCATTATTCATTAGTATTCAAAAAGTTTATATTTCCTAAGAAAAAGTTTATATTGGTTGATATCACCGCCACCTAATTTTCTTTGGTGGCATTATGTGCACTCCACATATTTTTAAGGGTAAATCATAAAATTTTTATCACGCCAATTCCAATTATGTCCCCATAAAAAATTACCTACTTACCCCTTACAAACCCCCATAATGACTTGTATGCCTTCTCTCTCATTGTGCACCCCATTTAAAACCGGTTGTATACCTCCAACTACGACTTTGACCACTATAACGCAACCAACCATGCAATTGTGGATCTCACAATGCTCACGTGCCCTCTCGTTTGTGTTGTTTTGGGATGGGACGCCCTTATAAATCGAAAGGGCAGTTAAAGGCATTCAAACATTATAATTGGGGTACCCTAATAAATACTTAAGGTGTCCAAATCTAGTGGCTTGCCTTTAAAATATATGGAGTGCACATAGCGTCCCATTTTTTTTTACTATAAGGTAATATTTGTTTTGACGCAAAGATTAGAGAAGGCCAGTTATATTGGTTTGGATACTTCTAAAGACGATGTATAAATATTCATATTAGAAAAATTTGACTCAATAGAAATTAAAAAAATATATTTAATGTGGGACAAATCGAAGCTAATTTAAAACACATTGGTTAATTGTCACCGCTTTAATTTAAAACACATTGGTTAATTGCGGTTTGCCATTCGAGAGGGAGACAACATGGTCGTCGTCTCCCCTCCCAATCCTTCCCAAATAAAATAAAATAAAATAAAATTTTGAAGCAGAGACGCTGCACAGCAACGTCTATGTGAAAATGGCGCGTGCGTGCGTGCGGTCCGTGGACCGGATCGGACTCGGTTCAAGGGTCCAAACCCCTTTAAAAAAATAATAAAAATAATAAATAAATATAAATAAATAAATAAATAAAAATGATATAAAATGATACTTCAGGGACTTAGGGGTGTTCCGGAGTTTGGGAGCGCAAGTCGAGGTGTCGGGAGGCCGAATTGACTAGGAATTTTGCGTGAAAGTGAGTATACCCGTTGACAATTTGATTTAGCATTTCATTCCATAATCTTGTTGGTTATTTTATATAGTCATTATTGACTATTTTACCATTGTATTATAATATCATGTGTCCTTGGTGTTCTATGCTCACTTGTGAGTCTAGTTTTGTATGATATTTACTTATTGATTTGATTCGTTGCCTCTATCTCATGCTATGTCTATTTTTGTTGTTTAAATATGAAATAAAGGATAAATAGCATGCTATTAGGCTAGTACATATAAAAAAAAGTTTATATGGATCTGTACTCCCTATTTGAGTAGAGGTTAGACTTGCCTATGTTTAGATAGTTCATACTTGGTCTTCCTTGAAATTAAAAAGTAATTTTTGTAATTAGGTCCCGTACTCGATTGAGGTGTGCGCAACTCACGGGGTTAAAGTCCCTAGAGATGATGACACATATTACCTGACACCGTATGACACTCGGGGTTAGAGTCCCTGATGTAGTCAACATACCGAGGTTAGAGTCCCTGGACTCACTTGGGTTAGAGTCCCTTGTGATTTATCATTATAGAGTCGGAGTGACGCGGTTCACTACCGATCGGACCTAATTCACCACTACTTAGCCCAATGTCAGTTTCACTTGTTTAACTTTAGTATTCACTTGCATATGATTTTTTTTCCAGTTTTCCTCGTTATATGCTTTTAAATGCCAGTCGATTATATTTGGAAATGCAATTTAAACTTGTCATCGGGGATTACTGTTTATTTCTTGTACTCACCGTCCTTTTTATGACGGTGGGTGCAGATCCATCTACTAGCCGGCCAGACAAGGAGAAGATAGGAGATTTTTCTTGAGTAGCGGTGCGGCGCGACTTTTGTTGTAGATCCATTTTGATATTTTGTATATATTAGATACCATGTCTTTTATTACATTGGGTTGTACATTTGGGTTGAACGTTAGTTTTCCCGACTAGACTTATACTGTTTTGCTATATTTTTGAGATTATCTGATATATATATATATATATATATATATATATATGATGTCATTTTCTGGTTTTCCACACTTAGGTTATTTTTCAATTGACTTCCGCATAATATTCTAATTCATTTTCGCATTAAATGACTAAAGACTTCCGCTAATTAACAAATCATGTTAATAAATATTTAATTAACACTAAAGTTGCCTAAATGAATGATCTAGAAAGAATATAATCAATTATATTAAATTTAACGTAATGTTCCTACCCAAAAAAAAAAAATTAACGTAATGAAAATGTTTGATCGTTAACCCCAATTAATTAATAATGATATAGAAAGAATATCATCAATTATATTAAATTTAATGTAATGTTCCTACCAAAAATAAAAAATAAAATTTAACGTAATGAAATGTTTGATCGCCAACCACAATTAATTAATATTTGACAAAAAAAACTCGATTATTTATTTATTTATTTTTGATAATTATGGTGTCCGAACTTTTTTTTCTTCTTATTTTGATTTGACTAATCTGTGAGACTTAGTCAAGTGTTTCAACCCCAATAAATTTTTTATCAAAGTTTTGCGGACAAAGCTCATGTTTTGTTTTGTGTTATCCGAGGACGATTAAATCTTTTGTTTTGATTACAAAAATTAAATTTTGTGTTATCTTACAATACTAAAAAAAATATAATGTCATCACAAATATATAGGAGTACATCATTTCTTGAACCTAACAAAATAATGGATGTTGAATAAAAAAAAAATAATGCATGGAAAAATGATCCGAGTTATATACTTTTGTTACACAATCTCCTTAACAGTACTTCTTGGTGTATTTAATGACAGCATCGAGATGTGTGCACAAATATCAAAGTATATCTTAAGGACACCAACAACTGTGTAGAAAAACGTGTGAAAACTCACAGACATAACTTTGAATTGAAAAATAGTGGCGGTTATAATGAACAAAAAATGATACGAACCTTCTTAGAACCGTCAGATTACGTCTTCATCTTCGATACTCTCTCAGATTCCCAATTCTTAGCCACCAAGAATACAAACAAAACCCCCAAAACCACATCCAAAAAAAACCTAATCGTAGATTCCCAAATTTCATCCTCTCTTCGATCGATCTCCATTAAAGCTCAGATCTTGCTCTGCAAAACCAAAACCCTCCATTAATGGCTACCTACAATTACCAACCCTCTGCGCCATCCATGCCGGAAAACTACGCTCCAGATCCGCCAACTTCGTTGAATTCCTCGTCGCACGAGCTCTACGGGAACCATGGTTACTCTCAATCTGCCAATCAAGGTGTGCAATCGAACTATGGTTACAGTTCTTCTTATTCGTCGTATGGGTATCCGAATGTTGGTGGGCAAAGTGGGGGGTTTGCGCCCGGTACGCATCCCGAGATTGTCCGGAGTTTCCAGATGGTTGATAAGAACCGGAGTGGTTTTATCGAGGAGAGGGAGCTTGAGGAGGCGCTGTCGATGAACTATCAGAAGTTTAGTCTCAGGACTGTGAGACTGCTCATGTTCTTGTTCAAGAAGGGCGATTCGCTCAAGATTGGTGAGTCTGTTGAGTTTTGTTTGGATTTGAAGTTGTGGTGGTTGAATCAAGAGAAAGTAGAATTCTTTATGAGGGACTAAAAATGGAAACTTATGCGAGGAAGTAATTATGATTGGTAATCGTCCTGCCTGGCTTGAGCTTGGAGTAGTTGGGACCATTGGGCTTTCGATACCGGGTGGTTTAAACAAAAAAATAAATAAATTGAGATTTTTAACCTTGCTTTATGTAAAAGTCTTTATAAATTTTGGTATCCAAGAGAAGGTGGAATTTATTTTTGGAAAGTGATTAACATACTTTTGAAGTTTTGATGCACACATTTTGCTGCACAATTGTTGGGATATTTTCAACGTACATTGAGGTGTGTGCACGCACAAGTCTCTATGTATGTTGAAAAGATCTCTACCATTGTAACAGATGAATGTATAAAAAATATTACTACTACTTAATCTTTTCCTTTTTTTTAAGTTGGTTAAGAATATTTGTGAAGTGAATTAGTGATGGAACTGACCATAGAACCAGAGTAAGTAAATATCTAAAGATGTTTCTGAATCTTTTTTCCTGATTTTTGAGTGGAAGGCGAGTGCATTTATGATTAAATCATGCAAAGCAGGGAGGTCATTGAAAAGAGAGTGGAAGGAATTAAATGAATGAGCGTTTGTATAGAATGATATATGATACTTTGAAATAATAAAGTTGGTACTAGGGCTATGGGGTTGACCATTTTAAGACGAATGAACTCCAAGCTATTCTACTGTGATAGTCTTGGTGGCATCTATTCTCCAGGGTGAATATGGATGTAATTGCAGTCAATAGGAAGTTGGGAATCCTTGAAACTTTGAGCCGATATATATGTATGTATTAATGCTATAATGTTATAAGTAGTTATCAGTTATAACAACATACAACGACCAAAGTGCTGATCCCATTTTCCACAACACTCGATCAACTATAATACCTATACAAATTTAGGCATTATTGAAGGAATGCATTGACTACAAATAAGTGATAGAACTTGGACATGCCAAGATGTTATAAGAAAATAGACCATCTATGAGGCAATATGTGTTTTTGGGTGTCGGATAAACAAATTGTAATGCATAAACATTTAATGATTGTGCACATTCCTTGTGATTTAGTAACTATGTATGCCTAAGTTGATGTATTAGAATTTATTATAAGATAGGGTTATATTAGTCTTTATGTATTAGGGTTTCCCCATAAAAGGTTGTAAACACTCTGCACTAGTTAGCTTTTTATGAAATGAATAAATGAATCAAGTTGTGCTTACACCTTTTATAGGAAAACCTTAATACATAAAGACTAATATACCCCTATCTTATAATAAATCATAATACATCAACTTAGGCCTACATAGTTATTACATCACCTTGATAGTTACACAATTCTGGCTAGCTGGTACAAATATAAAGTATTGCACTTTTGGTCTTTCTACCTTCCATTGTAAGTTTTTGTGGAGTGTTGTATGTATACCTAGTTTAAAGAATTCTCTTATCTTGTTTCAGGTCCCAATGAGTTTGCTGCTCTGTGGAATTGTCTTGGAGAATGGCGTGTGAGTAACTACTGTGTTTACTTTTTATGTCTTTCTTTGTTTTCAGTCTATGAGTGAGGCACATAATAAAAATGTAAAGGGCGTCGTTGTTGATTTTGTGGTTGGATTGTCAGCTTAGTTTTTCCATAAATCTACTGGGGCAAATGAGTTTTCTTTTGTCATGTAATTGGTCGTATCCACAACGAAACGTGGATATTGTAGACAATGTGAACAACGAAACATGTAATTAGGCAAATGAGTTTTCTGTAGACAACGTGAACAACGAAACATGCTATGTTGAGAAGCTGGGTCAAACTTCATAAATAAATGGGATGAATTGTAGTGTGCGGTCAAATGGTTGAGAGTTTGACCTTAGACTTCCCTTTGTGGTGGGTCCTTAATTCTGGTTCCCAACTATGTATTGAGGATTTCAGCTTCATGGATATCGGACGGAATTTTAATCCCCATGTGACATAGACAAGACATGCATGGGTATTATGTTAAAACTAAGATTACAAATTTTTGTCAATTAAGAAACCACTGCATGAATTCAGTGGATGGTCCACATACTCTGCACCTTAGTTTCATTTCTGCTACCTGGATGACTAATTCTATGTAAAGAATGCCTCTATACAAATTCAGTTGTATGGTTCTTATGTAATATATGAAGTTATTGGATGCCAAACATCTTACGTAGTTTTGGTCATCAAGTTGTGGATTGTTGCAAGATGGTTGAATGCTGATGCCATGTTATCTCTGCAGGCAATCTTTGAGAGATTTGATAAGGACCGTAGTGGGAAAATTGATTTAACAGAACTGAGGGATGCTCTCTACAGTCTTGGATATGCGGTTCCTCCTTCAGTGCTTCAGGTGTTGATGTCCAAGTACGATAATGGAAGTGGAAGGAGGGTTGAACTAAACTTTGACAGCTTTGTCGAGTAAGACTTGAAACTTTATAGGTTTTTATCAAATCTTAATCCATTGTGAGCCTTCCCTGATGCAGTGTTTCAATAAATTTGCAGGTGTGGGATGATTGTCAAGGTGAGTGGTCCTCTTATTATCTCAATGAATTACGAGGGTGGTTTGTCCTGAACAATTTTCCTATTTGCATTTCTTTAGCTGCGAAAATATATAATATTTGTGCTAGGCTTTTATTTGCACAATATGCCCATTCTTTCTTCCTCAATGTGAATTGCATTGCATACATAAGGTGATTATATATACGTTTATGTATTCATGCATCCTAAAACAATAAATGCTAGCGAGAAAACTCTAAAGCAAATTTGCAATATCCAAATGAACATGTTTAGTGCGTGTATCAAGTAATTCTATTCAGTATGTGAACCGAAATACTTGAGCTGAAGTTTAATCACACGAATACTTGTACCTTTTCTTTTCCACTGAACAACTGCATAACATACAAATACTATGCTTGCGAGTGTCGTTTATGTTCGCTTATTTTCATTAGGCACCTTTTTCTCTTTGCTGCAGGGTTTGACTGAAAAGTTTAAGGAGAAAGACAAACGCTACACTGGTTCCGCCACACTCACTTACGATGAATTCTTGAGGATGATAATTCCATTCCTGATACCGTAAACTAGTGCATTGTTCATAGTTTTTCTCTGTACATCATTGGCTTGTTCTCCCTATTAAATTATTTGATAATTTCGATCCTAAATACTCATCCATTGTATATTATTTTGGTTTGTTTTTCCCCTTATGTTCTTTGTTTGGGGGACTTGTGATTTCCACTCTGTATCGTTCAGGGTTCGTCTTTGTGTAAACTAGCATGAAAGTGTTCTGTTGCTATGAATGTTATTTTTCGCCGTGGCCTTTTTGGGTGATTAGATCTCTAGGGATGTCAATGGATAGGGTATGGAGTGGATACACTTTATCTATACCCGCCCCATCTTATGAGTATCTTACCTATACCCCACTTTTTTATCTTATTTTTTTGGTGGGGCGGTATGTGTATTATCCGTTTGGGTTGTAGGGTATCTATAAGTATCTATACCCACTATTAATTAAAATAATATAAGAAATTTAAAATTTAAAAAGAGTAAAATAATTTTTTAAAACATAAATATGTCAATGTAACCTATATGTACATCATATTATTTTTATAATTATTACAAAACATAAAATAAAAAATGTACATTGTCTCTAATAGTTATTCTAAAATTTTAAAATATTAAATTTTTTATTTAAGCTAAAAAAAAGTTTTCAATTTTTGAAAATGGGAAGAATGCACTTTCAATCTTTTAAAATAGACATATTTCATTGGTAAAACATAACATCCAAATGAAACAAAAAAATAATAATAGTGTATTTTATCTATTTTGATATTAATATCTTCATCTTTCAAAACACTTATCATATTAGAAGAAGTGCATCATTAAACTCTCAATTAATAAGACGTGTAGTCGGAAGGGCGTAGTTTTGATGTAATTAGAGAATTGAGAAGGCATACTTGCGATTTTTTTTAATTTGTTAGTTTCCTTTTTCATAACAACAAATAAGCCCTTTTAACAAAAAAAAAAAAAAAAAAAAAAAACAAAAAAAAAAAAAAAACAACAAAAAAAAACAAAAACAAAAACAAAAACAAAAACAAAAAAGACAAAACAAAAACAACAACAACAGCAAATAAGTTCTAATTTTTTTTAAAAAAACGGATGCATGAATTCTTAAAAGAAAAAAATAAAGCTATGTAAAGATAAAGTTTTTTTTAAGAGATCGAAATTTTATTAATCATTCATGGCTCAATACAAGATTAGACATAGAATCAAGTACATTGATTTGCTAATCCTATTTGTGCAAATAAACTACCATTAATTTAGTTTTTTTTTTCAAAATTGAAACAATTTGACAATCAGGGACTGTTGTTTATAATGTTGAAACTCATGACAATACACAAAAACACTACCAAAAAACGAATAATAAAACTTCTCATCAAGGAAAAGACAAAACAAAGACTTCCAACTAGTTATATGGGGTGGATAATTGGGTAAATGGGGTGGTAAATGTTAATACTCTTACCCTATCCATACCCACTTAGATATCTCATTCATAAATCCATACTCTTACCCAATATATATCGAGTCGGGTATTACCCTATCCATTAGGTCAAGTACCCTTGGGTACCCAAACTTATGGTCCAATTGCCATCCCTACTAATATCTCATAATTATTCTGTATATGGGTGACCGAGAGCAGTGGAGTCATCCAAAGCTCTCTCAAATTATTTCAATACCATCAAATTTTTTTCTTTGTTTTCCTTTTAGACCATGTTTGATTAGATGGAAAAGAAAAATATTAAAGGAAAATGATAAATTCTGTGAGAAAATGACATTTTTTTGCATTTGATAGTCAAAATTTTCTCGCAGAACATTTTCTCACAATTCTCAAATTTTCATATCAAGACTCATATTTTCTCACCTATCTTGGTGGGTAAATTGAGTTTTCCTTAGAAAAAATAGTTTCCATATTAAAACACATTAAATATATATTTTAAATATAAAAATTAATATATTCAATATATATAGTAAGTTTTTATATTTATTTTAAAACTTCTGGTGAGTTTTGAGGGAAAAAATTCTTATATATGTAATTTAGGAAAATTTTCTTATGAACATTTACTCGAGAAAAATTTTTAAGAAAAAAATGTTTTTTTTCTTATGAATCATTTTTTTAATCAAATAAGGACTTAGATTTCTGTTTAATCTAGTTTTCTAATCCTAATTGGGCATTTGCAGAAGTATGCAGATTAAATATATATTTTAAATATAAAAATTAATATATTTAATCTAGATTTCTGTTTAATCTAGTTTTTTAATTGGGCATTTGCAGAAGTATGACTAACCAAATCATTAGAAGAAAGGAACCAAGGGTGGAGCTAGATATGAAATGCCCTAGGCTGTAGCTCAGACATTTCACTACAAACCTCATATATATTTATAATTTTTCTTAACAAAAGAAAAAAAATTTCAAGCTTAGCCCATCGATTAAAAGATGTTTACACCGAAGCCTACCCCATCTAAAATTCTTGGATTGGCCCCTAAAAGGAACGGAATAAATGTTGGCACTTACATATGCTATTGTTTGAAAAGGATTGAAATCTGGCTTTGAAGACATTAAATCGGAGACCAGCCTTGCTCTTCGCTGATCATGGTTTGTGCCTAGCTCTCCCAAACCAAATGAAGACTCTCCATTGCTTATCTAGGCGTTTAAGCCATTCGGGGAGAATTATGGCAAGAACAAAAGATTAGTGAGCACTTTCACCAAAAAAAAAAAAAAAGAGAGATTAGTGATGTAGTGATGGCTAAAAGTCTCCATTATAGAAAGATGACTAGAAGATGCAAAGAAACGACGCATGAAAAAACAGCGTTTGAAATTTCAACATGTCCACACTCAAAACAATTTAATTAGTTTTTAATTAGTTTTTTAATTAGTTTTTTTGTGAAGACTTTTGTGAAGACTTATGGGCTGTTAGGATTAGCGACTGTTCCATATGAGACATACCTCTAAGGACCCTCAAACTTAATTCATTCCACGTGTTACGTTTAAGAATTGTGACTTGACTGTCATGACTTGCCATACTGCCTAAGCCTCGGAAGTCGACACTAAGGTATATTTTATTTTTCTGTGATGATTGTACTATTATTTAGACTCAAATGTGAATGTCGTATGTCATAGTACATGAATTTGTTTTGTTTATCGCACCAGATTTGTGAGTGAGGTTTCGCCTAGGAAAACATAAATTTTCAGATAACTTGGTGAAATTTGGGTATTTTAAACACATAAAATGATAATTATAGATTATTGGAAAATAATAAATGAAATAAATAATATGTGAATACGTTTCGGTGTTAGAAGGGACATGAATGCGCAAAGTGCGAATCGACGTGCTGAGCCGAGTACCGAAATACCCATAAACGAGATTTGTTCTCATTGAATAATGTTATGCTGAAACAAAGTCAATGGGGTAGTTGGCTAGCTCAAAGGTGAGCCATTGATGTGCTTTGAGATATGAGATACGTATTGCACACTTGATGAAGTCAAGAGTATATAAGAGATGGATTTGGAGAGTTGACTCACTTCTCTCACATCTTACAACACAACTCGTGCTCACCACACACCCATCGAACGATCAAGAAAATTGGGAGATTGGAAGGAAGTTTTTGGTGAATTTGGCAAGGATTGACAGGGTGGAATCGATCGAGCACCTCGGTAAAGGTGAGATCCTGCCTTATTGATCGATTTTGGGTATTTTGAGTGTGGTTTTGGTGGTTTTGTAGGAAATCCAAACTTAGGAAGTTGTTCAAATGAGTTTGTAACTTTGATTGGTGTTCGAACTTCAGAGAAGATCGATCATCGATGTTAACGACATGAGAGAAAAGTTTCACTCTCTCTCTCTCTCGATAATGAGAGGAGTGAGCGATGTTATTATTTATAGTAAAACTTGTTACATGATGGAAATATGATCTCCCGTTACAACACATTTCGAGATATCATCTTAACCATTCATTTCACATACACATTTTACACACAACTTTCACAATTATAGACACATTACATACACACATACATACACTTAATGAGTTACACTAACATCCCCCCTCAAACGTAGGGGTAATTGAACAACCTCAAGTTTGCCTCTAAGAAAACCAAACCGAGACGCAGCAAAGGCTTTTGTGAACACATCTGCAACCTGATTTGCAGTAGGAACATGAAGGACAAAGAGTTTACCCGCAAGAACTTTATCACAGACATAATGAACATCGAGTTCAATATGTTTTATCCGACCAGGATAGACTGGATTCTTAGCCACGACTGCTTGCACTCATGTTGTCACACCATATGGTAGGAGGAGCAGGTAAAGGAACATGCAGTTCACCAAGAAGAGCCTGTAACCAAGCCAATTCCGCAGTGACTTGAGCAAGTGCTATGTATTTAGATTCAGTACTGGACCTGGACACGACAGATTATTTCTTGGACTGCCAAGAGACAATATTAGGACCAAGAAAAATAGCATAACCTGCAACTGATCGTCTATCATCAGGAGATGTAACCCAATCAGAATAAGAAAATCCTGTAGCAAAGAGTTGACCACCATGTCTAAAGCATAAAACCATATCCATAGTTCCCTTAAGATATCAAAGAACTTTTTTAAGAGCTTGCCAATGAATATTAGAAGGAAACTGTTGAAACTGACTTAATTTATTGACAATAAAAATAATGTCCGGTCTAGTATTGACCAAGTACTGTAAGCCCCCTAATAAACTTCTATACAGAGTGGTCATGAAAACTAGGTCCACCATCTGCATAGAGGGGTTTGCCAACTGAGAATGGAGTGTCAATTGGTTTATAATTGAGCATACCACTTTTTGTAACAACTGTTTAATATATGCTGACTGTGCAAGATATAGTTTACCATTCTCTTTTCGAGCTTCCATACCAATAAAATAATTAATTTCACCAATATCTTTTAAAGCAAAAGTAGTATGTAATCTAGAAATGAAGGACTGAATAACAAAAAGATGAGAACCATTAACAATAATATCATCAACATACATTAAGATGTATAAAATAGAATCACCAGATCGATAAACAAACAAAGAATTATCAGCTTTAGAATTATAGAAGCCCCAAGAGAGAAGTGTAGTCCTGAATTTGTCAAACCATGCTCTACGTGCCTGTCTAAGTGCATATAATGCTTTATGCAATTTACAGACATGAGAAGGACATTTAGAATCAATATAGCCGATAGGTTGATTAGTAAAAACTTCTTTAAACAATGATCCATTTAAAAATGCATTATTAATGTCCAGTTGCCTAAGAGACTATCCAAACTGCACAGCAAGAGAAAAAATAACTCTAATAGTTGATGCTTTAACAATAAGACTATATGTCTCACCAAAATCAACACAAGAAATTTGTTTAAAACCATTTGCCACTAATCTAGCCTTGTACCTATTAATAAAACCATTAGAATTCTTTTTCAGTGTGAAGATCCATTTATTACCTACAATATTCTAATTAGAAGACGAAGGTACCAAAGACCAAGTTCTAGTATTAATCAATGCTTGATACTCCTTATCCATAGCCTCTTTCCACTTAGGATGTTTGAGAGCTATTTCAGTTGAAGTAGGTATATCATCCTGGAACTCAACTGTCTTTGCACAAACACCTTTTTCTTAGTAATGCCATCTTTAGCCCTAATAACCATAGGATGTATATTAAGAAAGTCCCTAGTATTAGGAGAAATCATAGGAAGATTAGTAGTTGAGTCAGTGGTTGTCTCAATTGAACTAAGAAAACCAGAAGAAGGAAAAGAAGAAGATGGAGACAAACTAGGTAAAACTGAATCTGATGATGGACAAACAAAAGATGAAGAACAAGATGTAGGAAAAGATAATGAAACCCAAGAATTCCAATCAGATATAGCAGAAGAAGTAGTAGTAGGAGCAGAAAATAAGAAAGAATAAGGAAATTCATGTTCATTAAACAACACATTACGTGATATATACACTCTACCTGATGGATGTAAGCATTTATATCCATTATGACGAGAGCTATACCCTAAAAAAACACTTTTTAGTTCGAAAATGATATTTATGATTATTATAGGGTCGTAAATAAGGAAAACAAGCACACCCAAACACTTTAAGAATATTATAATTTGGTTTGACAGAAAATAATTTTTCATATGGAGAAAAACCTTGTAAAACATTAGTAGGAAGTCATTAAAAAAATAGCAGTCTCACATGCATCCCACCAAAATTGAAATGGAAGATGTCCTTGAGCTAATAAAATTAGACTCATCTCAATAATATGTCAATGTTTATGCTCATCTCTACCATTTTGTTCATGTGTGTGAGGGCAAGAGTGTTAAAAAATAATACCACATTGATCAAGTAAAGGTTTAAAATACCGAAACTCTCCACCCCAATCAGATTGAACACATTTAATAGTAGTACCAAACTGGTTTTCCACTAAGTTTTTAAAATGAGAAAATGCATGAATAGCATCAGATTTAAGTTTCAAAGGATAACCCTAGGTAAAATGAGTACAATCATCAATGAAGTGAATATAATAGTGAAATCCATCAGTAGAGGTAACTAAAGCAGGACCCCGTAGGTTTGTGTGTATTAAGTCCAAAACATGAGAAGCATTATGACTTAAGGAATGTATTTTGCCCATTGGACAATATGAAACAGAAATGAAGAACTGAAGAAAGAGGAATATTCAAATGGTTGTGTACAACCTGACGTAACACCTTATGTGTTGGATGTTCAAGTCTGGAATGCCACATGTTCGACAAATCCTTACTGGAGGCAAAATAAGCAGTATGTGTACCAGAAGAAGCAGAAGAAGAGACCCTTGGTTCAAAAAACCGATATAATCCGTTGTGGACATATCCATGAAATAAGACTTCACTGGTTCTGATATCCTTCACAAGACAGACATCAAGCCGAAATTCAATCACAACGTTATTA
This sequence comes from Stephania japonica, assembly GCA_039657345.1. Classification (NCBI taxonomy): domain Eukaryota; kingdom Viridiplantae; phylum Streptophyta; class Magnoliopsida; order Ranunculales; family Menispermaceae; genus Stephania; species Stephania japonica. The sequence continues at coordinate 17,495,079 of CM077556.1, forward strand.
TCCCTAGTCAATTGAGACACACTCAACAGATTGTTCTTAATACTAGGAACATATAATGTATTATGAAAAGATAATCTAGAATTAAATGAAGGAAGTAAACTAGAACCAATAGATTTAATTGGAATGTATTTACCATTACCAACCATTAGAGATTTGTCACCTCCATAAGGCATGTAGTTATGTAGCTGCGAAGAATCAGCTGTGATGTCCCCACTATCCATGTACCATGATGAATCTAGGACTGATTCACCAGTGCAAAAGAATGAAGATGGAGTCTGTGGAGGTGTTGGAGTAAACCTCACTTGTAGTTGAGTAGGAATTTGTTGTTGTTGTGATCCCATGTACTTCATTTCTGCACGAAAATAGCAAACAACTACAGAATGACCAAACTTGTCACAGATTTTACAAGTTGGTTTGTTTACATTATTGAAGAGAAAATCGCCTTTTCCTCTGTTCCTACCACCGCGACCTCCAGAACTAATTCCATTATTGGATCCTCTATTATTGTTTTGACCATTACCAGATGATGTATTCTGAGAAGATCCACTAGTATTGTTCCCACTCATTCTACCTCTATTATTCTTAGTTTCAATAGAATTAGCTGTTGAAGAGGAATCATGTATACTCAAGGAGTTCAAACCCTAACTAACATTAATTTGATACAACGTAGTTTCAAAACTCATCAGGGATGCCTGATGTAACGACCCTAAATTTTAACTCGTGTCACATGTCAATTTAGGTCGTACACGGGCCCTAGACGTGATACAATCATATAAATCTCGGTTGTCGACGCCGAAGTAGATTATTTGTGTTTGGTGTTTGTATTATTTAAATATTACCTGAACTGAAAGCCAATGTTCCAAACGTGTGAGGACGTTTTGTGTGAGCGTTGGCACGAGTGATAATGAGTTCGGCTCGATGAGTACGCTAAATGACGAGCTTTCGGGCGAATGAGGTTCGAATAGTTAGCAGTCCGGAGGACTGAAATGAACTAAAACATTGAAAAATGCAAAATAAATAGTAAATTAAGTCAAAAAAGGATGAATTATATGTCAGTGCGTCCGAAGCGACGAGATGAAAAAGTTTCGTGTTCAGGTCGGATTCAAAATACTGCGTATTATGAGAGAAAAGACTCACAAAGGAATTTGTGTCACGCATTAGTGTCACCATGTTGTGTCATGGTTAGTGGTTGGAATGAACATGAGCCATTAGATGTGCCTCAGGATTCGTGCGTGAAAATTGATGAGAGGTGGGGGTATATATAAACCCAACCACCACCTTTTTTTTCTCTCTCTCTCTCTCTCATTTCATTCTCTTATCTCTCTCTTCAAATCGAAATGTCAAACGTGAAGCACGGTGGGTTCCAGGGTTCTTGACGCGATTCGGAGCAATTGGAGCGATCAAATGCGAGTTCTAAGGTGAGAACTCGATTTCCACGTCGGCATCTATGTTTTTGCAGTGTTTTTTGAGTTTTGTCGCAATAATTTTGGACAACAAATTTGGGAATTCGATTTTGATGTTTTGTTTTGATTGATTGGGAGTCAATGGGGTGATCCAAACATGAAATTTGAAGTGCTTTTGGTGTTTAGAATTTTTTTGGGTTTTTGGGGATTTTTGAATAATTTTGATGATTTCGACAAATCAGTGGTTTGGTCGGTGTAACAACCTGTTACCTTAAGCACGTGATTAGTGTAAATCCGAATGGTAACTAATCTGAATTAGGCTCGTGGTTAAGCCCGATTTATCTCGATTAACGCGTGAGTGAATTGGCGTGTTGTATTGTATTTGTATGAACGGTATTAGTATGTATAAATGAATAACTGGACCAATGAAGGAATGCCTAATAACATGTGTCAAGGAGGACACACATCAGACGCGGGATAGCGTTGACGAATATGCTCGTTGGCGTGAATTACATAATTATAGGCATAAATATATATTTATATATTATGGATATATATATATATATTTATATTAAAATGGAAAATAAATAAAAGATTGGTGAATTGTTGGGGTGCTAAGTAATACGAGGGTCAAGGGTGACAAGCGGGGGTCGTAATGTAGTGTGCACGTTCGAGGGTGCTCGTTGACGCGCACAACGGAATCATAGGCACGACAAAAATTGATAAATATATATATATATATATATATATTATTTATATAAAATTTTTTTATATATAATCAAGAAAATGAAAAATTACCATTAAGGGTATTTGCCAATCAAAGAAGAGGGGATAGGCTTGGGGGTATTTTAGTAATTCCTCAAGCCAACCGCCTTCTTCTTCAATATGAGTCGAAACAGAGAAAGATGAGGGAGAGTCGAGAGGAGGAAGGAGAGGTCGCTGGATCAAGGGAGAGAACGCGGGAGTGAGCTCGCGTGATCGTGGAGTCAAGGAGAGCTCGAGGTGAGATGATGTTGTTTTGTTGTTGTTGTTGTATCGCGGTGTGGTGACTGTGAGATGTTGGGAGGCTTCGACTGTAACATCCCTCAATTTTTAACCTGACTTTGGTGACACATGTCAGGATTGTGACCCGGCTACGCGATACTGGACTGTATTTCGAACCTTGGGAGTCGACACCGAGGTAATTTTATGATTCTTTGATGAGTGTAATAGTATTTTACATTAATACGTGTCGCGGGCCGTTCAGGCAATAGTCAATGTGAGTGAGGTCCCGCCTAGGTAACCGGGGGAGAAAATACAGTGAAAAAAAAACTTAATTAAAGGAATTATTGGATAATTTAAATAATTATTGGTGCGAGACAAGGTGAAAGTATGCATGTGACGGAGAAATACGGACCGAGGAAGTGAGATGTGTCGGGAAAATATTTGGGAAAATACGGGTGTTTGGGAATCCTTGGGTTTAACTTTGAGATGTGTGGGTTGGTAAAGAAATGGGTGTACACAACTATCACCCCCATTTAAAAAATTCAAACACACACCTACCCCCATCACTCTCATCACTCAAATCACCTCACACCCATCCCATCACTCACACCCATCCCATCACTCACATCACTCTCTTACACACTCACTCTCTCACGTCACTCACCTCCCTCTCCCATCTCATGCATGTCATGCAAACACACTCCTCCCTCTCTCACGTCACTCCCTCTCTCATTTTCACTCTCTCATTCACGTCACTCCTCTCTCTCTCTCTCTCTTTCATTTTCTCTCATCTCACGGTCTTCATCTCTACCCTCACTCTTCACTCTTCACGGCCTCCCTCACCTTCCATTTTCTCACCGCCTCTCCTCCTCGCCGGTGACCGAAGTCGAGACGCCGGAGGTAAGCACTCATCTCCTCTTTCTCGAACTCTCGGTTCTCTCTCTTGAGTTGCTCTCTCACTCTCTCTCGGTTGTTCTTCCTCTCGGCCTCCCTCCTCTCGGCTCACTCGTCTCTCGGCCCTCGGCCAAGTCCTCGCCGGTCGTCGGAGGTTCGAGGTGACCAGGCGATCCACCGAAGGTTCCCTTTCCTCCTTCTCCCTTCCTCTCTTTTTCTCTCATTCTCTCACGGTGGTCATGCATGTGTGTACATGCATGGTGTGTTGGAGTGGCGCCATGACGAGGACCGTCGTGGACGACCTCCGGTGACTCACCGAGTCCATACCGTCCCGAGCACGTCCCCCATGGCCCATGCAAAGTCCCTACCGATTTTACACACTTTAAGTTGGTTTTATAGGGTTTTTGCCCTCTCGCCGGAATCGCCGTGGACGGGCGGCGCCGCTGGGCCGGACCGCCGCACCAGAGGTTGTCGGGGACTAGATCTCGCCCATACAAATGTCCTACAACCCTCCTGTGTCCAAAAAAAATATCCAGCTTGCGTTTTAAACAATTTTGTTATTTCATGTGTATGGTGGTGTTTGTTGGACCGGAAAACGCCCTACGCAACGCCACCACCGGACCACCATGACCGGATGCTTTCGTCGGGACCCCACCAAACTCCTACGTGGGTCCCACAGCCCTAAGAGTGGTCGAAAACAGTTTTATTACGCGCGAAAGAGTCATCATTTCATGTGTTTTGTATGTCGAGCCTCGAGCTTCTCGCTGGAAACCGCCACGCGGCGGTGCTACCGATCGAACCATGACCAAGTGAAGATTGTCGAGATCTCACCTAACATTGGTTGACGTCTCGCAACCCTTGGTTAAGTCCGAAACAATGTTATTAAGGCGTTTTGACGTGATTTCATGTGTTGCCGTCGTCGAGTCGTAATTTGTGTGTTGACGTAATTTCCGAACTGGTGGAGGGTTTTCCGGCGTTCCCATGCCGTGATAACCCTTCCCGACGTCGGACAACACCAGCGAGGTTTCATGTTTGTTTGTACATGTCGTGCGGTTTTCACGAGGAGTTATGGTTGAGTATTGGTTTGATTGAAACATCGCGTGGCGATGAATGGTTATGACGTCGTAGTCATGTCGCCGGTCCTCGAGACCATGACATGACCCACATACGACCGAGCCGAGCCTATGATTCGCGATGAGGCTTATAAATATTATGTTTTCAAAACCCGAGAGAGAGAGAGTATTCGTTTTTCGATTAAATTGTCGCGTTGTTCAAGTCATTTAAAACATTGGGAAATGATAAGGTTAAACCTAGTTTAGTTAATGACTTGACCTATTAATACGACGAGCTTCCGACCTTGTCGTAGCGGAAACTCAGGGATACGCGTTAGGATTCGCGGGAGCGTTGTACGCGGGTTACGATAGTTCAGGTAAGTACATCTGCCTTAAAAAAGCATTTGTACGTTAGTAAGCCAATTTAGAAAATATCATGTAATTCATTTTCACTTCTTTGTATTTGTTAATATCAAATTATTGGCTTTCCCTTTCATATTCCTTGTATGTGTGTTCTTGGCATAAGTGTGTGTCTCGAAGGTACATGCGGCCTGCACTAGAAGGGATAAAACGCGGGCACTCGAGCGCACGAGTGTTTGACCACCCCTAGTGATTATGTGATACCATGTACTGGATTGTTGTGGATATTGTTGTAGATTTCGATGTTGCGACATCGCTGTTGTGGATTGTTGTGGAATTTAGACCACTTATTGCCTCTCTTGACTCGTAGAACACGCACGTTTCGATTGTCATCATTTTCGCTATCTATCATGCATCTTGTTTATTTAAATTACTTGTCTTCCAATTTCCAAAGCATGATATCTAGATCTGTCTTGTTTGAAAGTTCATGAATTACTTGTTATATTCTTCGGCATTACTTTCGATTTTCTCTCAGTTTGCTCACCGTCTAGTTTGTGACGGTGGGTGCGAAGTATAGAGCGGAGTGCGGTAGAGGCAAAGGACCTTGCCTAGGAGACTTTTTGTGAGCAGCTGGACTTGGAGACTACCTTGTAGGTTTCCATATGTTTTGTTTTATGTATATCGTTTATATATATGGTTGTTTTGGAACCGGGAATATGTTTTGAGGTGGATTCCATCAATCCATTTTGTTGACTTAGAATTGAACATATTGGGGTTTTCCACATTTATATAGATTCCTAATTTCCTTTGATTGAGTTATTTCCCACTATTTGATAAAAATATGATTTTTGCTTCCGCTGGGAATTTGGGGCCGTCACATCATCGCCATGGCGATAGCCATGGCCGAACGATGAAAGGAGGCAGGAAGGGTCGCCTCCCTGCTGGGAATTGATTATGGGGTCTGGTCGGCTTGACCAAACCCGGTTCGACCCGGTTCAGGGGCAACTAAATATTAAAAAAAAAGAGAAAAAAGAAAATAAATTCTGGAAAAAATATGAAAAAATAGTATTTTGACCAAATAAATGGAAATTGAGGGATTTCTATGGAATATGAGGAATTCGAAAGTCGGAGGAGACTTTATACCAGGGTTTCACCTCGAAAAGCGTGAAATGGTCGAAATAGGATAAAATAGGTTCCGGAATTCTGGATTCGAATGAGACCAATTTAGGAGTATAAATAAATGAATATTATACTTAAATTGATAATAGTTGGTCAATTTTAGGTAATGGTGAGGACTTCGGTGAAGTCGTATAAGTCAGTAAAATGTATAAAGCTTAGGAGAGGTAAGTGAGACTCGTATCTTTTATCAATTATGCAATGTAAAATAGTATTATTAGAGCATGTAGTGTACTGGCCTGGGAATGGGGTAATGTACCGTGATTTGACTTTGGTTTTACGAAAAAATGTTTTTAATGAAAATGGAATCTGGGCGGGACGGATCGGCCTGGGGTTTGGAACTATGATGGGTGACCTTCCATCATCGTGGCCCCAAAGACTTGGAAATTATCCCGATCAATGCTTTCTTATTGAGTTGGCGACTCACCATTCATAAACCAATCAGATGAGCAGTGATTGGTTTAGTGATGATGAGGGAGTGCGACTCTATGTTTTTATGAGTTGGCTGCACATTGACAAGAACTGGTTAGATGCCTAGTGATTAATTTTTGATGATGTGAGAGGGCAACTTAATTCAAATACGGATATTGGAAATACAAATCACGGGTATATTGCAATGAACCAAGGAACTTGCATTTGTTATATATATTGTTTATATTGATTCGTATGCTCCTTTAGATATGCATTTGATTCATGTTGTTATAGATTGCCTTGATATTAATTGGTAGTTGATGGTTGGTATGAGAGTCACTTACTGAGCATGTAGGAACTCACCCACCTTAACTTCTCCAGGTATGGATGTATGATAGGACATGGAACTCAGGAAAGGAGAAGACCAGGGGTTTAGTATCTTCTCTACGGTGCAGTGAGTTTCCTTGTTATATATATATATATATATTGTATTGCTCTATAATTTGTAATAATTGGGGTGGGAATACAAGTTCAATACCGATGTTCATGCCGGTATTGTCTATCTTGTGTTTTATCGAAAAAGTTTTAAATTTTCCGCTGCGTTTGTTTTATTTTGTTTATTTAAAATCAAAATATACAGGTTGTTGTTCGGAATGAGTATAAGGCTGCTGGCTCTAATTAGGTATGATCTGGTTTACCGGGGCTTAATTAGGGTTTAAAGCCGATCATTCTCTAATTGAGATTATAGGATGTTATAGTCGGGTTTTGGCGCAAGCCGAGGGTGGATGGGTATGTGTTTGGACGTTTACTCGAAGTTTAGATAGGCTCGAAGCACGGCGACGCGAATCGGGGTGTGAGCAACCCCGTTTACAGGGGTCGTTCTGATCCAAATGCCGTGGAGACGTTGTGAAACCCCAACGCACGGTGTCACCCAAGTACGTCTTGGGCAGGGACTCATGGGGAAGACGCCGTGGAAACACCGTGAACGTTCCAACGCATGACATCCCTCACGTACGAATTAGACAGTGGGTATCGACTTCACGCCGTGAAGACGTCGTCCAGTCATTGGACTACGACGTCCCGACGCGTGATACTGTTCACATGAGTTAATTTTTATAAAATTTTCAGAAACTTTCGGGGATCTCTCCGGTATCCAAATGGGTCCGAATATGACCCAATACTTGAGTAATTGACCCAAATGGGAGAACAAGTAAAATTATGGGAAATTGGGTAAAATTGTGAAGTTAATAGAAAATTGAAATTAAATGGAAATAAAACTCTAACATGACCAAATTGGACCGATAATGATCACCAGGTGCTTTAGTGAGCGGGTGACGAGCGTGCGGGTCATTTTGGTGGCGTGTGGAAGCCGCGAGCGCGGAGTATTATGCGGAGGTGGTGTTGTACTGTGAGTAAAACCAGTGGGAGTATTTATATTATTTCATTTGTGCATTTAAATTGGGTTGTTATATTTCTTGGTGAAATGTGTTTCCTTAATTCCATCTGTGAGTTTTATTCCGCGGTGGATTATTGGCGTTGTTTTTCATGGTTTTCCGAATAAGTGGTCCAAAAACAAGTGAGTCTAGGGGTGCACACGGATTGGATCTGATCCAATTAGGGTTAATCCGCAATCCAATCCAATAATTGCGGATTGAAAAATTACAATCCAATCCAGTCCAAATAATCATCAATCCAATCCAATCCAATTTGTAAAATGTGGACTGGATTGGATCAAGTTTCGCGGATTGACATTTTTATATCCAAAGATTTATGAAATTAAACTTAATCAAATGAAACACACAAATCATATATTTCATTAATGACAAATTAACAAATACATCTCACAAAATCTATAACATATTTTTCAAAAACTTGTCATCATAATAAGCTTCAATATGCAAGTCTTACATGAATAAACATGAAAATTTAGTGCATGTTGCAAACATAAAACTCACAAAAAAAGGTTTGAAACATAACAAAAGAGTTGAGAACAAGCATAGCCTTTGAGTTCTTATGAAAACCTAAACACAACATACAAGTGAAGTGATAACAAAATAGGAAACAAAAACTTTCTTCCATTGCTAATCTCTATTTTCTTCAAGCCTCTTCTCATATCTTAGTTATATGCTCCCCACCTGAGTTTTTCAAATTAAAAAAAAACACACAAAAAAAAACAAAGAATAGAAAACATAAGTCATGATTAAGTACAGTAATTTCATATCATTGAGAGAAAATATATACAATGCATAGCAATATATACTTGCCTCGTTCAAGTCAAGTCATATTATCAATCATCGATTTCAGTTTGAGATGATACGTTCAACCCTTTGAATTCTGAAAGAAGATATATATATATATATATGAAGACAATATATTTTAAAATATAAATACCACAAGTTTAACTATGTAAATGAGTTACCTTGCTCAATGCTTTCATATAAACTAGCTTCTTCAAAATAATCGCATGACTCATTTGGTTCAAGTTTTGACTTTAACCAATTTTGCGAGCAAATCAAAGCTTCAACTGTGATAGGGCTTAATGAGCTTCTAAAACAATTAAGTACACGTCCTCCAATGCTAAAGGTGGATTCAGATGCAACAGTGGACACTTGAATTGCCAACACATCTCTTGCAATTTGAGATAAAATTTCATACCTGTTGCTATTTAGTTTCCACTAACCCAAAGTATCAAATTCTTCTAGTGGATCTTCCGTTGGCTCCAACAAGTATTTATCGATGTCATTCCTCTCTCGTAGCACTTTCCCGTTCCTTTTTCGCATCACAAATTGAACCATCATATCATCAACATCTTCATCAACAACAACCTTACTCAAACTTGTTTGAGATGAACCTTGATTAACTTGAGTACTCGAACCACTCAAACTTAACTTTAAGTACTGTTGATACATTCGATGTAATGTCATTTTAATTTTTCTGATCATCCCTTGAACAACTGATTCAATAAACAACTTTTCCAAGGTGAACTTCACATATTCCAATTTGTATCTAGGATCCAAAACAGTGGCAACAAACAACATACAATTAATGTTTTCAATATTTCCCCAGTACTTGTCATATTTTGTTTTCATACTCGCAGCCATTTCCCCCAACAAAAGATCTCCAGTAGCACTGAATCTCATCAACTGATTTTGAATCTTGCAAAATTCACGATAATAGACATTAGAAGTGGGAGATAAAGATGCACTGAACTTCACTATTATGTCATATAATGTCTTCAAGAATTTGACAAAAATCTTTGCATTTTCATAATCACATTTTGTGGGAGGTCCCACCCTTTTCTTTTCCCCTTCACCATTACCAAGAAAATATTTAATGAATTGACTATCTTCCTCATCCAATCTCTCCAAAGCACTCTGAAATTTAACTGCAGATTCCAACATCAAATAAGTGGAATTCCACCTAGTAGGTACATCCATTACCAAAGAGCCCTTGCATTCACTCTTTACTTTTTCTGCACAAATCTTAAACTTCAATCCTTTTGCAGGAGATGATTTCACATAATTAACGGCATTTCGAATGCTTTCCACTGAATGATGAAGTTCTTTCAAACCCTCTTTCACAATTAAATTCACAATATGAGCACAACACCTCAAATATAGAAACTCTCCATCTAAAATGGAACCTTTCCATCCATTAATCCTCTTTCTAAGACATGCAATCGCGGTATCATTTGCACTAGCATTGTCAACTGTAATAGTGAAAGCATTTTCAATGCCCCATTCAAGCAAATATGCTTCTATAGTCTTCCCTATGACCTCTCATGTGTGACTAGTAACTTGACAAAAGTTCAATATCCTTTTTTGCATATGCCAATCACAATCAATGTAATGACAAGTGAGACACAAATAATTCATCTTTTGCGTCAACGTCCAACAATCAGTAGTGAGTTAGGGTTTTTCATATGTGCTTATGTAAACGGATTGGATTGGACTGGATCTGCGGTTTTTCATTGAAGAATCCGTGATCCAATCCAATCCGACCGGATTACTGATTTTTCAATCCAATCCGGTCCAAGGGATCAAAAAATTGATCCAATTAGTGATAATTGGTTTGAGTTGGATCGGATTCGCGGATTATGTCAATCCGTGTGCACCCCTAAGTGAGTCTTGGTTACTATTTATTTGCGATATGAGCTCTTATCTGGACGCTATTGATATCTCCCGATAGGGTGTTCGTCTAGGGCTCTTATCCGGGTCTGTGGATATCTCATAGTCGCAAGGGTTAGGGTTGGTAGGCTATGTTCTCATCCCGAACCCGAGTCTCCTGGGCTTTTGTCGCAACTTAACGACCTTTTGGTCGGGACTACTTGCGTTTTCTGTGGTTTTCTTGGACATTCAAATTATCGTGGATTTTCGTGATTTATTATCATGAGGACTATACTATCTTTGTGATATTCCTGCGTGATAGTAGTAGAGCCATTTATTTGACATTTTAAATTATATTTAAACTCCAATTGGTTGTTACTATTATTTTCTGTACTCAGCATCCTTTTTATGACGGTTGGTACAACCACGTCATACTACAGGAATGGTTGGAAAAGGACCGAAACTAGGTAATTAAAGTTGAGAGTTCCTAGGCGATCTCCTTTACCAATAATATAGGTTTCTTTGTATTATATGTTTATGTTTTTGATACATTGGGATATGTTTTGTGAGTAATGTTGGGACATGTATACCATATTTGATTCTCCTCTGACTGGGTATACTTATAGAGGTATACATATATGGGGTTTCCACACTCTAGGCTATTCTAACTTGTGTCTTAGAATTGTTTTGGGTTAGTTTGAGATTTTGATGCTTTCTCTATAACCTGATAACTCACTAACCGAAATAATTCACTTAAATACGGTTAAAATGGTTTAATAAATGGTAAATGTTAAGAAAGGCTGACTAGGCCTGCATGGCTCAACGATACTAGCTCGGCAGTTCACGCAGGTCTAGGCCTGCGTGGCCCCAAATTCCAATTCTAGGGTTGTGGAATTTGGGGTCGTTACACCTGAAAGTCCTACCAAGTAAGATCTGGATAACGTTGTAGAACGACAATCATTGGCAAATACTCAACATCTAAACCACATAAATAGTTAGATATCAAATCATCAATGCCAATTGGGCTCCTACAATCGTAAGACTATCTGCGAAGCTTTTCATCTTCAGTAAGTAAGCCTTCATCTTCATATTTCCTTTATTTGTGCCTTGGATTTGTTTCTTCAAGACCTGAATCTAAGATCTGTTATTCGTACCACAATGAGCCTAAATAGGTTTCCACAACTCATGAGTTGTGCGAAGAGGATTCTTTGTATTCACAACAGATGAACCAATATCAGGTGTAAGAGTTGTCATGAGCCATCCAAATAACATCCTATCTCGGTTAAACCAGCTTTATAAACCGAATTCATAGATCTAACATCCAAGTATTTCTCCAGACATGGTGATGTTCCAAACAAATGACCATCTAGGTCATGACCTTCAATTAATGGAATAATCGTAGCTTTCCAAAGAAGAAAATTCATTTCATTCAACTTAACAGTAACAAGTTGGCTTAAAAAATTACCGATAGGAGCGTTAGGGTTCATCGTGTTCCCTTGATGACTATTGAACTCCACCGAGGATACTTCTGCTTCATGTGATGATGAACCTTTCTCCATATTCTCAGATCTGACTCAAAACCTCTAAAACACACAGTTTGTAGTCTCTTTTGTGTAGATCTGGCGATATACCTTCCAGATCTGACGATATACTGTAACGGCCTCCAATTTATCGGCAACTACGGCGTGCACTGCGGGCCCACAGCTCCGCCAACTCATCACCTAGTTGTGTCTCACGCCCACTCGTAAACTCAATATAATCAAATTCTTGCTAACTTTAAGTTATGTATTAATAATTATTGATTTAAGTTAGCTTTGGATTCTTTATTATCATTTTACCTCAAAGTACACGACGGATAATTAAAAAAAAATCAAGGTATTTTATGATCATATTACCTAAGGTGGAAACCATCTCAAAATATACATCATATACATATCAACTAAGATCTTCAAAATATCAAAAATATGACCTACAAGTTATATACATGTCATGTCTATCTCTCAATACCCAAAACCCAACATAAAACAAGGAATTAAAAACAAACGTATGAGTAGGGCAAATGCAGTCAATCAATGTAGTCCTCAAGCTTGCCCTTCCCTCGGCTCGTACTAGGATCTGCACTTAAGGCATCAATAAAAGGAAGATGACGAGTCCAGAGTGAGTAATCCCAAGGAAATTCACCAAGTAAATATGTAAATAAACTGTTGGAATTTAAAATATTATAAATAAACATGCGGAACAAAAGAATACAGGCAACTGTGGAAGATCATCGCATGCATAGATATAGCAACGAAGCAAAGTGCGTGCACAATCAAAGTCAGACTAGGCCATACTTCAGGCTATACCGCTGGCACGACCCGTGAGGATACCTCTAACAGGTGACCCTGAACCCTCTAGGTAGCCGGCGTACATTCACGACGCACCCACACATGCCTATCATACTCGAGTAGCATATTCACTGGCGCATGCCTAGACATATGCTATGGCTTAGTAGACCCTATGCCCCCGCAATGAATAAACACCAGGTGGGGAGTGATCTCAACACCGCAAAGACACCAGGTAGGAGTAAACTCAACTACCGTAAAGTCACCAGGTGAGAGTACTCAACCACCGTAAAGTAATAAGGAAATGGAATAGTAAATAAACAGGACTGAATTCAAATAAATCAAGCAGTAATTACTAAAGTGAATTTCAATTGGGTTACTACACTCCTCAAACCACACTCCTTGTCCCGTAAAATAAACCCCGGTCCAGCTACAATAAACACTCAACAATCAAAATGATCACCCAAATGTACCTAAGATTATTTGTCATTGAATTAGCTTCAATTTGATATATTATATCAATTTTTATGTTTTATGAGGTAAAAACCCCGACATCTTGTCAAAATCCCGAGAAAATCCCAAAATTCCTTTATGAACCATTTTTCTAATTTCTCATATTTTTCTAAATTTTTCAGAATTTTTCCATAATTTTTAGCTATTTTTCCTATTTTTCTGTATTTTATTTTTTTTAAAACTGTTTTTAATTTATTTAAATAAAATAATAAAAATAATAAAAAAAAATTTTTTATATGGGTGGGTCCCTGAACCGGGTTTGACTCGACCTAACCGGGTCAGACCCGGTTCGGCCAACCTGGACTGGGCCCGACCCGGACCCGGTCTAGGCCTACCCGGATTGGGCCTGGGCCGGTCCGGCCGCCCGCCAGGGGTGCACGCACGTACGCGTGTGCGTGCACCATCCCCCATCATCTTCCTCAAACAGAGGCATGAAAACGCCTTTGTTTGAGACAGATTCTTTTTTAACTGATTGGCATTTGGAGGGAGGGGGAGGCGACATAGGTGTCGTCTCCCTCCTCGGACGAACTGCTCTCGTAGTTCGTCCGATCTCTCGAGCTCCACCCCACCGAACCACCGAACATCACCACCACCACCACCACCACCACAACAACAACGTACACAACAACAACAAGAAGCCAAGACAACAACTCACCTCGACGTCGTTGACCTCGTGCTCTCTCGCTCTCGGCCAATCCCTCTCTTCTTCCTTCTTCTTCTCCCTCGGTCTTCGATCGAACTAGTGAGCAAAATGGGGGTGTCGATGGTGTTTATCAAATTTTGGGATGAAATGACCAAAATACCCCTATGTTCTTATCCTCTTACTTCACCATCAAATACCCTTTTTGGTCATTTCACAATTATTTATTTATTTTCTGATTTTTAATATATATATTTATATATATACATATATATATTTTAAATTACATATACATATATAAATATATATATTCGCTTATATTTTCACGCCTACAATTTCGTCGTGCGCGCCAACGAGCGTACTTCGGGCGTGCACACTATCGTACCACCCACACGTATCGACCACGACCCCGCGTGTTACTAGGCGCCCACCAATTTACTATTTTATCATATTTAATTCATTTAATGTGTGTATTATTTTCCTCAACTTAAAATTTCATCTTTTAGTCTACCCGGTACCCGCGTCGATACGCATATCGATGCAATACTTGACACATAATCTCATATATCAATTAAAATATAATTACACACATCGCGATGTTGTTTAACCTGTTTTAACATAAACATTGCAAATTAGTCAAATCAACACACAAAATAACTATTTACCTAATCCGGACGCACTCCAGCTTCGCTGTGGGACCCATGAACGTCCCCATTGGCATCCACGTCTACAATGATGTTATAAAATAATGACAATTATTAATTGGGCCGTTACATATACCATCCAGATCTGAACAGTCCCGCAAAAATCACACTAGATCCGTTTTTGTTGATCGTCACTTTGAGTTCTTGGAGGACAAGAAACAAAATATGAACGCACAGATCTCTGACTCGAGTGCCTTGATTCGTTGATGTTGATCGTCGCTTCTATTTCTTTGAGAACAAGAAACGAAACCCTAGCTTACAGATCAACAACTCAAAAATAAGATCCAAACTTTCACGGCACAATATCAAACATACAAACCACAACTACACATGATCAATCTTCATTAGCGCGAGCCATACGCTCTGATACCATGTTCGAACTTCAAGAAGATTGATCATCGATGTTAACGAGATGGGAGAAAAGTTTCACTCTCTCTCTCTCTCGATAATAAGAGGAGTGAGCGATGTTATTATTTATAGTAAAACTTGTTACATGATGGAAATCTGATCTCCCGTTACAACACATTTCGAGATATCATCTTAACCAACCATTTCACATACACACGTTACACACAACTTTCACAATTATAGACACATTACATACACACATACATACACTTAATGAGCTATAGTAACAATTGGGAGTGTTGAATGAGTATTTATGAAGTTTGGTGTGGGTATTAATGGTGTTTGAACTTTTTATGAATTTTTTAGTATTTTTGTTAATTTTTGGAAATATTGGAGAATTTACGGATTTGGACGGTTTTAGCAGGATTTGAATGGGTTTTTGGCTAGCGTTTGAGATCCCTACGACGATGGCGTAGGCTCGGAAAATGACGACGTGAGCCGCGGTGGTCGAAACCTCAGAGTTCAATTCTTGCTAAGTGTGTCGTGGAGTGTAAACCTCTACGGCGTCAATCACGACATCCAAAATAGAGAGAATTCTCTGAGACGCTTTAAGTGATGTCATGAGCCAATGCTCTTGGCGGCGTCACTCACGACATCCATTCCAGAGAGGAATGGATTCAACACTTTAAATGAAGTTGTGGGGACCTGAATATGGCGGTATCACCTACAGTGTCCAAAAAAGTGTACAACCTGAATTTTTAAAACATTTTCAAACATTTTGGGAAACCTTGGGGATTTATCTAGGGTCATAAATGGACTCTAATACAATCAAACTAAGTCTAAATGAATATCAGAAATTTAGGGAACTAAATTGGACAAGTTAGAGTCGCGCGAGAAACAGGGTTTTTGGGTCGATTGAGGTAAGTTAGTAAGCTAGTTAAGGAAATACATAGTAATTTATATTCCATTATTGTTGATTCCTTTGATTTGAGCTATTTATTGTAATGCCATTCTTTATAATCCTTGGTTGAGTGTCTATGATCTAAGTGTGTCAGGAAGGTACTTCTGGGTTTTTGGCTAGTTGGGATAACGTGAACATCGCCTACGGGGATGTGATTACCCAACCTAATGCAATTCTTCTCTGAGTACTGGATTGTTGTGGTTCTAGACTGCTTAGTGCCTCTTTTGAATCAATAGGCACTTATATATCATTGTGAATGTTTATCAGTCTGTTTATCATGCATATTGTGTTATTTATTTGTCTTTGAATACTTGCATGATTATTGAAGTATTTTTCAATTATTCATGAACTACTGTTTATATCCTTCTTGCATTACTTTCAATTTATCACGTATTTATCGCCTAGTTTGTAACGTTAGGTGTAAATCGGGCAGAGACTAGCAAGGGAAAGAGATCGATGATTGGTGACTTTCTCTGAGGACTCTCAGAGCGATTTCTTTCCTATTATATTGTATGCTCTGTCTTTCTGTCTTGTGATTATTGTATATTATATTTTTGATAACAATGGAATATATTTTGGGATTGAGTGACTAGAGATACCATGTAATATCGTTTTATTTATTGTTGGTCACCAAATATACATGTTTATCTAATTGTTTCAGGGTTTCTCACTTTAGGTTGTTCCTATGATGGCAAGCCCCAAGTGTTGGGCTTCGCGGTAGTATTAGTGGCGCAAAACAAAGTTTGCGCTGGGTTTATGGAATCCACATGGAATAGTTGCACAAAGCACTAGAGTAGATTAGATGATTTGTAACATAAATAAACAACCAATAATAGAATTTATTTTAGACTTGAATTCATTAATCAAATTAAATATGCGACGAATTAATCAAAAGATGTGTTCAACTCAATTTATAGACCAGGTATCCTACAAGTCATCTCGTCCCAAGGTCTCGGTGGCGAGAATACTATCTCAACTCTCTGCTCCACAGGTCTGTGCGAGCAGCGTAAGAGTATCAAAACATTAAGTTCAAAACCCTATAAGGTCTCTCAAAGTATAGACAATCAGTCGGTGTATCCTAACATATTAAGTTCTAGTGTTCAATTCTGGTTCGACAGCCCCGAGGTCTTGGTGACTATCTTTCCTTAATTTCAATGACTACGTGATCAGTGCAATCAAAGCATAGAGTATGGAACACTAAAAATAACATTAAGTAGAACAAGAAATGCAACTAAACTTGATTCATCAACACAAAACATTCAAATAAGCACATCAAGTCTCAAAAATATGTAAACTAAAATAATAAAGAAAGGGAGTTCATGAAAAGATCAAACTCAATGGACTTCAACCTTAAGGTCATGGCGAATCCGATCTCATCTTTTGTCGAATCTACCAATCTCTCCCACTCTAAGCTACACTAAGAAAGCATGAAAATATAACTAAACTATAGTCCTTGAGTGTCGCCCGAAGGAGAGCTCAGGGCAAAAACAACCCCTAAATATAAAAATGTGAAAAACAATGGAGTTGTTTGTGAAGAAGATGATGTATGGATGAAAAGATGATGGAGTTATTGGTGGAGAGAATGGAAATATATAGAGAGAGTGTTCACCACGTGTTAGTCTTCTATAGGTGTCACCTGGATGAGAGAGATGTCAAAAACAATTAGTCAAATATTGTTACTTGGTCAATGTGACGACCCAAATTCCACAATCTTAAATTGGGCACCGCCCGGCCTAGGCCCACGTGGACCCCCGAGCCAATCTCGCTGAGTTATGAGGCCTAGTCAGCCTTTCCTTTCCATTTAACCATTTATTTAGCATTTATAAGTGAAGTTAATCAATTAGTGGGTTATTATCAGATAAAGCAAAAGCAATTGAACTCCAAACTAATCAATGAACTTCAAGACATGCAAGTTAAGACAACCTAGGGCGTGAAAACCCCGCAAATGTGTATATCAACCGTAATAAGTCAAAGGAGCACCAATAATGTCATACATTCCCAAGATCTCTCAAAAATCCCATAACCCATGTTTCAAAACGAAATAAATACATAATACAAGAACATACTCAATATGCGATAGGAGACCGCTTCGTTGTCCTCGACTTCAATCGCCTAGCGCTAGTCCTTTGCCTTTGTCTGCTCGTCGGTGTGCCTACTGTCACAAACTAGATGGTGAGTACCATGATGTAGATAGTAAAATACCAATAGAGTCTTAACAACATTTCAAATATCACATAAATGGCTAAACTAGTATCATGCATGGATATCACAAAGATTATAAAAGGTAGCATGATAAGTGAATTCCTGATATAACAACGATAAATGAGTGTTGAGAGCACATAGCAAAAGAAAAGGCATCTAAGTGTCCAAAGTCCGCCAAGTTGCCACACATAGTTTACAACCTGACTTTTAAGACTGATTCTGGACCTACACAAATTCAAGGTAGTCTAGAATAAGACACATAGCCTCAGATCACACATAGTTCGCATACGGGCACCGCAGCGTCACACATAGTTCAACATACGGTCACCGTAATCCCAAACTGCAAGTTTAAGCACATCCAGAATCTGTGTACTCACGGTATAGACCGTGACCACCATATCATCCACTTAGACCGAAAAGAACACTTATTAAAAAATCCAAGCAAAACCAAGCCAATAAACCACCAAGGATAGATATAACCAAAGAGAATCCAATAAATTATATAATCCACAAAGGAACATTGCTCAACAAAGATAACAACTAAGTGAATGCATAAATAAAATAATGTAAATAATCCAGTTGGTTTTACTCACAAATATCGCGCGTAACTCCGCGCTTGTGGCTCTCACATGCTACCAAACCGTCCTTGCATGCCTGTCACCTGTCCACTAAGTACTTGGTAAACATTTTCTTTTTAATTTGGTAGTATTAGCATTTTGTTCCGCGTTTAGTTGAAATTCCCTTTTACTTTTCCATAATTTCATTCATTTGTGTATTCGGGTCAATTTCTCGGTTATTAGGTCATATTTGGACCTGTTAGGATACTCGAGAGATTCCCCAAATTATCTAAAATTTTCAAAAATTTACCCGTGGGTACTGTTCCGGACACCGTGGGGGTTTCCCTTGGCAGCGCCTCTACGGCGTGGGGCAGGGGAGCCTACTGTGATGACTCGTCCCTGACCTAGGGTCAAGTCGCCCGGCCCAATACCGTTACCTAGACCCGATACCTGAACCAGGCCCAAATAACGGCTTGGTACGCCTAAATATACCTGCGGAATAATCATTCTAACAAGATATATGATAATATGAGTGTAAAAGTTAATCATAATAAAATCATATAATCCTGTATATAATAATAAGATCTATAATCTTAAATGCTTAAAAGTCTCATACAACTTAATAATAATAATAAAAAGGTTCAGAACTACCCATTACTAATTCTCAATCTATAACCCACGTATGAGGTTTACAAAAACGATTAATAATGATGATAGACTAGTATTATGTGAGTCTCACATATGAAGGCACTTCAAGATAAATCATTTCCCTTGCCTTTCTTATCTATCGCGCTGGTAGAGGGACCTGTGGGGTAGAGTGGGGTGAGCTAAAGAACCAACGATGCTCAATAAGAGGAAAGACTCGCTCAAACATTAAATATGCAAGTACTACCTAGTACTCATGCAAATTCTACATGATATTCAATCCATACGCATAACACAACATGTAATAACCGAATACATGTAAATCATAACAAAATTATAAGCATATTAATTGAACACATAATTCAATACAATTAAAGATATGGTTCATGCTCATCGTAATTATAAAAATGGATTCATATTCCAAGAAGAATAAATAACTAATATTTCTATTTCCAAATTTGTTATCCAATAATCTTCAGATCAATAATTTATGTCATATCCCATTCACATTACTATACATAAACATAACAATTTTACAACACATTCGATAAACATTCATTTAAGTCATGCATAATAATTTTCATCATCATTCATTTATAAATTTACACATGACATACAAATAAAGTCACACGAAAGATTTAAATAAAATGCGATAGATATAAATATTAATATAAGCCGTTGTTCCATTCAATGCGAACTAGATATTGGTAAGGATCCGGTGACCGAATCATCTATTTTCGAATTGGTACAATAATCAGTGGAAACGTAATGGCCGTTACGCCCTCTAGATAATCGCACCAAAACAAAGATAGATTCATCCAAGCCGTCACCGCTACACGTCTCAAAGAATCATCAAGTAGCAAAGGATGGAACTCCAAACCCTTACCCTCGAATAATTCACCTTATGCATTCAATTAGTCAAGCAAACCCTCGGTGGTTAACTACCACACACTCTGGGACGTCAAAGATAAAGACCACTTGCTAATTTGGCCCGCGGTGGAACTCCACACACTCTGGGGCACCGAATAACAAAAAGGCAAAACAATGTATTCACAATTCCATAGATAATAGAGATCCAAACCAATATCATGACGCAACCCATTCCCAAGTCTTTACATTCAAAACATGCATTCCTAATTATCTAATAGTCAAGCCATATTTAATGCATGAGCGAAGCTCCCCACTTACCTGGACCGTCGCGACGCCTATACCGACTCCTCGTGCGATTGGGGTCCCGCGTGAACCGCCTCGCGAATCTAAACAATTCATACAATTCTATATAAGAATTTCACTAAATTTAAAGTTGTATATTCTAATTTTTTTTTATATTTGGGGACCCAAATGGTGTGGATCCCACGCGATGTGCCGTTTAAGGGCTTTGTCGAGGGTATCGACGCCCTTGTAGGTTTTATCCTATTTTTTATTTTATTTTATTAATTTTTTTTAATTGGCTATTGCCACCCCTTCTTCCTCACCATAATGGGGTGGCTAAAGCCATCCCCCCATATTAGGCGGCGACGTTGTGGCGTCGCCCCCTGAAAACTAGCGCTCCCTTGGAGTCGCCACCCCTATTTCCTTCTTATTCAAAAAAACAAAACAAACCAAAGAAGAAGAAAAAGAAGAAAGAAAAGAAAAGAAAAAGAAGAATCACCACCACCACCAAATCAAAGAGGAAGAAAAGAAGAAAAAGAAAAAAAAGAAAAAAAAATAAAGAAAACCCACCAAAGGATTACCTCCCCCTTTGTTGTTCAAGCCTCCTCCTCTTCTCCTCCCTCTCCAAGTTTAGGGTTTCAACACAAAAGAGGCTTCAATCTTATAAGTGGTTTATATAGGTAGTTTAAAGTAGGGTTGTTCACAATTTAACCCCAAATTACGTAAATACCCCTTTTGGGCCCAATTCTCTCATTAAGCCTATTCCACCTATTTTCACTTAGTCCAAATCCAAATCTTGTTAATATTAATTTTTGTGTAACAATTTGATTTGTTCCCATATTTTAATATAAAATTAATAAAATACCTTTAAAATGGGTCGGAGAATATTTGGGTCGTTACAATATCCCCAATTTAAAGAATTTCGTCCTCGAAATTAAATCAAAGTCATACCTCAAGATTCAAAGAGAAATGGAAAATTCTCTTTCATGTAATCCTCCAGCTCCCAAGTCAACTCTTGTTCCCCATGAAATTGCCATCGGACTTGCACTATTGCGTATTCCTTATCACGTAATTTTCTTATTTTTCTATCCATTATTTGGATCAGCTGTTCATCATATAACACGTCCTCCCTTAGATCAACTTGCCCCCAATCAATCCTCGGTGCGTGTTTATTATGTGTCTTCCTCAACATGGAGATATGAAAAACATCATGTACACCCGCTAACTGTGGTGGTAACTTGAGACGAAAGGCTACTGGTCCCACCCTTTTCTTGATCTCAAATGGTTCGATGAATCTTGGAGATAACTTTCCTTTTAACCCGAATCGATAATGCCCTTTCATAGGAGAAACTTTCAAAAGCACGAATTCCCCTTCCTTGAATACAACATCGCGATGGTCCTTATCGGCATACTTTTTCTGACGGCTTTGGGCGGTTTCTAGTCGTTGCCTAATAATCTTAATTATTTCGGTTTGATCATGAACCATTTCTGGTCCAAGCAACACCACATCTCCGACCTCGGTCCAACAAACTGGAGATCTACACGATCTCCCATAAAGAGCCTCAAAAGGTGCCATACCAATACTGGCTTGAAAATCGTATTGTATGCGAACTCGCACAACAAAATGTACTTTTCCCAACTTCCACCGAAATCCAATACACAGCTCGAAGCATGTCTTCAAGCATCTGGATCAATCTCTCCCGCCCACCCATCGGTCCGAGGGTGAAAGGTCGTCGAGATTGAGTTGAGTTCCCATCTCAGTGCTTGAAACCCTCTCCAAAACCGAGAGGTAAATCTCGGATCACGATCCGACACTATAGTCACCGAACCCCATGTAATCCGACAATTTCATTGACGTACATGCCTCCAAGTCTCGTATCTTGAATATCCCATGGAGATAGGAATAAAGTGTGCCGACTTAGTCAAACGATCTACAACCACCAAAACCGCATCATGTCCTTTTTGTGTGTTCGGCAGCCCCGAAACAAAATCCATGGCTATGTGTTCCCACTTCCATTGTGGAATAGGCAATGGTTGCAATAATCCTCCCGGCTTTTGGTGATCTGCTTTTACTAGCTGACAAATCTCGCAGTTCTGAATGTAAGTAGCGATGTCAACTTTCATCCCCAGCCACCAATACATTCGTTTTATATCTTGGTACATTTTATTGCCTCTCGGATGCACTGTAAACCATGATCTATGCGCTTCTTTGAGTAAATCATCTCTCAACTACCTATGAGATGGTATCCATACTCTGTCCCGAAACCTCAAAGCCCCGTCACCTGAAATCTCCAGTCCTTATCTTCAATGTCATCTGCCAAAGACACATACAGTCCATACTCAGAATCGGCCCTCTGACAATCAATAACTCTAAACAATGCCATTGGCTCCGCTCTCATCTGAACATGCTCTTGACTCCTTATTACATCCAAGTCTTCCACCGCTACGTCTTGTATTTGCATTACAACTTCGGACTCTGACTCCAATCGAATACGGCTCAAAGCATCCGCCACTACATTCGCTTTCCCCGGGTGATACTCAAATGTGAAGTCGTAGTCTTTCAAGAATTCCAACCACCTCCTCTGTCTCATGTTCAAATCACTCTGAGTAAACAGGTACTTCAAACTTTTGTGATATGAGTAAACAGTAAACTTTTCTCTGTACAGATAATGTCTCCATAATTTAAAAGCAAACACCACTGTTGCAAACTCTAAATCATGCACTGGATAATTCTTCTCGTGAATCTTCAGTTGACGTGAAGCATAGGCGATTACCTTCTTGTCTTGCATTAGTACTCCTCCCAATCCAATCCCTGAAGCGTCGGTGTACACTGACAATTCCTTACCGGACTCTGGTAGGACCAAAATAGGTGCGGTGGTCAAACGCTCCTTCAACAATTGAAAAGCTTTTTCGCATGCATCACTCCAAACATAAGTAACATTCTTTCGCATCAACTCAGTAAGCGGTGAAGCAATCGACGAGAAATTTTGCACAAAACGCCGATAATCCTGCTAATCCTAGGAAACTTCGTATTTCTGATGCATTTTTAGGTTGTGACCATCTAAGGATCGCCTCAATCTTCGTAGGATCAACTGTTACACCTTCCGTATTCACCACATGGCCCAAAAATTTTACTTCGGAAGCCCAAAACTCGCACTTGCTTAGCTTAGCGTAAAGCTTGTGTTCTCTTAATGTCTGCAACACTTTCCTAAGATGCTTTCTATGGTCCGACTCAGTCTTAGAATATATCATGATGTCATCGATAAATACAATCACAAACTGATCGAGGAATGGTTTAAAAACACGGTGCATCAAATCCATGAACATGGCTGGCACATTGGTAAGTCCAAACGGCATCACTGTGAACTGAAAGTGACCATATCGTGTAAATGTTGTCTTTGGTATATCTTTTTCTCGTATGCGTAGCTGATGGTACCCCGATCTCAAATCTATTTTCGAAAAGAATCTTGCTCCACTCAGTTGGTCAAATAAATCATCGATCCTGGGAAGCGGATACTTGTTCCGAATAGTCACCTTATTCAACTGTCGGTAGTCAATACACATTCTCAAACTGTCGTCCTTCTTCTTCACGAATAACACAGGTGCTCCCCATGGCGAGACACTTGGGGAAATTAAACCTTTCTGAGTCAACTCCTCTAGTTGCTTCTTCAACTATTTCAACTCGGTAGCCGCCATACGATAGGGTGCCTTAGAAACTGGTCTAGTACCGGGAATAAGGTCAATCACAAAGTCAATGTCTCGATGTGGAGGAAGTCCTGGAAGGTCAGATGGAAAAACGTCTGAAAATCCTTAACAACAGGAATCTTCTCAATTAGGACTTCTTGTCCTTCCTCTCCCATAGAAGTTAGACTCGCAATAGTCTCGATCTCATCAAAAGTCGCAACTCTACTTCGACTGATAACATTAGCCAAAGTACAACCTCTAAACTCAAATGGAGTAGTGCCCGGAATTTGAAAGATCACCGTCTTATTGAAACAATCTATCTTAGCGTGATACGTCTCTAACCAGTCCATTCCCAATAGTGCATCATATTCTAAATATTCTAACACTCGCAAATCAAACGGCATAGTGTGATCCCCAATTTTAATTATACACCCCTTACATGTCATATTAGGGTAAATCTTTTCGGTGAGATTGTGCTCAAAATCAAGTATGTGTGTGCTCTAATTGGTGTCAATCCCAAAGCATGTACCATAGCCCCCGAGATAAGAGAAATAGTAGAACCAGAATCAAATAATGTATGCATGTTACGACCATTAATTGAAACCGTACCTGCGACTAACTGTCGCGCGGCTCTCTGATCCTGTTCCGCCATAGCATGAACTCTTCCTCGAGCAACTAGGGCTGCACTCTCCTCAAACGATGGTGGATATGGACATTGATTTCTGTAATGCCCCGGCGTCTTGCACCGAAAACATACAACATGCGGTTTATGCACATTCGGTGTGGCTGCGCGACACTTCTTGATACACTCGGCCTTGGCCCTACTGATCCTCTGCCACTATTCTTACTTTGTTGTGGTGGACGTGGCTGTTTAAATGTCAGACCCTGGTTAGTCGAAGGTGCAGAAGCATGGGAAGGTGTGGTGGTCCCCATCAAAGGGTATGTAGCCTTCGATGCTACCACTGAGTATGTCGGTGCGCTAGATGCTCCTCCAAACCGAAATTTCTTTGAGTGTTTCTCAGGTCCCCTCTGATAACTATCAAAGTTTCTTTTGCCTTGACCATACTGACTAGATCGTGTCTCATCAATACGGAGTGCATCTTCACAGTCGAGTGCCCTGTTATACGCTTGTTGAAATGTCTCTGCCCCTGATGCTGCCACTAGAGAGTGAATCTCCTCCGTCAACCCATCAACGAAACGTCTCCTCCGTGTCGTCTCAGATGGAACATACTCATGTGTAAACTCTGCTAATTCATTGTACTTAGCTGCATAATCTGCTACACTCATACTGCCTTGCACTAAGTCAAGAAATTCTCGAATCTTAGCTGCCTTTACTGATTCAGAAACCACTCATCATAAAACAATTTCTTGAATTGTGTCCAAGACATATTAGTCCCTTGCGCTCTTTCGATGGACAACCACCATTTGTGAGCTCGATGCTCCAACAAGAAAGACACTAGAGGCACCATAGTCCACTCATCAATACTTAGTGTCTTCATCCTCTTATCCATGTGCAAGATCCATGCTTCAGCCTCTACGGGATCCCTATCCCCATAGAAACGAGGTATGTCATACTTCATAAACTCCTTTTGTAATTTTCCTCTCCGATATGCCTCTGTATCCTTGTCTCCTCCATGTGCAGCTGCTGCCACCGTATTAGTGACTGAATCCGCGCCTTCTTTTGCTACTTGGTGCTCATGGATAGGTTCTAGTGGAGGATTAGGCCCCTGTCCCACCTGCACTTGCTCGACTGATCTAGCATTTCCTTGTGTTTGAATAAGTTCCATAATACGGACCATATTCCTTTCTTGAGCAGACGCCATTTCTTGCAGGGCTTTTTGATGTGACTCCGTCAGGGAAGATATGCGCTGCTCCATTTCCCTACGCCAATGTCTATCATCTCTGTCCTGAGCATCCCTCAAATTATGCGAACTTCCCCCATGGTTACTCATAGTGCACTGTAGAGCAACAAATGGTTAGTCTAATAATTTGAGGAATTTGTAAAAATATCTAACGTTATAAATATATTACATGCATCAACATATAACAATATATTAACATTTCTTTTTAGGTTTTCGATCCCTTCCCAATCTAAAATTTTGATATTTGTGCACATTAAGTCGACTCAAATCGATGTCCCATACCATGGATTTGTTCACATAAACTTGATTTTTTTTTATTTAAGGTTCTACAACTTAGGTTTTTCCTAACCTAATGTTTCCCTAAGTTCTAATTCCTAGGCTCTGATACCAACTGTGACGACCCGTCCCTGACCTAGGGTCAAGTCGCCCGGCCAATATCGTTACCTAGACCGATACCTGAACCAGGCCCAAATAACGGCTTGGTACGCCTAAATATACCTGCGAATAATCATTCTAACAAGATATATGATAATATGAGTGTAAAAGTTAATCATAATAAAATCATATAATCTTGTATATAATAATAAGATCTATAATCTTAAATGCTTAAAAGTCTCATACAACTTAATAATAATAATAAAAAGGTTCAGAACTACCCATTACTAATTCTCAATCTATAACCCACGTATGAGGTTTACAAAAACGATTAATAATGATGATAGACTAGTATTATGTGAGTCTCACATATGAAGGCACTTCAAGATAAATCCTTTCCCTTGCCTTTCTTGTCTATCGCGCTGGTAGAGGGACCTATGGGGTAGAGTGGGGTGAGCTAAAGAACCAACGATGCTCAATAAGAGGAAAGACTCACTCAAACATTAAATATGCAAGTACTACCTAGTACTCATGCAAATTCTACATGACATTCAATCCATACGCATAACACAATATGTAATAACCGAATACATGTAAATCATAACAAAATTATAAGCATATTAATTGAACACATAATTCGATACAATTAAAGATATGGTTCATGCTCATCGTAATTATAAAAATAGATTCATATTCCAAGAAGAATAAATAACTAATATTTCTATTTCCAAATTTGTTATCCAATAATCTTCAGATCAATAATTTATGTCATATCCCATTCACATTACTATACATAAACATAACAATTTTACAACACATTCGATAAACATTCATTTAAGTCATGCATAACAATTTTCATCATTATTCATTTATAAATTTACACATGACATACAAATAAAGTCACACGAAAGATTTAAATAAAATGCGATAGATATAAATATTAATATAAGTCGTTGTTCCATTCAATACGAACTAGATATTGGTAAGGATCCGGTGACCGAATCATCTATTTTCAAATTGGTACAATAATCAGTGGAAATATAATGGTCGTTACGCCCTCTAGATAAGCGCACCAAAACAAAGATAGATTCATCCAAGCCGTCACCGCTACACGTTTCAAAGAATCATCAAGTAGCAAAGGATGGAACTCCAAATCCTTACCCTCGAATAATTCACCTTATGCATTTAATTAGTCAAGCAAACCCTCGGTGGTTAACTACCACACACTCTGGGGCGTCAAAGATATAGACCACTTGCTAATTTGGCCCACTGGTGGAACTCCACACACTCTGGGGCACCGAATAACAAAAAGGCAAAACAATGTATTCACAATTCCATAGATAATAGAGATCCAAACCAATATCACGACGCAACCCATTCCCAAGTCTTTACATTCAAAACATGCATTCCTAATTATCTAATAGTCAAGTCATATTTAATGCATGAGCGAAGCTCCCCACTTACCTGGACCCGTCGCGACGCCTATACCGACTCCTCGTGCGATTGGGGTCCCGCGTGAACCGCCTCGCGAATCTAAACAATTCATACAATTCTATATAAGAATTTCACTAAATTTAAATTTGTATATTCTAATTATTTTTTTATATTTGGGGACCCAAATGGTGTGGATCCCACGCGATGTGCCGTTTAAGGGCTTTGTCGAGGGTATCGACGCCCCTCGTAGGTTTTATCCTATTTTTTATTTTATTTTATTAATTTTTTTTAATTGGCTATTGTCACCCCCTTCTTCCTCACCATAATGGGGTGGCTAAAGCCATCCCCCCCATATTAGGCGGCGGCGTTGTCTTCTCCGACGGCGGCGCCACCAGCGCCGCCTCCAAACCAAATGGCTCCCCCTCGGAGTCGCCACCCCTATTTTCTTCTTCTTCAAAAAACAAAACAAACCAAAGAAGAAGAAAAAGAAAAAGAAAAGAAAAGAAAAAGAAGAATCACCACCACCACCAAATCAAAGAGGAAGAAAGAGAAGAAAAAGAAAAAAAAAGAAAAGAAAATTAAAGAAAACCCACCAAAGGATTACCTCCCCCTTTGTTGTTCAAGCCTCCTCCTCTTCTCCTCCCTCTCCAAGTTTAGGGTTTCAACACAAAAGAGGCTTCAATCTTATAAGTGGTTTATATAGGTAGGGTTTTAAAGTAGAGTTGTTTACAATTTAACCCCAAATTACGTAAATACCCCTTTTGGACCCAATTCTCTCATTAAGCCCATTCCACCTATTTTCACTTAGTCCAAATCCAAATCTTGTTAATATTAATTTTTGTGTAACAATTTGATTTGTTCCCATATTTTAATATAAAATTAATAAAATACCTTTAAAATGGGTCGGAGAATATTTGGGTCGTTACACCTACTGCCCCAGACGTCGTAAGTGGCGTCGTGGGGGTTACCCATGCAACGCCCTCACGGCATAGCCCCACGGCGCTAGGCGCGGCATCGTGCCCAAAGCGCCCTGTCAGGGGTTTTTCCCACCCCCGACTCGTGTCTCCTTGATTCGAACTTGTCTCGACCTTATCGGGACCTCAATACTCATCCAAAAACACCACCGAGTCATACCAAAATGCCCAAAAATACCCCATTTCCCGAATCGATCAAAAATTACGAAAATCACCAAAAATCCAAATCGCCGTCTCCACGTCTTATAAAACCCTTACCGACTATCGTAAGCCCGACAAAACCACATTGAAAACTCAATAAAAATCGAAATCTCAACTCGGGTGTGAAAACATTGCGGCGAAATCCTATGAAATTGGTGTCAAAATGTAGAGAAACGCGTAGGGAGTCGGGATCTCACTTTTAAATCGTGTAGTTAGTCGATCCCCAGCGTTGGTTCGTGCTCGGAAATGCCGAAACTCCACCAGTCTGGTCCTTCACGCGAGGAGAGAGAGAAGGGAGAAAGAAAAGAGAAGGAGAAGAAAAATGAGAGAGAAATGTGTTGACTCCACCTTTTATAGTGTGGGCCTCATCTTGGCTCACACTCGTATCTCGAGGCATATCTTGTGGCCTCCTTTCACACCAACCCAACCACTTACTTGACTCACATAAGTGACACTCCCTTGTCCTTATTCTCTTTGACCCAAAAAAAATGAGTTTCCCAGGGCGTTTCTGCACCCGGCATGCACTACGTCTCGCCTCGTCAAGTGCGAATGGTATTGCTAACAGCCCAAACCATTTTGCATACTAATTAATTATTGTATTTTATTTCTCAGTCGAACACAAAGTTCACTTTCTCGACCCATGTACCTGTAACTCGTCTGCCGATGCCCGTATGACACGTTTCCTAGGCGAACACTACTCGTAAATCGATGTCACTGCCCTGCTACACAAACATGAGTATAAATCAATAGTAAACGTCATCACATGGAAATAACATAAATTTTCAGGTCGTTACAGTCAACAAGGAGGCACGATCAAAGCCCTAAAATTGTGTGAAATGTAGTTCATGCCCTTGCCTTAAGCTGATCTGGTGATGGGGAGTAATCAAATGCACGTTTTACGAAGTGAATCACCAAAAATACTCCATAAGGCCCAATTTTTACTATTTTTTTTTATCAAAAATGAAAGGAAACCTACAATCAATAAAAATAAACATTTATTAGCTATATTTGGAGACTTTGATGTATCATAATAATATAAATAAACATTAAATATGATATATATATATACCAACACATCATCTCGACTTCCTATTTATTGAATTATTTAGTCTGATTATAGTTTATTTTCGTTGCAAACTACCTGAAAATGATATAATATAAGAACTTAACTTTAAAATGGTTCAACTAATGAGAAAAGAAATATTTGAGGTTGACTAGGCTTGTGTTGACTTTACGAGTATAGACTTGGGGGCCCACGTGGGTCTAGGCCGGGCGAGGCCCAATTTTATGGGGAACTGAGACCGCTACAACACCTTACCCATTTTTTTTTGTCAAATTTTGTTGCATTGAGGTTTATTGTCCTTAAAGGCTACACCGGCCATTTTATCTTAATTATGGAACAACATTCACTAGGAGAGCAACAACCCTTCAAAGGGGAACAACCAATTCTCTAAAGAGGGCAACAACCTCATGGGGGCGACACACCTTACTTGTTTAGAGCTTGTTTAGAGAGAACATATATGTCAAAAAAAGTTAGAAGATTCAAATTCATGACTTTAATGATCAAAGAGGTACAAGTAAACAACTAGCTTGGCTCAACTAATGTACTAGACACTGTTCGATTGGAATAAGTAGAAATTTATAGGAAAATGACAACCGAGTTGTAGCTTGGCTAGTACCTTGGGTTGCTCAACAACTGTGAAATTGAAGGTCTCATATCTCTGCAAGTTAATTTGTCGTATTGAGCTGCTCGGGTGACAACTGCTACTTAATTTTTGGGTGGGGCTATTCGGACCCCGCATTTTGCTTCTTTTACTCCGTTTTTGAATTTTTACTTCATTTACCCCATTTTACTTAATTTACCCCAATTTTTTACTCAAAATTTCAACAATACACTTGCTCACCCCATACCTTATCACTCTCACCCCAACACCCTTTAATCCTCTATATTTCTCGGTTTTGGTCATTGTAGAGCATTTGTACTAGATCACCAAGTGTTGGAGTGTTTTTTCGTTGAACAAGGAAGGATATGATCGCGATGTGTCCTAGAAATGAAAAAGTATTGCACGCAGAATTTGGTCACACAGGGCCGATGTAACGGCTCGATTTTCAATGGCCATTATTGATGACATCATTGCAGACGTGGACGCCAGCGGGGACGTACGTGGGTCCCACAAAGAAGGTGTAAATTGTGATGGAAATGTTTAAATTAGTTAAATTTCATCACAATGTGTGAGTTAATATAGATTATTGACGAGTAAGGCTGTTAGATGCGGTTTTTGCTTGCGACGGCGCATTGACGTGCGGACCGAGTGTCGGACACGGGGCACGTGGTGCCGAGGGGTTGGGAGACTAGTACGACCATATTTATAAAATTTTGGGAATTTATTGGGTGGATTTGACAATTCATATAGGCCAAATCAATTGAAGTTGTAAAGTCCTATAGTTGTGGCTAGAATAATCAACACCCTTTGGATGGTTCTCGAGATGCACAACACGGTGGCTAGTGTCATGATAGGTGTTAGTGAGTTGGAATGACACAAGGTGAACAATGATCACCAGATTTGCCTCGAGATGGGCGTACACACTTGATGAAAATCAAGTATATATACTTGTTTGACCGATCAAACAATGAGGAGAGAAAGAGTGGGTTTTGAAGAAGAGAAGATTCGCTGGAGTTGGGGAGAGTGATTGGTGGCATCCAACAACAAGATCAAGAGGTATGGATTCATCAAACTTGAGTTTTATGAGACTTTTGGTGTGGGTTAGAATTTGTGAAATCCGAAAATATTGAGGGATTAAACACTGTATTTGTTGAGATTTAGTGTTTATGAGAGTGGTATGACATGGGTTGAGTAGTGGAGCAAATTTGGGAGAAATCGAAGGATTTTCTAAAATGGGTTTTGAAAACGTGATTTCCATGATTTGTGGATTTTGGGGTTTAATTATGTTTAATTTGTGTTAAAGGAGGTAATTGAGGATATTGATGTATTATGGGAACATGAGAATTGAATTTATGGGGTTGGAGAGTCAAAATGTTAAATTTGGAAATTTCTGGACAGCGAGCAATTAGCGCACTAATTGGAAAAATTAGCGCGCTAATCACGCTGATTGAAGACGATAATGAACAGTGATTGAGATAAATTAGCGCGCTAATTGATCTCATTAGCGCGCTAATTGTTCACTAGACTCCCAAAAATGGAAAATGAGAAAATGAGTCAAACTAACATTATGAACCCATTAATTGATCATTAAACCTCACAAATGAATTCCAGGAGTCTCGGAATAGTAATTGGAGTCGGGGATTTGGAGGAATCGACTGGGATTTGGGTTTCGGTAATCGGAGTGCGGTATAGGTGCGTAAACCCCAACAGAAACACATCTGGAGTATTTAATTTTTTAAATTCTTGCGTTTATTATTCTTGAAATTCATATTCATTGTGATCATGTGTTGATCTGGTTATTGATTGGTGTTGGATTTGTTTTCACTATCGAAGTTTATTCGGGACGATTGTGGCACGTGATCAAGCATGCTAGATTGTAGCACGTGTACTTGCGCCGCGGTGGATTGTGACCCGAGCCGCGGGGTGCACGTGTTCGGTGGGTTTGTGATTTGTTCCGGTCATCGTTAGTAGTTCGGATGTGGTTTAGACTTGATGTGCTCAGTCGGGGTCATCCGAATCTACGAAGTATGATCTAGTATGTGAGATTGCATTCTACTTTTGTCTAGTTTTATCTAAACTGTTGTGGAGCATATTGTTAACATTATGATTATTCGTTGATCATCTCGCATGCTTGTTACCTACACTTGCAGGGTTTTATGGCTGCCCATACTCTTTGCATGTGTAGCTAACGTTAGTTATTTGCTTCTGAATCTGTTATTATTTACTCGATGGTTTTCTTTGGGAGTTTACTCACTGGACTCGTCACCGTATGTGTTGGGTGATTTGAGTGCAGGATTTGGTAAGTGTAGGGACAAGGAGAGACGTAAAGATTATCTGTGACTGAAGAGGTGAACTACTCCTCTTATACGCCTGGTTGATTGTATATATGTATTTGTTTTATGCTGGGTTTGGGTTGTGAGAGTTATATTTTAGTTTGTTTATGACTTTGAGGATGACACCTGATTTATATTTATGGACTACATATTGGTATGGTTTCCACATTAGATTAATTGGCATTTAGACTTGTTACATTTGGTATCATTTAATGATTTGAGACTTCCGCTGCATAATTTAAGGATAAATGATATTAATTGAATCAAATTTAATAAGAATTAATCGATGATGGATAATTGGGCGTGGGACACAACTCAAGCGGTGACGTGGACAACATGGGCTCACGTGGCTCCCGTGGCGGACCAATGTGGAAAATTGGGGCCGCCACAGTCGACACCTATGAAGAGGTGTCAGCCGACTTTCATAAGTATCGGCCGACTCTGACTGTAACCTCTAAAGGGGTAACGATCGAATTTGACCGACACCTATTAGAGGTGTATGTAACGGCCCAATTATTAATTATCGTTATTTGACACATGGTTGCAAATGTGAATGCCAGCTTGGACGTGCGTGTACCCTACCGTTAGGTTAGAGCACGTCGATATAGGTATACAGTCCGTTTTTCTGGTTATTATTGTTTGTTTTGCTGTGTATGTATTTAATTTTGTTTACTACATCGCAATGTGTGTATGGATGTTTTTATTTACCGCGCGAGACAATGTGATGGGTATTCACCTCGGGTAGCGTGTGACGTGGAAACCAGGGAGGCGAATGGTTTGTACACTAGGCTGGGGGTTAATATACATAATAAATGATAAGATATGTTAAATAATTAATATAAAATACGTTAAATAATTAATATAAAATACAGTATATACGTGAGGGACACAAGTGTATGCATTGGACAGGCAAAACGGTTCGGGACCGGGTGTCGAAATGCCTGAGGATTGGATAGGTTGTCAAGAGAAGGATGAGAAGGTGAGCACAAAGTCACACATTCAAGTCACATTTAAGAGACCATTTGACTCAATCTTGACCCCATAAATATGCCTTGGGATCTGGTGGTCACATTAGATGAAAAGTCTAGTATAAATATCTCATTTTTGTCACTTTAACCACTTTTTCTCTCTCCTCTAGTTGTCTTGGACGAAAATTGAAGAAAGAAGTTAGGGTTTTGGGAGTTTTGGAGTTCATTGGAGTGGTTTGATCAAGTAGAAAATCGAATACAAGGTTAGATCTTCGATCCCCATCTTTTTTCTACGTTTCGGACTAAATTTCTTGTGTTTTGACTAGGTTTTCAGGGGTGTGAGTTGAGCACACCAAATATAGTGGTGTTGCTATGGTGCCGAGTGATGAATTTGAAACAACAAGGTGATGTGTTTTGGGTGTGTTTGTATTGTTGCTACAGTTTTCGAATGGGTTTTACGGTTTTGGCGAGAAAATCACGGGGTTTGCGTTTCAGACGGTTTTCATTGAGGGTTTTGATAAATTGTGGTATTTTGGACATTTGAGGAGTGGTTTGGACGAGCGCGGACCGCGACGATGAGCCGAGGGGGTCCAAGAAACTTAGAAAATTTCCCCTGACTCGGATGCCGCCAGGCGCGCCGTGGGCATTTGAAGGCCACAGCGCCACCTGTGGCATTCAAAACAGAGGCAAAATCCCCAACCCACACTTTTATATAGCGTCGTGGGGGTTTGGGTATGATGAGTCCAGGACGCTGTTGAGGCATTGTTCACGGCAACGCCTCCAGCGGCGTCCAAAACAGTGCCAGACAATAAATTTTAAACAAAATTTAGGAATTTGAGGGTGTATCTAGGGTTTTTATAACCTATTTAAATGGTTTAATGGATTTTTTTATCGAGGATTTGACATTGAATTATGATTTCTGAGGTTTAGGAAAATTGATTAGATTTATCTGGAATTCAGGTTTTAGTTGAATTGACGGGTAGTGACACGCATTTTGGGCGTGTATTTGAATATTGGCATTAGTGGAGCACGGTTTGAGGTGTGTAGTAACTCAATTGAAATTCATTTTGAGTATTTATTGCTTAAATTATTTGAATTCATGTCCAGTTATTTCATTTACTTTGATTTTCAGTATTTATTTACGGTTGGTTGAGTTTACTCCCGCCGGGTTTATTCTATTGCGTTAGCATTGTAGCAAATTAGGCCATAATATGTGTTATAGGGGGATGCTGGTGAATTGTCAACCTGACTGTTGATTTTTCCTATTCACCTGTCGGT
The DNA here is from genome assembly GCA_039657345.1 of Stephania japonica. Classification (NCBI taxonomy): domain Eukaryota; kingdom Viridiplantae; phylum Streptophyta; class Magnoliopsida; order Ranunculales; family Menispermaceae; genus Stephania; species Stephania japonica. The sequence goes on from CM077556.1 coordinate 17,530,284, forward strand.
GCGTTGTGGTCTACGTTGGCTACTGAGCGACAACAGAGATTTTAGTCAGTTTGAGTTTACTTACTAGTAGTGCGTGGGTAATAGTCCGAAGTATGATGCTAGTCTGACCTAGATCGTGCACGTACTTTGATTATTCACTGCTATTAGATATACATGCGAGGGTTTTTCCCAGTTGCTTGATTCTTTTCTTCCACATGTTTATTTAATAGCCTTTTGATTCCAACATTTATTTATATTATTTACTCGATGAATCTCCTTGGGATTACTCACTCTGACTCGTCATCTGTATTGTTGATGGCTGAGTGCAGACCACAGTACGAGCAGAGGGAAGGGCGAGCTAGAGGACTTCCTGTGATTGATCTGTTGTTTCCCTACTTGTACATTTGTTTACTTTATTTGATTTTTGTTAGGTTTTGGGACTTAAGTGACATTGAATATGTATATGACCCGTTGAGGTCCTTTTGATGTTTTTGAGAGGGACATGACTGATATATATATAAGATTATTTTGATGAGTTTTCTACACTAGGAAAAATGTTCTTTGGTTTTATTTACTTATTCAAGTCTTCTGCTAATTATTTTGAGGCTTATCAGATGAAAATGAGCTATAAGCTAACTTATTTAATTAATTTGAGAAAAGTTAGCGGTATTAGTGATTGATAGATGATTTGGTGCGCGTAAGACATAACTAGGCCGGTATAGATAAAGTTGTGGGTCCCTAGCACATGTCGTGGCGGGCTTCGAATTTTGGGGTCATTGCAGTGTCGGTTGAATCTGACCGAGATTGTGAAGAAAACTCAGTTTCAGTGGGTGACGGAGGGATCTAACCGATACCTCTTTAAAGGTGTCGACACTGTGTGACCAACACCTCTTAAAAGTTGTCGATCTTATACGTCCGACACCTCTTAAGAGTTGTCGACCTTGTGCATCCGAACACCGCAGACAACAAGAACGAACAATTCTTTTTCAAAACTCCTAAAAAATACATGAGAATGACAAAAAAATAGTAGGTTTTGCTCAAAATCGCTTAATATTTTTTATTTCATCGAAACTTTGTACCCAAAATGTAAGATTCAAGCCTCAAATCGAAGCTCGAAACCCAACAACAAAACCACAAATAATACTGACTTAAAAAGGAAAAAAATCCCAAAAAACTACAAAACTAACACTAAAAGAGATGAATAATGCACCTACGACGTCGAATCGATAAGGTTTCGTTCAGATTTCGTCAGATTTAGATTGGTGGTGAGAGTGCGGTTGGAGAAAGGGGTGATTGGGGTATGCGTGAGTGAGGTGACTGGGGTATGCATGAGTAAAAACCCTTTATATGAATGAGTAATTGAGTCATTTTACAAGAGTGGAGTAAAAGAAGTAAAAAATGAGGTATGAAGAAGAGCACCCTAATTTTTTTGATAATTACTACCAAAGGTGAGTTCTACAAAATTCAGTTAGGCCCAATTCTTATAGCAAGTACTCCTACTTTTACATTATCAAACTCACCCCCACCAAATCTCCGCCTTCGAAAGCCATCCATACTCTCCTCGAGACACGCTATTGTTTCCCACCGTGAAAAAACCAGAAGAGATATTTCATCCAAAACCAAAAGAAATATCAGAATTTTGGAACCACTCAGCTCTGTCATCATCTCTCCAATACTCTCTCTCTCTCTCTCTCTCTCTCTCTCTAATGGCGAAAACCTAGAAATTCAAAACCTCTCCCTCTCAATCATGGCTTCCATGGCGACGTGCGTCGCCGTCACAGCGAAGACACGGCACTGCTCTTCTCACCACTTCGCATTCTTCTCCAAATCCTCCAATCTCTGCAGCTTCCCCTACTCGAACCCCTCTCCACTTCACCTGCGACGCCGCTTCGCCTCCAAATCGCGAGATTCTGGTTGCGTTTCGGTCGTGCGAGCGAGCGTCGATGTTCCGGCTGGAATCAAACCTGGAAATCGAGTGGAGACTGATAAACTGCCGACCGATGTGCGGAAGCGAGCGATGGATGCGGTGGACTCGTGCGGAGGTAGGGTTACGATTGGCGATGTGGCGAGTAAGGCGGGGCTGAAGCTGGATGAGACGCAGAGAGCGTTGCAAGCACTTGCTGCGGATACGAATGGGTTCTTGGAGGTAGTTCGTCTCGAATTTGGTCTTTCTTTGAGGTTCTTATGATTTTGAATCACTTGAACTGTTTGAATCGTGTGTTGGAGTAGTGGTTTGATGTGTAATTGCTCTGCTAGGGTTAAAATTGTTGTTTTTGCTTTACAATAGTGTTCATTTCACAATTACAGTCATGTTTATCAAAAGAGATTAGTGCTTTACCTCATTTTAAGTGTAGAAGCAGGCGACGGCTATGTGTTTCTGTTGTTGGATGATGAAGGCTTTAGTTGAGCTTCAATGGTGATGGAAAGCTATACAATTTTTGTATATTAGGACTAGATTCCAAGGGACAGCTGTGGAGACTTTGAAAATTAGGTTTGTTATGATTTCTTGGAAGTTCATTTTGATGGACGAACCCGTGTATCAATCTCTGAGTGTAAAAAAGTGACAGAGAGAATGTGTGGGTAAGACATTCAAGAAATAGGATTATAATTTATAACTAATACAGAATGAGGATAACTTATTATTTTTCGCATGAGAAAGAGTTAGCTTTTGACGTACAAGAGCGCAGGAGTAGCATACTCTTGTCATTCCAAAAGGACTTTGTTGAATTCAGTTAGATGTTCTGTTCAATATATTGTTTCGTCTACAATGAAAGTTGATGAGCTTACCAAATTAACCACCTTTAATATGTGAATGCAGCTGCTACCATTAAAAATATCATCTCTTATTGTTTTTCTTGCATTGTCCTTGTCTATTATGCTATTTGTTTATACCTAGTTCATGTACTTTCTCTATTTAGGAGGTAGTGAAAAAAATTATTATAACACTAGTTCTAAATCCTATTCTGCTCAAAGAGGTGTATAATACTTATAGTTTATTTTTGGGTATAGGGTATCATCTTTATGCATAAAGTATGACAGCAATGAGGCCTTCATACCTTATACTGTATCACCTCATGCAGATGATGCTTTATTTTTGGAACCGTAAATGTCTATCAAAGATTCTAGCTTAAGGCAGATTGATGTGTTCAGTTAAAAGTTAAAATTAGAAATCGAAGTTAAATATTGCTTCTTTCTGGCAAAATAATTCAAACAAAAAAAAGTTCTGATTTGTTGCTGCAGGAAGTTATTTTTTAGGGTCTAAAACTGAAATCAGAGGATGTGACTGATTTTCTTTGTAACTTAAGAGTCACATCATCTTTGCAATTCTTTCCTGATATTTATGCGCTCTTCTTTCATTCAATGACTAAATCTAGGAATGTACGAAATTCATTTCTGCTTGTACCCAAAATCATAACCTCTATTCTTGATACCTTGGCTCTCTAATGGCTGAAAGGGGATGAAAAATGAGCAGTATAACTGTGCAACAGATAAAGGTGACCACGTATGCTTGGCATCATTAGAGATTCATTCATCAATGTCTGGAATCATTCTTGTATATCTGCTGATTTTTGAGGATTGACTGTTTACTTTTTGAGATCTTCAATTATGTTGCTTTTGCATTCTTTTTTTACCTTGCCTAAGATTAAGCGGTCGTGGTGGCTTATTCTGTCATTACTGCCACATCTAGTATCATTTATGTTTAATTAATAAAGTTGTGCAGCATTCATATGGCTCATATTTTTGTGAAGTTGAATGTTGGTCTTAGAGAGCTAACAATGCTAGGCATCATTTTTTTTTTAATACTAATTGGCTCTTAGAAGTTCTTGATTTCGTGAAATCAATCTCTTTCAAGATGGTTTTGATAGGTTTCGGATGAGGGTGATGTCTTGTATGTCTTTCCAAGGGATTATCGCTCAAAGCTTGCGTCCAAATCATTTAGAATGAGAATCGAACCATTCCTTGAAAAGTCAAAGGTACACGAGCTTAAAATGCTTAGCTGAAGCCTAGCCAAAAGGTGGAGAAAAGCTAATCTGCCTTTTACAGGGTGCAGCTGAGTATTTGATACGGGTTACCTTTGGAACAGCTCTCATTGCTTCAATTGTTCTGGTCTACACCACTATTATTGTGCTCCTTTCAAGTAGAAGGTATTTCATGTTATTGTGATTCATAAGTGCATAATCTCTGTCGATTGTTTTTTTTTTTTTTTTGTTTCAATTATTCCTGTATTTTTTCCCTTAAAAACATTGTGCTGTTGTGGTCCATTGCCTGATTCATTGAGTTACAAGTTTCTTTCTATTTTCTTTTGTAACAGCGAGGAAAACAATCGTGGGAGACGTGGAGGCAGATCATATGATTCAGGCTTCACTTTTTTCTTTCCTCCATCTGATTTGTTCTGGTATTGCTACTGACTATCACATGCCCATTTCTTATTGTTGAGGCAAACTCTTGATCTATGAACTTGCCATTTTTTTTGTGGTACCTACCTTTCATGCTGAAGGTCAAACCCAAATATTTTTGAGAGGTGGACATATAAACTGTTTTTTTTTTTTTTTTTCGAATTCAAACTTCTCATCCGTTTCTTATTGCCCTGTTCTTGCGTGATTCATTGATGGTCCACTTTTGCTTTGTGTTTGGAACTGTCAAAACTATCCATGATTTTTAATCTTAGACAGAAGGTTATACTTTTTATATTTATGTTTCAATGTTTCTTTCATGTTGGTGCTTTTTTTCTCTCCATGGATTTTCTTAGTAAGCCACTTCCTTCGGCGTGGTAAAGAATAAACATAGGCATACAAGAGGTGGTTGCATTCAAGCACTAGGCAGCAGGCTAGTCATTGTGTGATCTTTAATATTGTAATTACTGGACAAAATTGAGCAATGTATGCTTGCTAATGATTGTGCGTCTCATAATCATGTTAATCTTAAATATATGCACTCGTATAAACACTTTAAAAAGTAGAAAGCAGACGAATTGGTTTCTTTGTAGTTTAGATAGAGGTCATATAATCTCACTGCATAGATGAGCTGGGAATACACTACATAGGCCCCTATAAGTTGATAGATGTCAAATGTTTTGATGAAGGTTCTTTATCCATCCAATACCCACCAGAAATGTTTTCTATTGTACTTGTTTGCTTATTTTTTTCGTTGTGAAGTGGTACTGTTTCTGTCATATCAACTCAATTATCCTCTCATAGCAAAACCAATTGGGTGGCCCAATGGTTTGGTATGGTGTTTGGGAGTAAAAGGTCATGGGTTCAAACCTTGGTGGAAGCAATTGTTTCTTTCTTATCAAAAAAAAAATTATCCTCTCTTAGCAGTGCTACCGCTTACAGTTCAGAAAACTGTTGAGGGATTATCTTTTTCTCACAAAAAAGAGTCTTCGTTAGGTACTGGGATCCATATTACTATAGGCGACGACCAGCAAGAACAGATGATAACGGGATGAACTTCATTGAATCTGTAATGTGAATTATTCACCTCTTCTTTTTGCGCTTATGTTGACTATTTTCAACATATAGTGTGCTAAAACACTTTGTGAATCTGTAGGTCTTCTCATTTGTATTTGGTGATGGGGACCCAAATCAAGGAATTGAAGAAGAGAGGTGGAAGTTGGTACTACTTTTTCTCTAAGTAAATGGCGTATTTCTTTCTTTCTTTATTTTAGCATAACATATTTAGCCTGTAAATTTAATTCTTTCTTTTTGTTGAATTCCTACTAAGTTTTGTAGTTGTTTATTTTACCAGGAACGCAGGATTTTCATTTTACTTTTTTTTTATCTTAAACTTTATGTGGGATTCAAATTCTTTGGAAAATGATTTTATGACATTCCTTTGATACATTCATTTGCTACACAATAGTGTAGATTCCCTTGGAATTCCTGCGACTCACATCCCAATTAAATCTATACCATTGTTTAGCAAATGTATGTCTCCTAGAATGTTAGATTATCATCTTCCAAATTCTTTAACTCAAGTTGATTAGTAGTGCCTCGTGGCAGATTTGAGTCTTTAGCATGATTCGATTCTTCTATTTTCCTTTCTTCTGATTCTCAATCAAAAGACTACCAATTGTTTCTTATTAGAAGTTGGAGCCACTAGCAAAATCAATGAAATCTAATATTTGAAATAAGTGAAAATTCTGAGAAATGTTGCTGTCTAAAATTGCATGTGCTATTGGTCGTGTTATAGTTTCTTAGTCAATATGTTAACTTGATCATCCATTTCAAAGAACTTTTGTTTTAAGACTTCAAATTTTCTCCCTGAGTATTAAGAATTAAGAAACATATTTTACCATTATAATGAAGTAATAAAGTATTACAGCTACAAAAGTAAGATACAGCAGATAACAGAGAGGGAACTCAATATCTACATGTAAAACCACATTCCTCCCCTCCCCTCCCCTTGATCAGTTGAAGATGTTACAGACTCTCAAATAGTCACCTTCTGCTAACCACAATGCTTATTGATCTTTGTCAATTTAGCCATCACATATTATTTTTTATAGCCTTGTGGTTATTCGATAAATTGTTTAGTTCTGGAAAAATCTGATGTTCATCTTAAAGATTCAAACTTTTTGCAGATTGGACAATACATATCTTCACATGGGGGGGTCATTACAGCTGAAGAGCTTGCTCCATATCTTGATGTAACTGAGGAAACTGTATGCACTCCTACTTGGTGTTTTTAGTCATTGATATAATTATAATTAGTGCTTTGCAATTTTAGTTACTCTTGTTCCTGGTTTAAATTGTGGTGGGCATGAGAAATTTGCTCTTTAGTTGTGTATTGGTGCCTGGTTGACTACTAGACCTGTTATCTATGTTGTTTGAGATTTCAGAGTTAGAGTTATGAATGATTCTTGAATTATGCTAGCACATGTACATTTTCTTGAGTTGATTTGTGTTTGCACATAAGTCAAATGTTCAATTCCGTGATCAGTATTTTGTAAGCTTCTCAGTCTTATATGTGATGAATAATAAAACAGTGTCTTAAGAAATATATCTTGATTTTAAACTCCAGCATGTGCGAGATAACAAAAGGGTGAACGTAGATTCTGTGAGTAGAAAAGCTTAGCCTAAGCCTTTATTTCAACCCTGTTTGTATTTTGGCGCTAAGTATTCCAGCATCATATGGAAGATGCTACTTCAAAATTTTCTAATGAGATTCCTCTTCTCATTAGTTTATTTTTTTATTTTTATTTTTGTATTGGAAATGTTAGTGAAAGTCTTTACTCTACTTTTAGTAAAAGGCTGGAATTCAAAGAATTGGTGCATGCTGTTAGAAAGGCGAGCATTAGTAAGGTGTCATTACTTTACAAAGATAACTCTTTCTAAAGCTTTTATTCATTATGTTCAGGTAGCTAAAAACTTTTTTTTCTTCTGGTCGTTATCAAAGATACATGTCATAAATGTGTGCCAAATTACTATGCTTTGAGTGTGTTGTTTGTTAATAAAATTGTTGTAATGAACTTGACGGGATTGATTCTTTTGGTAGTTTTTGCTTATACTGAAATGTTTTTTTAATCGTTTAATACGTATTTTTTTTTTTTAATTTCACTCTCACTACATTATTTTCTTGCAGATCGATGAATCATACATGCTGCCTGTACTGTTGCGATTTGATGGTCAACCAGAAGTAGATGAGGAGGTGCGCTTAAATAAATATTATTTCATTACTTGATGGTAATGTAGTCTACTAGTCTGGCAATTCACATACACAGGTTGTTTTTAATCAAATCACTCATTTAGTAATTTGGTCTTGCCATTTAATTGTTTGCTCAGTGCTCATCCCAAGTATGTTCATACATCAGACACGTTAAAACTATCCCATGTAGAGTGTACTCATTTCACTCATGTAAAAGAATTGTAATTTGCAATGTTCCAGGGGCATCTTTCATGTAAACGTTGAGACAATTAAATTCACATGTTTATAACAGTGCATAATGCGATTCACAAACATTAGAAATAGTTTGGTTAAACTGGAGATGTGGAGTGAATTGCTTTCAAGAAAATAATGTTATCTCTTAAGTGTACAATGAAGATTTTGCTCACAATTAAATTGTGATTTCCTCCAAAAAGATACAATAAAGCATTGGTTGCATTTGCAAATTTGAAGTCACTACACCAATAGGTGAAAAGTGTAGGAACTGTTGATTGAGATGGGTTGAAATTGTGCAGGCCTAATATACTGGGCATATATTTGGTGAAGAAAAGTAAAATGCAGATTGTGATAGATTATGAACTGTCAGAGACAGTTTTTTTTTTTTTTTTTGATAAGAAAAAAACACTTGCTTCCCCCAAGGTTTGAACCCATGACCTTTTACTCCTAAGCACCATACCTTACCATTGGGTCACCCAATTGGTTGGTAACTGTCAGAGACAGTTTACCTTACCTTAAGATGTTCATCAGAATGAATGACTTGACAAATACAATTGATTTAGCCTTACACACATTAGAAGTAGAGCATTCTCTTGCATTTATCTTGTTTCTTGTGCTATCTAAAAGTTATGGTCTTCTCTGTCAAATATGTTCTTCATTTTGTAGGGAAACATTCTCTATCGGTTTCCTTCACTACAAAGAACTGCTACTTCTCAAGGAAGCAGACGGAAAGAGTATGTTGGAAAAAGATGGGCTGATTGGGTAGGAGGAGTTGAGAGATTTTTTGAGGAGAAAAAATGGCAATTTAGGTACACTTCCTAATTGCTCTTCATATATTAGATGATAAATGTTTGTTCAATTGCCATTCCTGATGTCATTCTCGGTGACTTTTCCAGTAAAACAAGGACATATGAGAGGGCAATGGTTATTGGACTGGGAGGCCTTAATCTTTTTGGGGTTGTTGTTCTTGGTACCATGTTAAAGTATGTTGCTTTGCTTGACTTTCTTCTCATTTGGCTTCTGGATTTCGCCTATCTAACAATTGGATTTCATTTTGTTTCAAAGGAATACTGCGATGACACCTAGTGGATTCATTTCGTTTGTTGCTACCATATTTCCTTTACTCCAGGTAGGTCTATTATTCAGAATATATGATTCAGGATACCTTATTTTTTAGAACATATTATTATGAGTTGTTCAGAATTCAGTTCCTCATAAAAAAAAAGTTGTTTAGAATTCAGAAAGTCTGGACATGTTGGGAGTCTTGGTATTAGTCAGTCTACAAAAACACTACGAGTCTAAAGTATAGCTTTAGGACGCAAGTTTCTTGATCGGTTATTGAATATCGAGAAAAATTTCTGAAAAATACTGCACATGTTTGGAATCTATGGTAAATATGTCTACAAAAATAGAATGAGGCTAGTATAGATGTAATTTTTCTTGTCATTTACGGAATATTGAAAAAGATTTTCGGCATTATTACTTATGGTAGGATTCTAATGTTAATTGGTCTACAAAAATAGTGTGCGATCAATGTGTAGCATTAGAATGTAACTTTTTTTTTTTTTATCATTTATTGAATAATATTGAGAAAGATTCCTGAAAAATGCTTCTCCCTTTACATATGAATATACCTCTTTAACTGTTTGTGCTTCCATCGATCTAACTAATCATGGACAATTAATGCAGATCTATGCTGGCTCATTTTTTGCAATTCCTCTGGCACGTTGGTTTTTTCTGCAAAGGACAAATTCTGCTATAGAAAAGAGAAACCGAGCAAGAGAAAAGCGAGCTCGAATACTTGAACAGGCAGATGTATCTCTGAGGCGTAAGGTAATGTTACTAACAACTTGATCGTTCTACATACCCCTTCGCAAGTCTTTGTCAATGTCCAGATTTAGGGATTTATAATTCTGGTTACAGAAGAATACTTCAATGGATAGTTTTAAAATAAAACTTCTACAAATAGCTGAATTTATTTTAGTAATGGTGGATGACCTGCCTTAGCTTTAGTGGTTTCTTAACGCAGGTTATGATAGAAAACCATGAAACGCTTACCTCCTCTCATTAACAAATTTACAAGAGATGACATCGATTTTATGACATATAGTACCCGTTTGGTTGGAGTTATGTGTAAGGTGTAGGGATTGGCTTAGATAAGCTTGGTCTTTGTGAGAGATGGGAGTTTTATGTGCAGCCGTTTGGTTCAAGTATAAACCCATAAGGAAAAGTGGGTGAAATGTCTAAAATGCCCCTATTTAATGTAGGCGAGTATTGATCGATATGAAGAAGAATGTAATCTAGGGTTTTGTTCAAATCATGAGGGCATTTTTGACATTTCACCTCAAAAATTGGGTGGGCTTATCTAATGACAGGGTCCCCCCTGTCATTAGATAAGCTGGTGTATGAGTGTTTATGTAAGCCTGTTGCTTACTTAACACTTCAACCAAACAATGGTCTTACCTCTAAGCCCAGGCTTAGATAACCTAATACCCCAACCAAACAGGCCAATAGTCTCTAGGAAAAGTTTGATCCATTTTTTGTTCTAAATTGAGCATAATGGAAGAATTTGATCCATGTAGCCGACCCCAATTAATTTGGGACCTCGTAGTTGTTTTTATTTTTTGTTATGTTCATCTTTTTAACTAACACGCTCATTTACTTTCCCATTGTTTCAGCTTCTGAACGCTCGAGACATGGCCCAAAGAACTGTCATTGGGCAAGACCGGATTGTCTATAGCACTGACAAAGATTTATCTGACCAAGACTACGAGGCTCGAGATTGGGATAGGAGATTCCGCGAAATTGAGAGAACGGATTGAAGTCTTTGAAGAGAACGGATCTTTTAAGTATGCATCTCATCATGGTAATCCGGATCAAATAGCACAGTAGGGATGAAGAAGAAAAGGGTAGAAAGCTGCGTTAGGATTGCAGTGAAGTCCCCTCTTTGAAAAGTTTTTGTACCACCATGGCATTTGTATTTACTATTTGTTGTATTATTTCGCATTCCTCGCTTGGTGAAACTCGAGAGAGGTAAGAGCATTCGGTCTGCAACGAGGTTAACGTCACGAACAAGTGTTTCTTGTTCATTAGAAAAAGGTGATGTCAATTGTCATTGTAAAGGTTAGTTGGTAAAATCTTCTTCTATGTTAACATAGTGCCCTAAGGTGAATTAGTTCGCGTTGGACACAACATGAAAAAAAAAAAAAAAAAACTGTAGCTTCATGAAGCATTAGCATCAAATATGAAGGGATAGGATGCCTACTTTTGATGCATAGTTAGTAATTTGTTAAATTTTTATTTGATAAAGTTGGTAAAGTTTAAGATGTTATACATTATTATATGTCATGTTATGTGTTATTATAAGATATCTTATGTATCATCGACGGAAGTGACTTTTTATTTTTTATTTTTCGAAAACTCTTTTCTTGCTAGTCACGTTGGGAATTTTCTTTAGCCTAGTGGCTTTATTGGACCCGCTTTCCTCGTCAAACTCTTACAGAGGACGAGGCCTGATTTGATTAAATTCAAAGCACTTTAAGATGATTCATCATCAAGTGTGATAAAGAAAATATTAATAACAAAGTGCTCAGACAGAAATGCAGTTGTCACACAACTATACAACCGTGTTACGTAGCGAACTACACTCCTACAACTAAATTAGACACTAAAAACGAGAAGAAGCCTACATTAGCCTACATTACTTTTTTGACATCAAGAGTTTGCATAAACTACTGGCTTTATTAACTGGTAACAAAAAGAATTGCTCTCTTCTTCTTCTGATCTTGTTTTTCTATGGATACTAATGGTGATTCCAACTATTAGCTGGTTAGTAATCTACGTTAGCGGCAGATCTGATGATGGCGGGATCAACCGAGGCGCACTTGTGTTTCCTGCATCAAGAAAAAAAACACTAACACATTACTCAACTGAAAACAAGCTATATTAGTTCCTATGCAGGGGCGGATCCAGGAATTTGAGATGGGGTAGACTTAGGTGTAAACATCTTAAGCTTGGAGAATTTTTTCTTTTGTTTAGAAAAATTACAAATATATAGGGGGTGTAGTGAAATGCCCTGGGTGGGCTACAACTTTGGGCATTTCATTACTAGCTATGCCCCTGATCCTATGCATTAGCATGTACGCAATACAAGGACTGCAACTCTTTGATTGAAGAAGGATATAATCACCGACGAAGTGTATGGCCGGCCATTCATGACAGTAATACTAATCAAATGTTTATCACAGTACCCTTAAGCGTCGCCTTCCAAAGTTCCAAGAATGACAAGACATTGGACCCATTAAACTGTGCGTTTTGCGTGTTGATGAAAAGAGATTTGGATAGAAGATGACATTGGAACAAACTTTCAATCAGAGAAGCCAAAGACAATTAAAGGAGGCCATGTTATGAAAAGATAACAGTAATTATGTTTTGTTTTGTTTGTATAATAAAAAACATCAGAAGATACAAATTTGTGACATTTGAACTACCAATCACTCGTAGGCCTAAGAAAAAGATATAGCAACAGAAAGATGTAAGTATATAGTCCCCATGATGAAAATGAGAATTTGATGGTTTTGTTTGTTTGTACACAAGAAAGATTTATTTTGTATATGCGAAGGATACAGGATTTATTTGCATGAATCAACTAGAGATAAGCTCAACAATATGGACCAATCGGATACATAATAAAATGGAATCTCTCTGTTTCTTTCTCTCCTTATCCAAGCAAACTCATGAAAGGAAGGGAAACCAGTGGGAGTGAACATCAAAATGTCATATACAACAAAGTGGTGGATGTGGGTCCATATTTGATTCAGGCCTCGGCCAATAAAAACCAATTGGAGGATTTCAGCTATTTGAACCATTATCTTCTTTAGAACGTGAGGCTTCATTATCAATCTGGACTTCTCAATTTATTATCATGTCCCCGATGCCAGTATACATAACTAAGAATCTTTTTGTATTAAGAGATTAATGTCAAGAGCAATTTTCAAAGAACAAATTTTATGCTTCTTAAAATTTGCACAGCACATAAACCAATTGACCTCTATACATTTGATGGTGTTAATGACAGTCCAGATAGATTAATTAACATGAGAAAAAAAAAAAGAAGGATAGCCTCTCCTTCAAAGAGAAAGAATTGTAAATTCAGTCTATAATAATGATTGTATTGTACACAAGAACAGAATTTGAGTTTCCAATCACATCAGATTTAAATCATTGGTAGTAGATGAGAAGTCAATGAAAATAAACATCGAATAAATAAAACTGAATCGTTCACCTTCACTAGAGGAAAGCGGCCTGGAAGTATATATGACTCTTGTTAATCTGATCCCTACTCCCTAAGTTAATCATCTATTCAATAATATCATTCCTCAAGCAAGGATCAGTAATGCCATGGCACAGATCAAATAGACAAAGGCATTCATCACCTGCAGAATTAAGTAGACACAGAAGAAGAACAAGTATTAGTTCTATGTCAGCCTAGATTCACTAATAAAATCACGATAAAAAGCGAGGCAGAGAAAAATAGGAGCATTTCTTTTGTTTTTCTTACATTAATAGTGGAAGCTGAAATAGTCATTTCGGGCAAAGTAGCTCGTATTAATCCAATGTTATAAACAGGTTTTCCATTCGGGTATAACAGGCCATAGTTCCTTTCTGAAGTTGGTCCGGGCTTCATGTTCTCGTTGAAAAGTGCAAACACAAATATATCGATAGGAACCGATGGTTTCATCGGAGTTCCTTGCTTTAGCTCTACCCTATGCAGTAAATTGCCATTATAAATCTCTGCATTCTCCGGGGTGGCCCCTGGCTCATCGGAATCTCCCTTAGAAGGCCACCCGGTCTCAGAGATCTTTACCTCAATATCCGAATGCCCAAGCGCTTTCATTGCTGAATAGACAGCGTCAATTTGAGCAAACAACATATTGTCATAATTCAGATTTGTATTTGGATCAACAGAACCTTGGTTGGGTTGCAAGAGAACATAATCCAATGAAACATCATTTGGGCTACCTTTGTAGGCGAAATAAGGATATGCATTAATGAGAACAGGGGAATTGACCTGTGAATGAAAATTGAGTATTGGTTGGATATACTGGGCGAGATCAGGACGGAAAGCCCCGGATGAAGGAGGGAAAGAATTTGCCAATATTGTAAGAGAATGGGAAGTAGTCACATTTATTCGTTTGTCCAATCCCATAGAAACAAGAGCACTGTGCATATTTTGCATCGCCGGGAGGAGACTGGACATCAGTTGTCCATCAGCGCCGGGGGCTAATATCTCGTTTCCGACTATGATACATGAGATTTTGGTTTGAGGTATGAAGGGCTGTATATGTTGTTTCACCCAAGCCTGAGCCTTGGCTGGGTCAGACAAACTGAGAATGTCTCCAGCTGAGACAATGAACTCAACATTTGTATTCGAAAACGCCTGCAAAACATTCGGATCCGCATCATACAGTTTTACTCTATTGATATTCAGGGATTGGAGTAGGAAAGCAACCCGGGTAGGCGAAGGAAGATTGTTCGCAATTTGCCCGTAATTTATCCCAACCGAGAGCGCTTCGATTCGGACTATTGAACCTGTAAAACAGATAAGGTGATCAGTTAATTAGGTGCACCAAATCAAATATGGAAAAAAATTAAGAATCCCAGAAGCTGGAGTTCTAAAAAGGAAATACAAGGATAAGTATGACAACAAAAGTGATTTCTTTCTTCTTTTTTTTTTTTTTTTTTTTTGTGATGAACACTAGTCTACTTTGAGTAAAGGTTGCACTGATGATGATGATGGTGTGAATTTGTGATACTTTCAACAATAAAGAGCGAACATTTTTAAAAGCTGTCTAATGATATAAAGCAAATTAACAACTTATAGATGTGATGTAAGGTTCCCAAATCTTTCCAGAAATGAAAATCATTTGACTGCCATAGAATCATAGGGACTATCTAATTACAAGAACTCCGGTCGTGAATTGGCGAGTTCAACAAATATAATCCAAGATCTATGTTCTTAAACAGCTTGGCCGCCTGACGGCTTGGCCAACGGTAAGTACGAGTTTGAAAATGTGTGAGTTAGCGCACAGTCCCAGCATCAATTATCCGTTGTGTCAACATTGTATGACCACTGGCTAGAGTATGCTCAGGCCAATTGCACCTGGCCTTCTGGGAATAATCATCGACCAAATAGACAAATATCAAAAAAAAAAAATTCACACGTGGCCAACTCACCGACCAAATTGACACTTATCTTTGAAGCGCTAACGTGCCGGCTAAGGCGGAGGTCTAGTTACATTCAACACGTGGTGCCTACATTATTCCTTGAGATTTTTCATCAACCATAATCAGAGGGGCCCCGGCGGTTCGGACACCCCCCAATACATTAAAAATAAAATAAAGTAATCTCAACAAGTTTTTTTTGATGGTATGAGTAGTCTCAAAAAAACTCAGCAACAAATACACAGAAAATCAATCACAAACACCAACCACCACAGCAACGTACAACAAGAAGAATCACTTCACCGGTCGATCTGATATATACCTGATAGAAGAAGCAGTAGTAGTAGAATCGGTTGAAACCGCCAACAATTCATCACCATTTCTATATATACGCTTCGATTATCAGATCCAATAGACCGGATCGCCAGACTCGAGATCTATCGATCGGTCTATGGATCTAAATGCGTAGTATCTTCTTAGCCTCACCAATTGCTCTCAAGAGCACCTATTTATAGTTGCTTTCGCTTCACAGAGTCAGAGACTCACGCCCTCCCTAACCGACGCGTGTCCTTTCCATCTTCTCGTCTTCACACGGTCCAATATGCGTGACTCCTCATTATCCAGTGCGCCTAACGCTCGTTATAAAGTTATAGCTCGTCGTTTCTGATTGGGTGTCACGGTTGGCTGGTCAACTTGATTGCACTTTTGAGTTTTGATCGGGTGTTGAGCAGTGCGGTACAGGGGAGGTATTGGTACAGAGTAACAGTGATCCAGAAAATGTTTCTAAGCGACTTTATTCACGCCAAATGGGCACTTGTTGTGCCTCGAGATGCATTGCACACATTACTTGAGCTGTATCGTGCGGCACCCACCTTATCTGTGCCCACGGTGCTTAAAGTGCGTAACTTTATCAAGTACTGTATTATTAAAAAGGGAAAAGAGAAAACTCAGAAAAAGAGAGTAAAATTTGAGCCGGTTCTTTCCTTGTCTCCGATTCTGTGATTCGTCTCACTAATTAATATGATATTAATGAAATTTAAAGCGACGGTTTTCCTTTTTTTGAACTTTATTTACCTAAATATATATTCCCTTCTTTATTGTCTAATGATAATGTATTTTTTGTTTGCGTTTTCCTAAAGTTGGTTTTTGGCCAACACCTTAACTTAATCAATGCATTGTTTCACTATTTTGGCCAGGTTTTTAATAATAATGTTTTTTCGATTTTTTTAAAATATTGGTTTAATACAGTTTTTTGATGAAATCTTGGATTAGCACAGTTAATTGCGTGCTTTCTTATAATTTTTTAAATGTTCTCCTTAATTGTTAATTTTTTGGATTTCCATTTTTCCAGCACATATATTTTTTTTTCCAATTAAGCCAACTGAAGATTAAAACATTAAATACACATGATTCATAAAGATTCTAATCTTCAATATGACAACTTTATTATTCTATACGTTTGAAACACGCACGGTTGCTAGCAAGAAATTACAATCTAAATTTCACCAAAAAATCTATTTGGACACTATGCATGTATTTAAAAGGACGTTTAATTTTGTTATAGCTTTGAAATAAAAAATTTTCAAAAAACTCCCTAAAGGTCCTGACTGTATTGTTTCACTCACAACACATGCATGTATTTAAATACGTTTGTTATAGCCAAAACGTGTATTGTGAGATGAACGATGCAACGTTTGTTAAAAGGAAAGTATTAATTTCATAATAGAATAAGTTTTATTGTGTATCGTTGATCTATTACATGTCTCTATATATAGATCCAATTACATACAAAAGAAAACATCTAAATAAGGTTGCACGTAATTAAGGGAGTGATTTGTGCACGATGTAATTACAGGAGTGATTTGCGCACGATGTAATTACAGGAGTGATTTCACGACAATTACATATAAAAAGAAACATCTAAAAAAGGTAGCACATAATCAAGGAATATTGTGTAATTAGGAAATATGCACAAATCACTCCCTTAATTATGTTGTTGGGCCCCATCCGGGTATACGTGCGCGAGCACGTGGATCTCCGCTAGTACCGATATTGTCCTCAACTTAACCACCTCGACCTTAGGTGTGGGGTTTTACTTCAAAAGACCTCGGTACTATTAGAGAGGAAGTAATCACTAATATACTTAATTTATAAGTTTTATTTTCTAATGTGGGACTATTATTTCGATCCACACAACCCAACAATCTCCATCTTGGACCGAAATCCATCCAAGATGGGCACACCGCATGATCCGTCGTCGCTACCATCCTTCATTTAGAAGTTTTATTTTTCAATGTGGGACTATTATTTCGGTCCACACAACCCAACATATGTCATGCACAAATCACTCATTTGATTATGTGCAACCTTATTTAGATGTTTCCTTTTGTATGTAATTACATTTCTATATATAGAGACATGTAAATGATCAACGATACACAATAAAACTTATTCTGTTCTGAAATTAACATAGTTTCATACCCTCAATTCGGTTATGGGTAATCTCTTGTTTTTCTCTCTTTTGGTCGACTTCCTCGACTTCGATTGTTGCCCTAATCTTTTGTGTGTATGTTGTTCTTCTTGCTCTGTTCTCATTTTTGTTCTCTCTTTCGTAGTAGTTTTCTTCACATCCTCTTTTTTCGTTGATGCTCGTTGTTCGCTCTCTCGATTTAGTGATTTGTACATATTTTCTAATTGTGTAATATTCCTTAACAAAATGTTTAAAGGAAGTTGAGAGTTTCACTATCATTAAATTATATATATATATATATATGTATATGTATATGTATATGTATATGTATATGTATATATATATATATGTACGTACGTACGTATGTTTGTTATATTTTTCTCGTAAGGCTTAAAAGATGATTAGTCCAATACGACCTTTTATTGAATATTATAAAAGGTGAATATCTTACATTAATCTTTTTGATACTTAAATCTTGTATTCAAAACTCTAGGCTCCAGCTAAGACATTAACTTAAATTGTCTCAAAACTATGTATTTATGTTTTATTGTTTTCATTTTTTTCAACTGACAATGAGTCCTCTATATCAAATCAAAGATTTTCAGGGGAAAAAAAGTTAGAAACAAAAGAAAATGTTGTGGAGCCGAAGAAATGCGGGACCGGACGTCTAATGGTCCAAGGAAAGGCCAATGAGGAAAGAGAGCGTAACTAACAGCACAACGAACACAAGACGCCGTCCTGACCACTGACCACTGACCACTGACCTCTGACCACTGCGTAGGGGCGGCCAAATAAAATAGCGGACTGACTGAGAGTTGGGTTGCTTACGGTACAGCAACACAGAATTATGAAGAAAAACTCATGATTGGTCCTTTCAAGGGGCACTGCCCCTACATGATTTGTACACTAAAGATCCGTTTGGCAGCCCCTACAGCTTTTAGTTTTATGGGGAGATTTTTTATTTTTTTTACACTCATGGGTAGATTAAATTTTAGAGAAAATAATAAGATAATTTACTTTTAACTTACACTTTAAGAATATATTCTTATTTTTTAATTATTTATAATGTTTTATCATATATAGAGCTTACGCATGAGGAGACAAGAAAGAATCATAAATAGTTAAAAAGACAAGAGTGCGCGATGTGAGGCTCACGCATGAAGATATACAAATGTATGAACATAAACATATGTGAGAAAAAAAAAATCACCTTTTATGCTAAAATTGTGTCTCAATTACTAGAAATACTAGCCCTTAGGAGCCTTAATTTGATTGCTCTCCCAAACAGGCCCTAAGATCGTGTCGTAGAGGCTCACGTCACGTGTTACTCTGACGGTTGGACCGCCCACTGTGAAGTCGGCCGCTCCCCGCTGCATGGGCGGCATAGAAAATTCTCTGCGAAAATCTGATGCGGCGCCACGTGTATATGTGTACAAAGTCAGCGATTGGTGGGGCCATCGCCATGTGTGTGTACCAGACATTATATGTGAGACTTACAATCCTGTCGTTATTAGGCAAAACACACTATTAATGAATACAAAATGAAATACAATTTCTAAAGTTGATGATCTCATATTTGATATTAGGCTTGGTTTATTTTAATAATTTTTAGGATAATTTTTTTTAAGAAAGTTTAATTTTTTTTTTTTAGAAATTAATCATTAAGGAAGTTGTAATTTTTTAAATTTGGTTCAACTTTAAATTTATTTTTATATTTTAAAAATAATAAAATAATATAATTGATATAAATATCTTTTATATTATTTTTGAATGAGAAATTATAAGGAATAAAGGTAGAGAATATTTAATGAAGGTAAAAGTGTTTATTTTCTCTCATGAAGATAACTCACTAACTCCCCAAGAAAGTTATCTTTCCCTATGTAAGAGAAGTTATGGGTCAAACTTTAAGATAAATTTTTTTAAAATATCTAACCAAACAAGACGAGTTGAAACTTTTTTAAAAGTTAATTCATTTTATTTAACTTCCCTCGAATCAAACAAGGCCTTAGTTTATGATATTATTTAATATTCAAATTGATGTTTCAAAGATTGTTCTAAAAGTCGTTTCTTTACTTTTGTATTGTTCTGGCCGGTTTTTTTTAACATGATTTTTGGAAAAAGTTACTGATATTGGGTGATTTGAATTTTTTCAGGTATATATAACTTCAAATATTTGGTTTAAAAAAAAATCAAATATTTATACACCAATCAGAATGGATGTTTCTAATCGAATTCTAGGTTGATTTCTGTTAATTTACACAAGGGTATACTTATAAAGCGGTTTGCTATTTCATATTCGATTAAATTAATTCTTGCGTTATTTAATTTACTCATGTTATATTATAATTTCTAATCATAACTAAATGGAGGGGCCATTGTTGGTGGTTGTCCCTATGAGCGTCTCTTTCTACGTGCCCTTCTGCCCTGATGACCACCAAATCTGTTACTTTTTATACAAGTTCACCCCCAATTTTTATTTTATTTTATTATTTTATTATCTTATTTATTTTATTTTATTTTATTTTTTTCTGTCAAACCCCAACTTAATTTTAGTTTCACTTTGCCTGTACTTCCTTTTTTAGAAGACATTTTAGCTCTTTATGCTGTACACCATTTCAAGTTTGTTGGTGCTTAATTTATATGCATGCCAATGTGAGTTTTTAACTTGTATGGCTACAATCAAGAAAAAAAAAAAACTTTTATGGCTACAATAAGTCGCCTAACTTTAGCTCTTTATTTACTTGGACTTTTTAACAATGAATCGGTCAGTTTTTAGCTAAAAAAAATAAAAAAAAAGGGAATGTCAATGTGATTTCTTAAACTTGTTCGTGTGTTCAATTATGCTCTTATTTTGATTTCCTCTTGTTTCTCTTATACATCTTCACACATGTTTGTTAGTTGTATCCAGGTCCGTTTGCCTCTTCTGCGTTGCTCAGTCAAGCTATCCGTCTATCATGTTTGCACAAAATTGATGCCTTCCAACTCGCATAACCATATGCCTATCTCGAGATCCCTACTTCTTGTCCTGCCTGTCGTCGACTCTGGTGTCGATCTATTATCGACTCTGTCAACTCTGCCATCCGTTTGCTCCGTTGTCCTGTCGTCAACTCTGTCGACTCTGCTGTCCGTTAGTTGTTCCGTCGACTCTGCTCCGATAGTTGCTACATCGACTCAGCTCTGTTAGTTGTTCCGTCGACTCATCTCCATTAGTCGTTCCGTCGACTATATTGTTTCGTTAGTCGTTCCGTCGACTATGTTGTTTCATTAGTCGTTGCGTCGACTATGTTGTTTCGTTAGTCAATCCTCCAACTATGTTGTTCCGTAGTCGTTCCGCCGACTTAGCTCCGTTAGTCGTTTCGTCGACTATATTGTTCCGTTAGCAGTTCTGCCAACTAAATTGTTCCGTTAGTCGTTCCATTGACTCAGCTCCGTTAGTCGTTCCGTCGACTTCGTTGTTTCGTTGTTCACTTATTCTGTTGTTCCGTCCGTGCACTGTCTGCTAATTCGAGTGTAGTCCACGATGCCTGTCACGCCCGTTATCCGCGTACTGTACGTTGTCGAGCGTATTTCATAATGTTCGTCATGCCTGTTAGTTGCAACACTGTTGCAGATTTATTTGTCCCGCCTACCTATCTAAAGATTCCGTCCGTGATCACTTGCATCCGTTCGCCATGTTCTGGTGTCCCCACGCAGAATTGTCGCCGACTTTATATATCATCATCTTATTCGTTTGCAAACTCAAGTGGTTCTGTTGCCACCACCTTCAGTTTGAGGGGGGATGTTAGGAAATTAATATTCTGTAACGTCTGCACTGATTGTGTAATGTCTACATGAATCATGTAACGCCTCCACTGATTGTGTAACGTCTATACTGATTGTGTAAATTGGTTCTATAAATAGAGTACCATACTGTACATTCTGAAATACAATAAACTTTATTCTATTCTGAAACTATCAAGTAGGGTTTGAGAAGAGATTAGAAGAGATGAGATTGTTGACAAATTGGTGGTGGTGAAGGCCTAAAAAACAAACAAAAAACCCACTATCACTTTTCTTACCAAGTTTCAAGAAAACAAAAAAAAAATATTAATAAGGGGCATTTTAGTAAGATCCAAATGTATTTATGGACTTCCTAATCAGTGTGCTAAAACCTTAAACAGCCTTAATAAAAAAAATCGAGGGAGTATCAAATTAAATTGATTAATGTTGAAGAGAAGTTTCAAAGGCATTGTCGTACCAAAAGAAAATAAAAAAAAGCCCAAAAGCACTTTTAGAGACGATTATTTATTAATAAAAATCACAATGCGAGATGTGTTGAGATTTGTCCATCCTTGTTGTAGTGCTTCTTCATCAACAGTGTTGCGTGAATTTGTGCGGCATGTTGATTAATTTGTCTTTAGTGTTTACTTTATAGTTAGTTTTCTTCCTTAGTTGGAAGTCTTTGATTTGTCTTGTCTCTGTTGGGAAGTTTTAAGTTTTTTTCTTCTTATTGAGAAGTTTTGTTATTCATTTTGTGGTTTTAGTACTTTTGTATATTGTCATGAGTTTCAACATTGTAGAAAACAGTCTCTGATTGAAATTGTTTGAATATAAAAAAAAAGCTAAATTAATGACAGTTTGTTTGCGCAAATAGGATTAGCGAATCAATGTACTTGATTCTATGTCAGGTCTTATATTGAATCATGAATGATTAATGAAATTTTGATTTCTTTTCAAAAATAAAAAATAAAAAATTGCAATGCTAGAAAATAGAGAAAATGCTAAGCCATTTATGTACAATTATTCATATATTTTGGTAGCTAATTGTGTTTATGGGCGGGTAGACGAGCATGTCTCTTCTCAATGCATGTTGATATTTGAGATATTTTCTTTCATTTATGTGAGAAGTCGAACAAGACACCATTGATAGAGAGAACAATAGTTCTTGCAAGAATGATATCTGCTTCACTTGTCACCATCGTGTGACTCAAGCCTAACTAACACAATACAACACGCACTTATTACGTGCTTCGCTCAACTCAGTAACTCGCACATCACTCACTCAGTACAGTTGACTCACTAACTCAATGTAACATTGTAACTCAATGTCCTTTCCTAACAATTTAAGACAAATAGGATATTGAGATCTTTCCTTTCATTTATAGCACTATATAACTATTTATTGTTTTAATTAGTCCATATCTAGCCAACTATTCCATAGACGACATTTTCATATCCATACTCAATAAATTGCCTACATTCATGATAGCACTTCCTTTATTTATACGTGCAGGTTTTATTTGGGCTTCCTTGTGGGGAAAGTTTAACTTGATTCTCCCAGTGTATATGGTTTCCATACATGTGGAAAGTTAAGATAATTCATGTACATCGACACATCAACACTTTCGGCAAATCTAGCTGGATTTGATGTGCTAGCTGACGTTAGCTGAAACCAATGTGAGCCTTCAATGGTCCACCACGCGCGGTGGGTGGGACCGTGGGAGTCATCGAATCAAGCCATTATTAATTAGTGATATATTTTTTGTAAAATGCTTTTGTAACTAAGGAAAAATACACACAAATGACACACACATGTTGGGTGGCCCTTAATTTTTTATACACATGTATGTTTTTCAAGGCATATTATTATGGATAAATATCATTTATTAGTTAGGATATTTTATTTAACTTTTATTTATTTGTAATTATCATAGATTTTATTATGTAATCTCGTTTTTTTTTTTTTTTTTTTTTTTTTTTTTTTTTTTTTTTTTTTTGTAGTTATCTAGATCTAATATGTAAACCCTATATATGTGCATCTATGCACAAATAAAATTAACTAGAAAAGATGTGATCATTCTATTTTTCTTAATTTTCTATTATGGTATCAGAGCGTTCTGTTCCACTTTGATTTGTCATACTTTAATTTTTCTCGTTCCATTCTGATCTTTATTGTTCAAAGTCATAATGTTATCTTACATTTTTTTTCAACCAGAAGATCATTATATGGTCTTGTTTTCTTCCATTCATTCATAATCAAATCATTTTTTATTTTTCGCCAAATCGTGATGACTTACAGCATATCGATGTCCAATCGATTATTAAACAACCGAGTGTCTATCAATCAATATTCGTTTTGAAAGTCTTCTCCATTTATAGTTCGTTTTGATCCATTGTTGTTAGGGCTGACAATTTGGGTTATGAAACGTTTAACAAGACACGATACGACACGTAATAAACATGTTATGGGTTTGGCATAAGTGAGCCTGGGTCAACACTGTTAATAAACGAGTCATTAACATGTTAACCTATTTGACTCGTTTATAACTCGCTTAACACGATTAAGGAATGATGTATAAATAATAAATATATTATAATAAATAAATTATTACAAAATTCACCTATTTGGACACATGTTAATAGCATGATTTATTTTTTATTTGCAGACATCCTTTTCCATACTTAACTTTATTTTTAAAGGAAATATTTATTTTACTTTTAATATATTATTCAGGTTTAAAATTTTATTAAGAATTATTTATTAAAAATATGAAAATTTACATATTTTTTAGAAGATTATAATTGTCTTGTATATGTTATTTGTTACGAGTCATATTCCCTTCATTATTAACACTAAAGAGTGAATACTTGAATGAAAAAATAAAGTAAAACTTAAGACTACATTTTCATTATATTTTATTGTCTATTTAATTATATTCATTTAAATTTATTCATATAGATATTTTTAAAAATGTAGTAAACAAATTATAAAAATTTAAATAAATTAAAAAGTTTAAATAAAATATTTAATAAACATGTGACACGAATACCAACATGTTTACAACATGATCCACTTAGACACGAAAACGATTAACACGAATAATAAACATGTCAAGTCATGGGTTTTCATTATATGGGTCATGACCTGTTTACGACACAACACGTTTACGACTCGCTGACATAAATTGTCACCCCTAATTGTTGTCAAGTCCTAAGTTGGCCTATTGTGACGACCCCGAATTCCATAACCCTAGAATCGGGCGCCGCCGGGCCTGGACCCGCGCGAACCCCCAGCCAATCCCAACGAGTCGCGCGGGGCCAGTGAGCCTATCCTTACCATTCAATCATTTATTAAGCATTTAAAAGTGAAGTCAATTAATTAACGAGTTATCAAAGTAATAAGCGAAAGCAATTAATCTCAACTAATAAATCAACTTCAAAATCTCTAAGTTAGGACAAAAACCTAGGGTGTGGGAACCCGTATATCATATATATCATGTAAAGCAAGGAGAGTATCATCCAAGTCTTAATATCCAAAAAGATCTCTCAACCCATTACCCCATGTACAAAAACAATATAAGTAGCTAATACAACAAAAATATGTCACCTATATCAGCAGAGGAGGGCCGCTCAAAGTATATCACCTAACTGCACGGCCTTTCCTTTGCTGGACTCCGGATCTGCACTCGGTCAAACACAAGAATGACGAGTCCAGGTAAGTAACGCCAAGCAGGAACAACAATAAATACAGTATTTCGAATTTAAATAAATGAACAAATCAATTCATGCCGACGAAAGAAAAGGACAGGAGCGCATGAATATATAAAAACTGTAAATAAATAAATAAGCAATCGAAATTGAGTGTCCCGGAATACAAGGGAAAGGACACAAGTGGTCCCGACCAATTAAAGTCGTTAAGCCGAGGACAAAATCTCCTCAAAGGCTAGGAGTCGAGGACAGAATCTCCTCTAAGACCCCCTACGCGAGTGCAGAGTCCCCAGCAATCTGGTGGAGAACTCTCACCCCGTACATGTCATTACAACTAATCACGTATCCCCAGCCGTAAACTCCGGTATAATACACCGCGAGCCCGAATTCTGCAAGGATCACGCTTGACACACTTGCCTTAGGACAACTCAAAGGAATGGAATATCAAAAAGGGATTGAAACAACATCAATAAATAATTTAAAGCTCAAGAAATAACTGTAGTGTTCCTCACTGGTTTACTTACCTCGATCCAAGCTAATTCGCGCTAACACGGACTCCGACACGCCCCTTACGGTCCCCGTGTGCACAATAATCCTGATAACGCAATTTATATCAATTTCCTCAATTTCCTATGATTTTTCCAAATTTCTAGCTATTTTTGCCAAATCTCACGTTTTCCAAGGCGAAAAACCCCGACAAAACGTCCCGTAAAAAATTCGAATATTTCACTTTTCTTAGAAATTCCCAAATTTCTCTTTATTTGATGAAAATATAATTTTCTAGAATTTTCTAGAATTTTTCCTGAATTTTTCCTATTTTTCTTGAATTTATTTCAATTAAAATCAATTTTAATATATTTAATTGAAATAAATATATATATTTTTTTTTAATAAAATAATATGTGGGTCGCGGTCGGGTCGACCCTACCCTCGGTCTGGGTCGGGTCAAGACCGGCTTGACCGGGTCCGACCGGTCAAACCGGGTTTGACCGGGTCAAACCCGGCCACCCGGTCGGACCCGGTCAAGCCCGGTCTTCATCTTCCTCTTTTGTTTGCTGGAAATTCCAGCAAACAGCAGGGACGTCTCTCTTTTTTTTTTTTTTTTTTTTTTTTTTTTTTTTTTTGACAAACAACAACAACACAACACCAACACTCAACATTCACCTCACCATCATCATCACCACCATTTTCACCATTTAAATCGACAATCTCTTCAACGACAACCTCGACAACAAATTTCGAAAACCACCACAACGACACACCACAACGAAATCTATAACTTCTTACCTCGATTTCGCCTCGACGTCGCGTCCACGCTCTCCGCGAATCGCAACCTTCCTCTCCTTGATCTCTTCTCTCTGGGTCGATTCCTCTCTTCCTCCCAAATTTTTGATCGAAAATGATGATTGTGGTGACGACGTGTGATGAAATTGGGGTATTTTGGTCAAATGACCAAAATACCCCTCACCCTTATACATACCCCTTTACAACTTTATTGCCCTTTTGGTCTTTTCACAATTTTACCTACCAACTTTAATAACTTACTTGGGTGACTTAGTTGACTTTTGGTCCTTTGTTCTCATCTATTTCAAACAATACTCAAAGTTTCCTCGGGTATTCTCGCACCCGACTCATAGTACTAACTTTGTTCGTCGCGTCACCACAGACGTACCGACGTAACAAACGGACTTTACAACCTTTTAATTATTATTTATTTAATTTTTTTGTCAGTGTTTCTAATTAAATTTGTTCCCCGTTCTACCAACGCTCGTACACATCGCCTTTACCCGTTAAAAACTTAAAATTGCACAAATGAAATATAATATAATACAACCATCATACAAAACTAACATACCTCGGCGTCGACGTCCGAGAATTGATGACTGTACCACGGAGTGGGCCCACATATCACCTGTATTGACACGTGGCACGAGTTACATTTTTAGGGTCGTTACAGTCTTCCCAACTAACTGGAATTTCGTCCTCGAAATTTAAACGAAATTAAAGGAAAGACTTACCGAACTTAAAAGAGGTAGGGGAAACACTCGCGCATATATGACTCCAACTCCCACGTCAGCTCCTCGTCCCCATGGTGCTTTGCCACTTGACGAGATCGATGGGATCTCCTTATTCCTCGAATCTTGACCTTACGGTCTAAGATCTGGATAGGCTGCTCGTCGTATGTAACATCCTCTCTTAGGTCTATCTGGCTCAAATCTACTGTCGGTCGTTTGCCCTCCCTGGACCTATCTAGTCGCAACATCGATATGTGAAAGACAGGATGAATTCCTGACATCGGAGGTGGTAACTCTAGCTCGTACGCGACCTTGCCTACCCGCTTCACCACTCTGAACGGACCAATGAACCTCGGCGCAAGTTTCCCCTTGATCCCAAACCTCTTGTGCCCCTTCAATGGAGATACTTTCAGATATACAAAGTCCCCGACTCGGTATTCTAACTCTCCGTGATACAAGTCATAATACTTTTTCTGTCTCTCCTGCGCACCCTTCAATCTCAAACGGATCTGGCGTATCTTCTCTGTGTGATCTACCACAATCTTTGGCCCAATCGTTGCCACATCTTCGGCTCCGCCCAACAAGATGGAGATCTACACGGTCTCCCGTACAATGCCTCAAATGGTGCCATGCCGATATCGGCTCGATAACCGTTATTATATGCAAACTCACACAGATGAAGGTACTCCTCCCAAGATCCGTCGTACTCTAACACACACATCCTCAACATATCTTCGAGAATCTGGATCAAACGCTCCGACCGTCCATCGATCTGGTCGTGGGTGATAGGCGGTACTAAGATTCAACTTCGTGCCAAATCGTGTCTGCATGCTCGCCATATCTGCGATGTAAATCGCGCCTCTCGTCGACACACATCGACAACGGTATTCATACAACCTAACAATCTCTCTCGTAAAGCTCGCCATCTGTCTACCCGATGTGTGGTCGAGATCGGTATAAAGTGCGCGGATTTAGTTAATCTGTCCACAATCACCCGTATGCTATCGTGTCGTTGCGAGATCGAGGTAGCCCACCGATGAAGTCCATTGCAATGTGCTCCCACTTCCAATGAGGAATGGGAAGTGGTCAATAACCCACCGGTCCTCGATGCTCGGCCCTAACACGCCGACAAATATCACACCCTCTAATAAAATTCGCAACATCGGTCTTCATCCCCGGCCACCGAAGAGACGACGCACCTCTCGCATACATCTTAGTCCCGCCTCGGATGAACCATAAATCGTGAGCGGTGTGCCTCATGAAGTATCTCATCGCGTAACTCACCCACGATGGAATCCACAAATCATCCTCTAAATCTCAAGCATGAGTCTCGTCGACCGACTCCAATCTGATGATCCGAACTCGCGCCAACTCAAAAAATTTTTGATATCGCTCGTCTGTCTCGCGACCCTCGAGTACGCTCGTATCGACACCGTTCGAGTCCTCATCTCGCCCGCAAATCATTACTTTAGTATCGGTTGGAATGTTCTCGGTACAAATCCTCTCAAGAAATTTCGAGCAAATTATAATCGTGCGTCATGTGGCGGTAACAACATCTCGAGTCGACCTCTACGGCTCAATGCGTCCGCAACAACATTAGCCTTCCCTGGGTGGTACTCCAATGAGAAATCATAGTCCTTCAGGAACTCAAGCCATCGCCTCTGTTGCATATTCAATTCTTTTTGCGTGAAGAGATACTTCAAACTTTTGTGATCGCAAATAAGACAAATCTCTCCCCGTAGAGGTAGTGGCGCCAAATCTTCGGTGCAAAAACCACTTTGCCGCCAACTCCAAGTCGTGAGTAGGGTAATTATTCTCATGAATCTTCAGCTGTCGGGACGCGTAGGCAATCACTTTACCCTCCCGCATCGAACACGCCCAAACCAATCTTAGAAGCATCGGTGTTCACCTCAAAACCCTTCCCCGACTCGGCAAAACCAAAACTGTGCGGTAGTCAATCGTTCCTTTAATGTCATGAATGCTTCCTCACAAGTCATCATTCCACTGAAATTTAATATCCTTCTTCGTCAACTGAGTCATCGGTGTCGCGATCTTCGAGAAGTCCTGTACAAAACGCCGATAATAACCTGCCAAGCCCAGAAAACTACGGATATCTGATGCTAATCTCGGTGTCGGCCAATCGCTAACCGCCCTGACCTTAGCGGGGTCCACTGACACTCCGTCGGTCCCAACAATGTGACCTAGGAATCCTACCTCTGTCAACCAAAACTCACACTTACTGAACTTAGCGAATAATCGATGCTCTCGTAGTGTCCGCAAAACCAACCTAAGGTGCTCTTCGTGCTCCTCGCGAGTCTTGGAATATATCAAGATGTCGTCGATGAACACAATGACAAATCTGTCCAAGTACTGTCTCAACACTCGATGCATCAAATCCATGAACATCGCTGGGGCGTTAGTCAATCCAAACGGCATTACTGTAAACTGATAGTGCCCATATCGTGTGCGAAATGCAGTCTTCTCCATGTCTTCTGCTTTAATCTTTAGTTGATGATACCCGGATCTCAGATCAATCTTCGAAAAACACTGCGAACCTGTCAACTGGTCGAACAAATCGTCGATGCGAGGAAGTGGATACTTGTTTTTCATCGTAACCTTGTTCAACTGTCTATAGTCGATGCATAATCTCAAGCTGCCGTCTTTCTTCTTCACAAACAATACTGGCGCTCCCCAAGGCGACATACTCGGCCGAATAAAGCCTAACTCCAACAACTCGTCGAGTTGTCCTCTCAGCTCATCTAGCTCTTTCGGAGCCATGCGATACGGAGGAATAGAAATGGGTTTGGTCCCCGGGACCAAGTCAACGATGAAATCTATCTCCCTAGGTGGTGGCAAGCCTGGTAACTCCGCCGGAAAAACATCGTGGAAATCGCATACTACGGCACATCCTCTAACCTAGTCTCTACTTTGCTGTCGTACTCAACACGCCAAATAATGTCTCTACGTCTACGCTAGTGGCGACTCTACCCCAGTGATCGGTAAATTGGTCAAAGTCCCTTGGAAGCTAAACTCCGGATGTCCAAGTATCGAAACGTGATCCTCTTACCGTAGCAGCGTGGATCTGTGCATGATAAGCACCCAACCAATCCATGCCCAAGAGTGCATCAAACTCTAGGAACTCCAACACTCTCAGTCTCAGGGTAAGGTGTGTCCCTCTATCTCTACCGGACGCTCTACACACACTAAATTCGGTAAATCTTATCCCCAAGCAGCCGTGCTAAGGATCAAGGGTCTCTATAATCGAATAGGTTTCAACCCTAACTCGTCAACCATACGACCCGAAATAAAAGAAACAAGAGAACCGGAATCAAACATGGTATGCATAAATCGATCGCAAATGTAAACCGTACCCTCAATCGGGTTCCGTGAGCGATCGCGTCAAATGCGCGATGGCATGAACTCCGTTCTCGGCTCGTGGCGTCCTCGACCCAATCGTGGGCAAGCGGCGACAAAAAGTGGCCTAACCGTCCGCACTCGAAACATGCTCCCTCTCGAGAGCTCGAACTAAGCGGACCACGCCGTTCGTTCTGTCTCGGTGCCCGACCGAACTCGTCCCGACCCCGATCGCGTCGCGTCCCTCGTCGGTATCTCTGCTCCTAACCACCGCCTCTACCCTCGCCTCCTCGATGTTGTTGCCTATCTTGGCCCGATCTACGATCGGTGGTGGCCGAACACTAGCATAACTCCGTGCGGAGCGGATGATACAACCGTCATGGTGGGTGGAGATGCTATTGATGCTACACTATGAGCTCGGCCTCTCTGTTACCACTGCCTGAATCTCTTCCTCTTCCTACCGTCCCCCGAAGGCCTCCTCGACTGAGAAGGTGCCGATGAAATAGCCAGTGCCCCGGTGCGTGTATTACCAAAACCCTCACTGGCCATAGCTCTCTCATACGCCGCTTGTAGTGTGCTCGGAGATGTCGTCACTACCATCGAACCTATCGAATCAAGTAGCCCATGTACAAAGTAATAAGCCTGGTCAGCGTCGGTATCTGCTGCTCCTCCGCATACTCCATCAGTCGTAGATAGCGGTCCATGTACTGCATCACGGACTCGCCGGCTCTCTGCCGAATATTCTGAAACTCGGTCCTCTTCAAGTTACGAACCGTCGGAGGAATGTATTTCTGCTCAAATCTCCCCTTGAACTCAGCCCAATCTCGGGGCTTCCCCTTCGTGGCCACCGTAGTGCGCCACCAAACGTCGGCCTCTCCAAACAATGAAGCGGAAGATATACTAGGTTGCATGTGGGCCGGTGTAGCAAGAATGTCGTGAATCTTTTCGTGACTCCTCAAAAGATTTCGCCGCCTCAAGATTCATACCTCCGTAGAACTTTTCGGTGATGCCTCGAAATTCTCTGCTCGTCTCGCCTCCGGCGTAGCCTTAGTACTCGGAGTAGTCGGGGTACTAGGCGTCTCGATGAGTGACGTACTCGGTGTCGATGGTATCACCTCCATCCGAGTAGGCAATACAACCCCCGTCTCGTGCTATCGAGCTACGGTGGTCTCCGGCATCGCTAAAATCGGAGTAGGAGCTGTCGACGTCGCCGCGGTAGGCGGTGTGTACCGGTTTCTGTGCAACAGTAACCGAGAAGTAGTCGGCGTAGATGGTGTCGCCGTAGGGGGTGCTCTCAATAGTCTCAAGATCTCCTCAAGTCGATGATTTGACTCATAATCCTTTGAGTCCACATTTGGAACTCCTCCATACTGACTCCTCTAGGACCCGGGCGTCCCACTATCATCACCTGAACCCGCCTGATCCGCCATTGTAGTCTGCGATTAGGCGAATCTCCGAATCAGTGAATAGCTAATCGATATTATAATAATACACCATCTCAAATATAGCATGTACCTTACAAGTTTTGACTTTTCCCCAACTCTCCTCACTTCCCAACTAAGATTTAAGTTAGGTCCATAGGGTTCCACTCTAAGTTTAAATAATATCCTAACTTCCGCTTTCCTATGTCTTAGTGGATTGTAATTTAAATTCAAGAGTATTTTATTCAACCTTTAGGCTCTGATACCAACTGTGACGGCCCCGAATTCCATAACCCTAGAATCGGGCGCCGCCCGGCCTGGACCCGCGCGAACCCCCGAGCCAATCCCGACGAGTCGCGCGGGGCCAGTGAGCCTATCCTTACCATTCAATCATTTATTAAGCATTTAAAAGTGAAGTCAATTAATTAACGAGTTATCAAAGTAATAAGCGGAAAGCAATTAATCTCACTAATAAATCAACTTCAAAATCTCTAAGTTAGGACAAAAACCTAGGGTGTGGGAACCCCGTATATCATATATATCATGTAAAGCAAGGAGAGTATCATCCAAGTCTTAATATCCAAAAAGATCTCTCAACCCATTACCCCATGTACAAAAACAATATAAGTAGCTAATACAACAAAAATATGTCACCTATATCAGCAGAGGAGGGTCACTCAAAGTATATCACCTAACTGCACGGCCTTTCCTTTGCCGGACTCCGGATCTGCACTCGGTCAAACACAAGAATGACGAGTCCAGGTAAGTAACGCCAAGCAGGAACAACAATAAATACAGTATTTCGAATTTAAATAAATGAACAGTCAATTCATGCCGATAGAAAGAAAAGGACAGGGAGCGCATGAATATATAAAAACTGTAAATAAATAAATAAGCAATCGAAATTGAGTGTCCCGGAATACAAGGGAAAGGCACAAGTGGTCCCGACCAATTAAAGTCGTTAAGCCGAGGACAAAATCTCCTCAAAGGCTAGGAGTCGAGGACAGAATCTCCTCTAAGACCCCCTACGCGAGTGCAGAGTCCCCAACAATCTGGTGGATAACTCTCACCCCGTACATGTCATTACAACTAATCACGTATCCCCACCAAACTCCGGTATAATACACATGAGCCCGAAATTCTCGCAAGGATCACGCTTGACACACTTGCCTTAGGACAACTCAAAGGAATGGAATATCAAAAAGGGATTGAAACAACATCAATAAATAATTTAAAGCTCAAGAAATAACTGTAGTGTTCCTCACTGGTTTACTTACCTCGATCCAAGTTAATTCGCGCTAACACGGACTCCGACACCCCCCTTACGGTCCCCGTGTGCACAATAATCCTGATAACGCAATTTATATCAATTTCCTCAATTTCCTATGATTTTTCCAAATTTCTAGCTATTTTTGCCAAATCTCACGTTTTCCAAGGCGAAAAACCCCGACAAAACGTCCCGTAAAAAAATTTGAATATTTCATTTTTCTTAGAAATTCCCAAATTTCTCTTTATTTGATGAAAATATAATTTTCTAGAATTTTCTAGAATTTTTCCTGAATTTTTCCTATTTTTCTTGAGTTTATCTCAATTAAAATCAATTTTAATATATTTAATTGAAATAAATATATATTTTTTTTTATTAATAAAATAATATGTGGGTCGCGGGTCGGTCAAGACCACCTGACCCGCTGGTCGGGTCAAGACCGGCTTGATCCGGATCCGACGGTCAAACCGGGTCAAACCCGGTTTTCGACCGGTCAAACCCGGTCTTCATCTTCCTCCCGTTTTGTTGGAAATTCCAAAGAAACAAACAGGACGTCTCTTTTTTTTTTTTTTTTTTTTTTTTGAACAACAACAACATAACACCAACACTCAACATTCACCTCACCATCATCATCACCACCATTTTCACCATTTAAATCGACAATTTCTTCAACGACAACCTCGACAACAAATTTCGAAAACCACCACAACGACACACCACAACGAAATCTATAACTTCTTACCTCGATTTCGCCTCGACGTCGCGTCCACGCTCTCCGCGAATCGCAACCTTCCTCTCCTTGATCTCTTCTCTCGGTCGATTCCTCTCTTCCTCCCAAATTTTTGATCGAAAATGATGATTGTGGTGACGGCAGTGTGATGAAATTGGGGTATTTTGGTCAAATGACCAAAATACCCCTCACCCTAATACATACCTTTTACAACTTTATTGCCCTTTTGGTCTTTTCACAATTTTACCTACCAACTTTAATAACTTACTTGGGTGACTTAGTTGACTTTTGGTCCTTTGTTCTCATCTATTTCAAACAATACTCAAAGTTTCCCTCGGGTATTCTCGCACCCGACTCATAGTACTAACTTTGTTCGTCGCGTCACCACAGACGTACCGACGTAACAAACGGACTTTACAACCTTTTAATTATTATTTATTTAATTTTTTTGTCAGTGTTTCTAATTAAATTTGTTCCCCGTTCTACCAACGCTCGTACACATCGCCTTTACCCGTTAAAAACTTAAAATTGCACAAATAAAATATAATATAATACAACCATCATACAAAACTAACATACCTCGGCGTCGACGTCCGAGAATTGATGACTGTACCACGGAGTGGGCCCACATATCACCTGTATTGACACGTGGCACGAGTTACATTTTTAGGGTCGTTACACCTATGCCCGTCGGATTTGAGTTGGCTAGTATGCCCGTCCAAATTGGCTAGTTGCTCGTTCGACTTGAGGATTCAATTAATTCTATCGACATTCCTTTTGGATTTTTCTTCAATTCAAAGGTTTTTTTTAGATGTTGATGATCAATGTCAACATCTTCGCTGATATATCTCAAGTTGTCATGTTTTCCTTCCCGACTCATTTACTTTGCTTGAAGACATTCTTGTTCAAGCTTCAAATATTTTGTTTAAGCTTGACATCCAAAGTTTATATGCTCCAGCTTGCGGAAGGGTAGGATATTATGGATAAATATCATTTATTGGTTAGAATATTTTATTTAACTTTTATTTATTAGTAATTATCATAGATTTTATTATGTAATCTTTTTTTTATTTGTAGTTATCTAGATTTAATATGTAAACCCTATATATATGTGCATCTATGCAAAATAAAATTAACGTGAAAAGATGTGATCATTCTATTTTTCTTAACTATCTGTTACACATCGAATGAACACCGTCAACTACTGTGTTGTTTTTGGCTTATTGTAACAGGGTCTATAATTTTCTTTTATAGGTATAAGATTATATTTGGTGTTCTATTCCAGCTACATCTATATAGATTATTTTTTTTAGTTTTTTTATTCTGAAGTAAAATTAAAGTTTTATTAATTATGATGGCTCAATACATTTAATAGAACATGATCAAACATAAAATTAGAATCCAACTAAGTGCACCCCATTTTGTGTCACACCCCAAATTCAAATTTCAATTTATAAGTGCACCCCACATTTTTACCAAAATACCATTTCATCCGAACCGAAGCACCCAACTCCAAAACCTTGGTCGAGACATCTATTTTAGGTTCGACGACATATAGCCGAGACTTATCTACTAGGCTCGGTGTTATCCAATTGAAACTTTTTGGTGAGATTTAGTTGACAATTGCCGACCTAAAAGTTCGGTGGGTTTTGACCGACTCTCAATTAAAGGTTCGGCAAACTATGACCGACTCTCCAACAAGAGATTCAGACCTTTGAGGTTGAACCCTTCGATGATGCCTACAAATCACAAAAAAAATGTATGGGGTGCACTTAGAAATTATAGTGGGGTGCACTAATGTGATAGGCCATCTCTAAATCTAGGGCACCGCCCGGCCTAATCCCTTAATTAAGCCCTAATCTTATCCACGTAGAACTTAACTACGTATTAGTCAGCCTTACAATCTTTCATCTCGTTTCTTGTGATCAGGATAATCAATATACTAATCCTATCAATTTATGACATATAGAGTTAATTTAAAACTTTTTATTAATTATTTAGCGAAAGTCTTATTAGTTAGTGCGGAAGCTTTTAATAGTATGCAGAAGTCATGTGTAGTTTATGTGGAAGCCAATTAAAATAAACCTAAATGTTGAAAACTAGGACATGACATCACATATATATAAGATCCTCAAAATACAGTGAAGGTAGTGTAACAGTCTAAGTTAGGTCGTGGGACTAACGCTCAACCCAAATATATAACCTAATAATGTATGAAAGACATATAACATATACAATCTAAAATACCAAAAGACCTACAGCCGATACAGTGTCGCGTTGTTGGCTTAGAGATAATCACCTACCTTCTCCTTGCCCGGCTTCTTGGTAGTTAGCTCTGCACCCACTGTCATAAAAAGGTCGGTGAGTACAAGAATAAAACAGTAATCCCCGATGACAAGTTTAAATTGCATTTCCAAATATAATCGACTGGTATTTAAAAACATATAACTAGGAAAGCTGGAAAATAAACCATATGCAAATAAATACCAGAGTTAAACAAATGAAATTGACACTAGGCTAAGTAGTGGTGAATTAGGTACAGTCAGCAGTTAACCGCGTCACTCCGATTCAATATCATATAGCACGAGGGACTCTAACCTAAGTGTTGACAGGGACTCTAACCCCAGTGTGTAGACCACCTCAGAGACTCTAACCCCGAGTGTCATACAATGTTAAGTAACCTATGTTGACCTCCCCAGGGACTCTAACCCCGTGAGTCGCGCATACCTCGATTGAGTACGAGACCTAATTACAAAAAAAACTACTTTTTATTTTTTAAGAAAATACAAAGTATAGATTTTCAAGGCATGGGAACATCTAAAACCTAAACAAATAGGGAGTACAAATCCATTTGAACATTATATATCCACTAGCCTAATAGCATGCTATTTATCATTACATCACATTTAACAACAAGAATAGACATAACATGAGATAGAGTCAATTAACTAAGTCAAATAAATGGATATCATGATAACAAGGACTCATTAAGTGAACATAGAACGCAACCAAACACATGATATCATAATATAAAGGAAATGCAGTCTACAATGACTATGCAAGGACAACAAAACAATGGAATTAAAATGCTAATCAAAGTTGTCATTGGGTATACTCACAATACAAGTAATTTCCTAGTTTATTCGGCCTCCCGACACCCCGCACAGGTACCCAAACTCCCGGAACAATTCCCGAAGCTCCTGAGGTGTTTAGATGTGATTTTAAGTTGTTTAGGTTTGGTTTAAGGTGGGTTTAGGGTGTATTAAGTGTTGCAGAAATTGAGCAGATTGCAGGAAAACCTGT
The DNA here is from genome assembly GCA_039657345.1 of Stephania japonica. Lineage (NCBI taxonomy): Eukaryota > Viridiplantae > Streptophyta > Magnoliopsida > Ranunculales > Menispermaceae > Stephania > Stephania japonica. Next base: position 17,567,395 of record CM077556.1, read on the forward strand.
TGTTTAGGTCTCCAAGTGTGCTAGGGGTGCTCAACGCATTGGCTAGAATTGTCGAGCGCGCTGAGTGCAGAAACCCATAATTTTTCTGGGTTTCTTGCAACCCAAAATTGGCCATCATTTAAGCCTTTAGGTGGTGTTTGGTAACTCTATTTGTTCCTCTTATTTCTACTAATTCTTATTTAAAAAGAGCTTTGTGAAAATAATTGTGTTTAGTAAGTTGTCTTTTACATCTTATTTTAAATAAGCCTTTTAAAGAATAAGAGGAAAAACCTCTTAATAAATAAGTAACGTTTTTTAACTTTTTTAATAAGTGGTTTTTCACTTGTGCGGGTAGAGGTTATGAGTCGGCGATTAATCTTATAATTCCAAAATTGCCCAACCTTTCTCAACGCAACCCAATCTCTCATGCCTTTCTTCTCCATCAAACCCTCTCAATCACACTCCAATCTTTCTCTATGTGCACACCTTCGTTGCCTCTCTCAAAGTTTTGTGTGCGTCTCTCTCTCTCTCTCTCTCTCTCTCTTCTCATGCTCTGGTCTTGTCTCTCTCTTCATGATCTATTCTTATCTCTATCTCTCTTGATGTTCTTCTTCTTAGATGCGAGCAGATTATGATGATACCCACATAGTTTTTGAGGCATGAAACTGAATGAGCTTTGATTTTTAGAATCTGAATTGGGTTGGGTTTATTGGGTTTGATGAGTACAGAGATGAAGAGAGGACTTGGGGCTTTTTTTTGAAGAACGAATTGGGACTGTTGAAGGACTAGAAAGATCAAATCATTGCAACAAACAAAACATTTGGGGGAATGATTTGATGTATTTTTTATGGAATTACATATTCTTGAGAGGATTTTGTGGGATTTGATTTCAAAGTTCCTGGTGCTCGCTCACTCTACATTGATGCAAATGAAGAAGATAACAAAATTGCACTCTCGATCTCAAATTAATTTGGTCTATTTTTTCTAAACAAATGACACAAAATACACTTGTAATTAGAGATGACAATATTTTTTAAAACACTTAGTTTTGAAAATAAGAGATTCTTAAATTATTTTTACCAAACACCTCACAATTTATAAGAGTTTATTTAATAAGTTCTTATAGAAAGAGTCTTAATGGATAAGCACTAAAAAATTAAGATGTAAACTTACCAAACACAACCTTAGATCCCTGTTCTCCTCCACCAGGGTCCAAACACATCGTCCAACATCAAATGCATACATCAGGCACTTCTTATAATATTTAAACATCAAATTACATGAATTAAAGACATGCATTTCGTCAAATAAATGAAGAACATTAAGAACACTTGATTTTTCTAAATTAGGAAAACATTTTGATTTTTGAAAGCCCTTATGAAATCCCAAGTGTTTTTCGATGTGGAACTCGAACACGAACTTGGATTTCAAAAACAAACTCATTACAGTTTGAAAATCAACAAAACAGAAATTATGCAAAAACCCTCTTTTTTGGCAAAACTTGCAATTTCAAAATTAAGTTTGAACATCCTTAGAATACTTTAGAATCACCACAACAAAAAACCCCTTTGATTATAACTCAAAAACTCCACCACTTTGAATGCATGAAGGTGTAGGTCTTTACCTCGGATTGTAACCATAGTGTAGAGCTTGATCTTGAGTTTTGATTAATAAACTTGTTCCCTTTTTGCCTCCAATTCCAGAAAGAACAACCCTATTCCAGTTCTTATTTTTTGTAAGTTTTGAGCATGCAAAGTGGGAGAAACCACTAAGTCTTGTTTATATAGTTGTGGGTTTCATCTAAGTGCACAAAAAATCTCCACTCAATCTTGTGGTCCAACTTCACTCCTACTCTCCACTAACTTTCCAGCCATGTGACACAACATACATGGGAGTGTGTGCATGCACGTATCCCGAGGTGAGTCCAAATGTTATTTCTTTTTGGTTCCAACTATAGGATTTTAATTTGATTCATATTAATCAACACAACTATATATTTATAAATAATTCCATTAATTCATATTAATATTAAATAGACTTACCAAAGTGCTAACTACCTGGTTCCCCTGCTCACATGTAACTCGAGGCACGTCCCCGCTCTTGTCTCGACACCTACGCTGTACAAATCGACTTAGTAAGTCTACACAATACATAACATTAGACATACAATCAATACAAAAGTACAATTTACCTCGGTCATGTGTCTCTGTAGGTGTGCATATCACGGTGTGGGTCCCACGTGGCGGGTTGGTGATCCTTATTAAGAAATCAAAACAGGGTTAGAGATTTGGGCTGTGACAACTAATCATAGTGAGGGGCATAAGGGTCATTTTGTAGTAAGATTGATTTTTTTATGTTTGACTTTTTCTGGGGTGCACTTTGTAAAAGGTGTGGTGCACTTAATTACCATGATTAAAGTACATTGTTCCGCTAATCCTAATTGTTCAAAGAAAAATGCTATGGGATACATGCTTTTATTACATCCTTTAGTTACAACATTAATGTAACGACCCAATTTGTATTAATATCGTTATTAGCATATTTTTGAACGTGGACGCCAACTCAGGTCCACAAGAAAGCCACGGAGAGGCTATGATATGCTTGGATTGAGGTGAAAATGTTATTTTTTACTGATTGTTTGAGTAAGTGCAATGGTAATGATCATGTAATGATTTAATACATTGCAGGTGTGATTTATATTGACTGACGCGGGTTCCAGGCAGGCGAATGACAAACACTAAACCGGGGGATGGGCTTACATAGAAAAATATAATTAAATGTGACTAATAAGAAAATAGGAATGTGGTGTAGGCCGTTTGTATTGTCGAAGTAGCGAACGACACGGTCGGGATGCCAGGGCCAGGTATTGAATGCCCGAGAATGCAATAAATGGTGTGTTTAAAGGGTAAGACCAAAGACCAAGTGACTCAAATGAGTCACTTTAGGGTGAACTATTTGACCAAATTGAGGCCAATTGATGAGCCTTGGGATAGCCAAATACCCAAGATGGGTCTTATACTATAAATAGTCATTTTTTACTATTTTCACCATATTTTCTCTCTCCTCATTTGGAAAAAAAAATCCAAAAATTGAAGTTTGGGTGAGGGTTTTGTGAAGTTTGGGAGGTGGTTTGGAAGAGCAATCAGCTAGGAATCGACGATTCGAGGTAAGATTTGTTGTCTCTTCGTCGTTCCTTATCTTTTGGTCGTAGTTTTGTGGGTTTTGGCGAAGGTTTTTGTGACGGCACCAAATTCCACAATCCTAGAACTGGGCACCGCTCGGCCTAGACCTGTGCGAACCCCCGAGCCAGTCTTGCTGAGTCATGTAGGCCTAGTCAGCTTTCCTTACCCTTTACTATTTATTATGCATTTACTTGTGAAGTTAATCAATCAGTGAGTTATTATCAAATACAGCGGAAGCAATTTAACTCCAAACTAACTAATAAACTTCAAGACATACAAGTCAGGACAACCTAGAGTGTGGAAACCCCGTAAATTATATCCACAATATGAATCAAATAGGAGTATTCGATAAAGTCATACAAGTTCAAGATCTCTCAATAATCCCATAACCCATGTTTTAAAATGAATTAAATACATAATACAAGAACCTACTTAATACGCGAGAGGAGACCGTTTCGGGGTCCTCGACTTCAATCGCCTAGCGCTAGTCTCTTGTTGTTGTCTGCTCGCCGGCTTGTCCACCGTCACAAACTAGACGATGAGTACAATGATGTAGAGAGTAAAATACCAATAAAGTCTTAACAACATTTCAAATGTCACATAAATTAAGCAGTCAATTCATGCAGATAGAAAGAAATGACAGGGAGCGCATGAATATATAAAGACTCTAAATAAATGAGTGAGCAATCGAAGTTAAGTGTCCCGGAATACAAGGAAAAGGCACAAGTGGTCCCGACTAATCAAAGTCATTGAGCCGAGGATAAAATCTCCTCAAAGGCTAAGAGTCAAGGACAGAATCTCCTCCCTACGTGAGTGCAGAGTCCCCAGCAATCAAGTGGAGAACTCTCACCCCGTACATGTCATCATAACAATTACGTATCCCCAGCCGTAAACCTTGGTATAATACCTCGCAAGCCCAGAAATTTTGTAACGATCACGTTTGACACACTTACCTTGGGACAACTCAAGGGATGGAAGCAAAAACCACGCCAATAAACTACAAAGGATAGATATAGCCAAAGAGAATTCAACAATTTATAGTCCACAAGGAAATACTGCTCAACAAATATAATAGCTCAAATAAATGCACAAATGAAATAATGTAAATACTCCGGTTGGCTTAACTCACTAATACCGCGCGAATCCCACGTTCACATCACTCACACGCTACTAAACATCCCCGCAAGCCCGTCAACGGTCCACTAAGTACCTGGTAAACATTTTTCGTTTCAATTTGGTAGTATTAGCTTTTTATTCTGCATGTAATTGAAATCCCTTTTTAATTTTTCATATTTATGTTCAATATGGTTTCAGGTTGACTTCCGGGTTATTGGGTCGTATTTGGACCCGTTTAGGTACCCCGGGAAGTCCCCAATGCATTCTGAAGATTCCACGAAATTTTGGAAAAATTTAGGTTCTAGGCTCCGCCGAGACGTCGTGAGGGTTTTACCCTTGGCGACGCTGTCATGGGCCAATTTTGCTAATCTTGATTAACTGCTTAATCAGGATCACCAACCCGTAACGTGGGACCCACATGAGATGCGCACATCGATGGAGGCAAGTGGTCAAGGAAATTTTATATTTGTGATGGTGTATTCCTAGTGTTTGTATGTGTGTAGACTAAGTCAATATTTGCAGCTATCGATTCGAGATGCAATCGGGGATACGCCTCGAGTCGCGCACGAGTCGAGGTACCTGGTAGAGAGACTTATGGTAAGTTTAAACTTAGTTAAATGCAATGTAATTAAATTAATGCACATTAGATCATAGCCTATGGTCATAAATTAATTGAATTAAATTGAATATATGTATTTAAATATATATATATATATATATATATATATAAATATATACTTTAAAAAAACCAGAAATATTGTGAAATGATAAAGAAGGGCTTTGGCTTATTAAGAAAGAGGATAAGGTTGAGGGACATTTTGGTAATATTGGCTACCTTTTTATCTAACCCCAAAAACCACCACCACCACACACAACCAATCCAAGAACCGAGAGAGAGAGAGAGAGTTTGAAGAGAGTGTTCAAGAGAGGGAGAGAATCCGAGAGAGAGAGAGATCATCGGAGGAGGGAGATCAGAAGCTTCGAGGCACGGCGTCAGCGATTTGAACGTAAGGTTGTATTGTTGTTGATGAAATGTGGTGGTTGGTGATGGTGGCATTGGGGGCAAACGAACTGCTCTTACGGTTCTTCCAAGGAGGGAGACGACTCCCTCCCATCTCGGTTTCAATCCAAAAAAAAAACATTTCTTCACCACGCGAAGAGCATCTCTGGTTCGCGTGGGGAAGAAGATGCACACGGACTGGGCCCGTATGCACTTCTTCCTGGGCCGAGCTCGGCCCACGGGGCGAGCCGACTCGGTACCTTATGTATAAATATATATATAATATATTAAAAAAGAGGGAATAGTAATAGAATAAAAATAAATAATATATATATATATATGCATGTATACATATATATAGGAATATACATACATGTATATATGTATATGTATACATAATATACACATACACATATATGTATATATACAAAAAAAATAATAATATAAAATGTATCTATGTAATAAAATATTAATAAATAAATAAATAAATGATATGAAATGAAACTGTGACTGTAAGTGAAACTGTAAGTGAAACTAGTCGGAGTGTAAGTGAAACTGTGACTGTAAGTGAAATGTATATATACTAGTCGGAGTGTCGCGAGGCCGGATAGCCATAGCTATCTTGTGACTGTAAGTAAAACTGTGGGAACTCTCTACTTTATTTCACTCATATTATTTCTCTTTTCAATCAATTTGATAACTTGTTGTTAGTAATCTACCATCATGCTATCCTTGCTCTGTTCAAACTGAATGTTGAAATGCCTTGCTGTTAGTTTCATTGACTTCTTTTCCTGAGCCATATTTTGTTGTGGACTATGTTATAATTGATGTTAGAAATGCATACTCTAGGGTTATGGTGGTAATTGGATTTGTATTCCATTTCCTTTGGGGCTTCGTAGCCTAACTAATTGTTAATATCGTAGAACGTAGAAATGAAAATCCTTGAAACAAAAGTTGGAGATTATCTAGTGTCCATTGCACAAGAGATGGGTGGATTCATGGGGTCACTAGACCTCGGGGTTTTTGGCACTCACCACTATTACTTGGGTGGCACCACGTAGCTTGAACTACGGGGTTGTCGGCAAGTTTTATACATATATATATATATTCGAAATTGACAAAGTATGTTGAGAGTATTTCCATACGAAAGTGGAAAAGGCTGGCTGATAGTTCTCACCGCCGACCGAATGTAGATCATCTCGACTTAGCCTGTGTCAGTCTATCTAATTCTGTTAACTGTGACATTTATATGCATTACTTTCTCAGCACCTTTTTCTGCTATATTATGCATTTAAATATTTGTCTTTACTTTAGAAATGTAGTATAGAATTTCCTGGTTATCACTTAATTATCACTATACTCACCGTCTATTTTGTGACAATGGGTGTAGGTCCGACGAGCAGCACTAGACCGGGCAAGGAGAAGATCAACGACTACCTCTGAGCTCGTAACGCGAAGTTGCCGTACTTGTAGGTCATATTTTTGTATTATGCTTATATATGTCTTTTGCTTGGGTTGTTTGTTGGGACGAGAGTTAGTTCACCCGACTTTTGACTTTCACTTTGTCAATATGCTTGCTGTTTATTGCATATTTATATTGTGATCGTTATTTCCTGGTTTCCACATTTAGGATTTATATAAAATGCTTCCGCTAATACGTTAAAAATCTTGATGTTATGAGTTAACTTTTATTTCCTCATTATCATTCAACCATAAATTACGCAATGGAAAATTAAATGAACAACATAAAGATTTATCCCGAATTCCATGATCAAAATGCCTAAGTGGAAACCATACCAAATATACATCATATACATGTCCTTTGAGATCCACAAAATATCAAAAGTATACAACCTATCTCTCCAATCCCAAAACCCAAAGATAAAACAAGTAAATATAAACATACGTACGAGTAGGGCTAGAGCTATCAATCAATGTAGTCCTCAAGCTTGCCCTTCCCTCGACTCGACTCGTACCGGATCTGCACTCGAGCCATCATAAAAAAGACAGATGACGAGTCCAGAGTGAGTAATCCCAAGGAAATTCACTAAGTAATTACGGAAGTAAAAGTACTGGAATTTAAATACCATAAATAAACATGCGGAACAAAAGAAATACAGACAACTGTGAAAGGATCATCGCATGTATAAATATAGTAACGAAGCAAAGTACGTGCACAGTAAAAATCAGACTAAGTCATACTTCGAGCCTCTCCTTGGGCACAACCCTCAAACACACCAACAGGTTGTCCCTGGACCCTCTAGGTGGCCGGCGTAGACCCACGACGCACCCACACGAGCCTACCATAACCAGGTAGCCTATTCACCGGTATATGCATAGACAAGTGCTATGACTTAGTGGACTCTATGGCCGTAACGAATAAACACCAGGTGGGGAGTGATCTCAACACCGTAAAGGCTCCAGTAGGAGTAAACTCCACTACCGTAAAAACACCAAGTGAGAGGACTCAACCACCGTAAAGCGGTAATGGAATGGAATAATGAATAATCGGAACGAATTCAAATAAATCAAATTGTAAATACTTAAAGTGAAGTTCAATTGGGATACTACACACCTCAAACCGCACTCCTCGCTCCACAAATCAACCCCTGGTCCAATACCTCCAAATCCCCGATAATACTCCCGGTCCGATTCCCGACTAAACCCAGACTCCAATTACTATTTTGAGACTCCTGGAATTCATTTATGAGGGTTAATTATCAATTAATAGGTCTAAAATGTTATTTAGACTCATTTCCCCATTTTCCCAATTTTTACATTCCAGTGAACTATTAGCGCGCTAATGATATGAATTAGCGCGCTAATTCATCTAAGTCACTGTTCATCATTTTCCGTAGGGGTAATTAGCGCGCTAGGTCCTCCAATTAGCGCGCTAATCGCGCTCATCCGTATTTTTACAGCTTTAAAAATTTTCACTCCAAACCACCTCATACACCATTCATTTGGTCCCAACACTTCAAAAACTCATCATTCACCTCAGAAATACCATTTAAACACAAAATTATCAAATTTAGACATTAAAATCCAAGAATCCTCAAGAATCACATTTTCAAACCCATTTTTCAGAAATTCATCAAATCTCTCTCAAATTGACTTAAAAACACCACCATTTCATGCCATTCTCATTCACATTTATCCACAACAAAATCAAGTGTAAAATCCCCCAACAAATCCGAATTTTACAAGTTCAAACCCACTCAAAGAATCTCATAAAAATTCAAGTTTGTTGCATCCATACCTTAGATTCTTGTTGTGGGAAGCCACAAATCAACCTCTCCACACCTTGTTGGCTGTTTTTCCCCTTCTTCTTCTCCTCCAACGATCTCTCTCTTCTTCTCAAGCTTTCCCTCTTCAATCTCACACTCTTCTCCCTTGATCGGTCAACACAAACAAACATATATATACTTGGTTCCCATCAAGTGTGTGCACGAATCTCGAGAAATATCCAAGGGTTCCTGATCACCCTGTGTCACTCCAACTCACTAACACCCTATCATGACATTTGACACCTGTTGTGCATCTCGAGAAGCATCCAACTGTTATTGTTTTATTCAAATTTACTATAGGACTTATAAATTCCAATTGATTTAGCCCATAACAATTATCTACCCTATTCAATAAATTACCAAAATTTATGGGTAAGCTCACCTTAGTTTCCTCGACTACCCGGCACCTCGTGCCTCGTGTCCCGTGTCCGCACGCACCCCGAGGTCATTCCTCACTCGTCAATCAACTATATTAACATACATATTGTAATGAAATTAACTACTTAAAATATTTTCATCACAATTTACCACAACAAGCATACAATACGGACTGTATACCTAGTTCGAGTGCATTCCAGTCCTCGCTGTGGGTCCCTCAGCTGTCTTCGCTGGCATCCACATCTGCAATGACGTCATAATTAACGGCAATTATAAATTTGGGCCGTTACAATTCTTCCCAACTAAATGGAAATTTCGTCCCGAAATTTGAGTTATATTAACACTCACCAGTAAACAAGTGTGGGTATCTCTCGTCTCATAGTCGACTCGAGCTCCCAAGTGAGTCCTTCGGCCCGTGATGCGCCATCGAACCAAGACTTTCGAATCTCTCTGTTCCTCGATTGTCCGAACTCTACGATCCATGATTTCCACAGTTGCTCTTCATATGAAACATCGGGACGAACCTCAATCTGTCTAATATCCACCATCGGTCTCGGTCTGTCTTAGCTAACCTCAACATAGACACGTGAAACACTTTGGCGATGAACGCCCGCTAGCTCTGTCATGTCAACTCCAATCTGTATGCTACTTTTGTCCCCAACACGTGCCACAACTCGAACGGTCCAATATATCTCGGTGCTAGTTTCCCCTTGATCCCAAATCTCGATGACCTTTCCAGGGCGAAACTTTCGATATACCAAATCATCCACACCATAGCTCAAACCCTCAAGATACCTATCAAGATACTTCTTTTGCCTATCTTGAGCCGCTTGCAATCTCAATCTAATCTGCCGAATCTTCTCGGTGTGGTCAACAACAACTTCAGTCCAATCACCGCCACATCTTCAAGTCTTTTGCCTCGTAAATAAGTGGTGATCTCGCAAGGTCTTCCATACAAAGCCTCAAATGGTGGCATACCAATACTCGCTTTGATAGTTTGTTGTTGTACGCGAACTCGCACAACGGCAAATACTCTTCCCAAGCACCTCCAAACCGCAAAATGCATGCTCTGAGCATGTCCTCCAATATCTCGTATTAATCTCTTCGATCGACCGTCTCGTCCGAGGATGATAAGCCGTCTTGAATCGCAGCCTCGTCCCAAACTGCTCCTGCATGCTCTCCCATAACTTTAAAGTCAACCTGGGATCTCTGTCAGACACAATAGATATCGGCACTCCATGTAGCCTAACAATCTCTCGCTCAAAAATGATACTCAACTGAGCAAACGAATTCTTCATCGATATAGGGATGAAGTGTGCAGACTTCGTCAATCTATCAATCACAACCCACACAGCATCATGACGTCTCGCAGTCAGTGGCAATCCGCTCACAAAATCCATCGTAACATGCTCCCATTTCCACTGTGGAATCGGTAGTGGCTGTAACAATCCAGCTGGTCTCCTGTGCTCGGCCTTAACCTGCTGACAAATATGACAAGCTTTCACATATGCACCCACATCGGCCTTCATCCCAGGCCACCAAAATAAACGTCGCAAATCATGATACATCTTGGTCCTGCCAGGATGAACTGTATACCGCGAACGGTGCGCATCCTCAAGAATGCTATCACGTAGTTCCTGTACCTCAGGTATCCACAACCTACCCCTGTGTCTCAAGCACTGGTCTGAACCACTAGACCAATCTGCGCAACCCAGACCCTGAGCCAGACAACTGAAGCGAGCAAAATGTCCGTCAGCCCTTTGCCACTCAGCGACCCTCTCTAACGACACAACAGGAACACGCATCTGGCAACAGATATGAACATCAGCAAAAGCATCTGACAAACACAACACCATCGCGGCCTCCAGTAATCCATGCTCATGTGTCATCTGCCGCAGCACAGTCTGACTCTCTACGCCACTCCGACTTAACGCATCAGCAACTACATTCGCCTTCCCAAGATGGTACTCAATCGCGAAATCGTAGTCTTTCAACAACTCAAGCCACCGTCTTTGCCGCATATTCAGATCCTTCTGAGTGAAAAGATACCTCAAACTCTGATGATCTGTATATAACATAAATCGCTCCCCATAAAGATAATGTCGCCAAGCCTTGAGCGCAAACACAACTGCAGCTAGCTCTAAATCATGTACCGGATAATTCTCCTCGTGAGGTCTCAATCGCCTCGATAAATAAGCAATGGGTGTCCTTCCCGCATCAACACGCATCCCAACCCAGCCTCCCGAAGCATCTGTGTAGACCGAGAAGCCTCTCCCCGCCTTAGGTAAAGCCAACACCGGCGCGAAGTCAACTTCCTCTTCAACTCTAAAAATGCTTTGCCTCGCGCCTTCGGACCATTCAAACTTAACATTCTTTTTGGTCAATCTCGTCATCGACCGCAATCAAAGAAAAATCCCGCACAAACCGCCGGTAATAGCCCGCAAGCCCCAAGAAACTACGAATGTCTCAGAATCGTCTCGGGTGTCCTCCAATCAATGATCGCTCGAATCTTGTCTCCGTCAACAGATATTCCTTGACTACCAATGACATGTCCGAGAAATTTCACCTCACTCAGCCAAAAAGCACTTGCTGAACTTAGCGTACAATCTATGCTCCCTCAACGTCATCAATACATCTCTGAGGTGTCTCTCGTGCTCCTCACGAGTCTTACTGTATATCAAGATATCATCGATGAACACAATCACATAACGATCCAAAAATGGCCGTAATACTCTGTGCATCAAATCCATAAAGATAGCCGGCGCATTAGTCACCTCAAATGGCATGACTGTGAACTCGAACAATCCATAACGCGTGCTAAACGCCGTCTTCTCGATATCACTCTCCCGAATCCTCAACTGATGATAACCAGATCGTAAATCAATCTTCGAGAAAAACTTAGCACCCGCCAACTGATCGAATAGATCATCAATCCTAGGAAGTGGATAACGATTTCGAATCGTCACTTGATTCAGCTTCCTGTAGTCTATGCACAACCTCAAAGAACCATCCTTCTTCTTAACAAATAGTACTGGTGCGCCCCAAGGAGACATACTGGGATGAATAAAACCCTTCTGCAACAACTCCTCTAATTGGGATCTCAACTCTCCCTGCTCCGACGCTGACATCCTGTACGGTCGGCTATATATCGGCTGTGTCCCCGGAACCAACTCAATAATGAACTCAACGCGCCTTACAGAGGTGGTAAACCCGGCAAATCGTCTGGGAACACCTCGGAAACTCACACACTACTGGGACATCCTCTAATCTAATCTCTGGTCTCAGGTCTGGCTCAACTACCGTCCTAAACGCCTCCATCTCTTGTGTCGTAGCTAATCGACCTCTGGTAATCGGTAAGTCTGACGCCGTCCCAACAAAAGTAAATACGGGAATACCCTCAATATCGAATACTATCATCTTACCGAAACAATCAATGCGTGCGCGATACGCCGAAAACCAGTCCATACCCAATAAAGCATCAAACTCTAAATACTCTAGGACTCGAAAGTCGACAGGTAACTGGTGTCCCTCAATCTCTACCATACAATTCCGGCATATACGGTTAGGGTAAATCTTATCCCCAGCAGCCGTACTGAGGACAAGATGTGGGTCTAAGGTCTCAACCTGTAATCCTAACTGTCCGACCCTACGTCCCGATATAAACGACAAAGTACTACCGGAATCAAATAATACATGCATGGAAACATCGCATATAGATAACATACCCTCGACAAGCTGACGAGTCGCATCACGCCTCCGGCTGTACGGTAGTAGGTGTAGCACATGCATGAGCCCTCTCCCTAACGGCTCAATCTCGTGGTCGTGAAGATGAAGTTCGACATCGGACAATCTCTATGTATATGCCCGACCTGATGACATCTGAAACATCGTCGTGTATCCCGCCAGTCTGACTGTGACACTATATGCACCTGAGCCCTGTCACGACCCCGACCTCTCTGTCCTCTACCACGACCTCCTCCATCTCGCACATGGTGTCGAGGCTGCTCAGCTGGTGCAGGTACAGTAACGTACACCACCTGCCTCTCGTCTCCTCTCTGATGCTCGGAACGTCTATCTCGTCGACCCTGATAATCATGTCTCTGTCGATCGATCGCTTCTCGGTCTCTTCTGGTCTCGATCCGACCGAGAACTCGTCCCGGCACCCGTCTCCAAGCTCACCCCGGTGTCGTAAATACGTCTCGCGAGCCAATGCTCTGTCAAAAACACTCTGTAGCGTCTCCGCACCGGTCGCAACTATCACCCCACCAATCCTCTCATCTAGGCCTCTGATGAAGTAGTAAATCTGTAATCTCTCCGTGTTAGCTACATCCATGGCATACATCATGAGATATCTGAATCAAGCCATGTACTGTGAAACTGTCATGTTACCCTGTCGTAGTCCCAAGAACTGCTCCCTCAGTCGTAACTGCACCTCAGTGGGAATGTACTCATCGAGAAATAACTCGTCGAAACTCGCCCACGTCGATGGTGTAGAATGTATGTCGGTGTAAGTAGTCCACCATACCGCCGCTTGCGACCTCTCAAACAATACCCCGAGATACGCGCTGGTCCGCCTCGGGTACCTCTAATAGCCGGTGTAGTCGTCGATGTGTCATCAACCACCGGCCGCAACCTCAGATCGCCGACTCCCGTGAAGTACGTAGGATTAAACCTCATGAAATCATTCACCATCTTCGCCGCCTCGACATCCTACTCCCGGCAATCGAAGTCACTACCTGTTGCTCAGTAGTAGTGGGTGTCACCACAAGATAGTCTCGGGCCGGCACCACAACAGCTCGACTATCTCTATCATGGTCTCGATCCACTGCTTGCAGTAGCAACACCGGTGCTAATGCGGTCTGAGTGGTAGCGGTGCAACACGCTCGCGAGCTCGGCTATCTGCGGCGTCCTCGAGCTACGAATGTACTCCATCAACTCGCCATCTCGAGCTCTTGTAATAATGCTTGCTCTCTTTGAATCAACTATCGTTCAGTCAATCTCTCGCATCATAGCTCGCAAATCACCATGTCACTAGTGGTACGATCACTAGTATCTCCAACCTCTCGGCCGAGTAGTAGTGGGCGAAGTAGTAGAGAGCCCGTCCGTCCATCTAAATTGCACAACCAACGTGCAATGGATCAGACTCAGTACATACGTGTATAATATGTAATACACAATCAAAACATACGTATATGTATAATTTCCTGAATCTACCCACCTCACATCACTTCCCAACTAAGACTTTAATCATTCACTTATGGTTTCCACATCTAAAATTATTCATCAAGTTTATGCTCTTATTAAATCTCCAAACCAAGCCTAAGCTCTGATACCAAAATGTGGCGGCCCCAATTTCCACATTGGTCCGCCACGGGAGGCCACGCGGACCCACAACTGACCACGTCACCGCCAGCTGTGTTCCACGCCCAATTATCCATTATCAATTAATTATCAGTTAATCTTGATGTTATGAGTTAACTTTTATTTCCTCATTATCATTCAACCATAAATTACACAATGGAAAATTAAATGAACAACATAAAGATTTATCCCGAATTCCATGATCAAAATGCCTAAGTGGAAACCATACCAAATATACATCATATACATGTCCTTTGAGATCCACAAAATATCAAAAGTATACAACCTATCTCTCCAATCCCAAAACCCAAAGATAAAACAAGTAAATATAAACATACGTACGAGTAGGCTGAGCTATCAATCAATGTAGTCCTCAAGCTTGCCCTTCCCTCGACTCGTACCGGATCCGCACTCGAGCCATCATAAAAAGACAGATGACGAGTCCAGAGTGAGTAATCCCAAGGAAATTCACTAAGTAATTACGGAAGTAAAAGTACTGGGAATTTAAATACCATAAATAAACATGCGGAACAAAAGAAATACGTACAAACCGTGAAAGGATCATCGCATGTATAAATATAGTAACGAAGCAAAGTACGTGCACGGTAAAAAATCGACTAAGTCATACTTCGAGCCTCTCCTTGGGCACAACCCTCAAACACACCAACAAAGTTGTCCCTGGACCCTCAGGTGGCCGGCGTAGACCCACGACGCACCCACACGAGCCTACCATAACCATGTAGCCTATTCACCGGTATATGCATAGACAAGTGCTATGACTTAGTGGACTCTATGGCCGTAACGAATAAACACCAAAGTGGGGAGTGATCTCAACACCGTAAAGGCTCCAGGTAGGAGTAAACTCCACTACCGTAAAAACACCAAGTGAGAGGACTCAACCACCGTAAAGCGAAGTAATGGAATGGAATAATGAATAATCGGAACTGAATTCAAATAAATCAAATCGTAAATACTTAAAGTGAAGTTCAATTGGGATACTACACACCTCAAACCGCACTCCTCGCTCCACAAATCAACCCCTAGGTCCAATACCTCCAAATCCCCGATAATACTCCCGGTCCGATTCCCGACTAAACCCGGACTCCAATTACTATTTTGAGACTCCTGGAATTCATTTATGAGGGTTAATTATCAATTAATAGGTCTAAAATGTTATTTAGACTCATTTCCCCATTTTCCAATTTTTTACATTCCAGTGAACTATTAGCGCTAATGATATGAATTAGCGCGCTAATTCATCTAAGTCACTGTTCATCATTTTCCAGAGGGTAATTAGCGCGCTAGGTCCTCCAATTAGCGCGCTAATCGCGCTCTGTCCAGATTTTTACAGTTTAAAAATTTTCACTCCAAACCACCTCATACACCATTCATTTGGTCCCAACACTTCAAAAACTCATCATTCACCTTAGAAATACCATTTAAACACAAAATTATCAAATTTAGACATTAAAATCCAAGAATCCTCAAGAATCACATTTTCAAACCCATTTTTCAGAAATTCATCAAATCTCTTTCAAATTGACTTAAAAACACCACCATTTCATGCCATTCTCATTCACATTTATCCACAACAAAACCAAGTGTAAAATCCCCCAACAAATCCGAATTTTACAAGTTCAAACCCACTCAAAGAATCTCATAAAAATTCAAGTTTGTTGCATCCATACCTTAGATTCTTGTTGTGGGAAGCCACAAATCAACCTCTCCACACCTTGTTGGCTGTTTTTCCCCTACTACCCTAAGACTCATGCCTCGTGTCCCGTGTCCGCACGCACCCCGACTTCCTCATTAACATTATTGAATAAATCCTTATAAAATGACCACAACAAGCATACAATACGGATTTAATAGTTCGAGTGATTCCAGGGGGGTCCCTATTCTTATCCACATCTCGCAATGAATAATTAACGCATCCACATTAAAGACTTCCTCTATAATCCTTAGGTAGATGAATAATAGTGATAGGGGATTTTCTTATCCCTGAACCAGATCCACGAGATAATAGGTAGTATAGGCTGACTAATACGTAATTAGGTCATACGTGTTGTAATTAGGACTTAATTACGGGATTAGGCCGAGCGGTGCCCTAGATTAAAACAGGAGCCGTTACAGTCTCCACGACGTGCGGCAGGGTGCCTCTGCCCCAGACGTCGTGGGCAGCGCCGTTGGGTTTTGTACAAAATTCACGTTGATCGTCGAAAGGATCACCAAAACGTCGAGAGTTTCGATCGAATCTGAAATCTCGACGTGGTGTCCAACTTTCGTCACGACGAACGTGAATAAAACCCACACCAACGCGTAGGAAATGACAAGGAGATGAAGGATCTTACCTCAGATCATCCGACAGCGCCTCTCCACACTAGTTCGGTGGCTATTTGGAAAGGAAGAGAGAGAAGAAAGAGAGAAGAGAGAGAGTGAAAGGTGTTGACCACCTTTTATAGTGTGGGCCTCATTTTGGCTCACACCCACATTTCGAGGCACATCTTGTGGTCTCTCCTTACTTCAGCCCATCCATTTTGGTGGCACTAGTGGGTGACTACCTTCTTGTTCTTATCCAATTTTAATCAATAAATTGGGTTTCCTCGGGCATTCCTGCGCCCTGCTTGCACCATGACTCGCACCATCGCGCGTGAACGAAGTTATTAACGACCTGTCAGTTTCTCGAATTAATTTATTATTATATTTTATTTCTCGGTCATCCACCAAGTTCATTTTTTCGACCCGTGTACCCGTAATTCTTCTGTCAATGTTCTTCAAGGTGGACTCTACTCACAACTCGACGTCACCGTCCTGTCACACATACACGAATATACATCGATGGTACATGTCATTACACATAAAATAATATAAAATTTTTGGGTCGTTACAGTTTTCAAAACGTGAGTTGATCTCACTGATTTCTAGAGTTGTTGTCATGGTTTTATTGTGGTTTTCAAGTATAAATGACAAATTGGTTGAGGTTGTTGGTGCTGTTGACGAAAAATGGAATTTATCCCGCTTTGGTAGAAATCGTTAGGTTTATCGATTCGGGCGTGATTTGTCGAGGTGTAAAGACATACTATGGTTGTTTTGGAGAACCATAGGAGTTTGAAATGGATATGGAGCACAACGACAGGTCGAAGGGGTCCAAAAAATGACCCAACCTAATATAAGGAGGACGCCGCAAGCGGCGTCGTAGAGAACAATTCTCCACGACACCACCCACGGCGTGACGTCTAAGGACTCACTGCCCTGATGTTTTATGTCATGTCGTGGGTATTCACCCACGACGGCGCAGACCATGGTATATAGAACAGGGCCACACTACCCTGGGCACTGTAGGTAATTGCTCACGGCTGTGCCACCCACGACGCCCTAACAATAAAATTAAAAAAAATGAAATAAAATAAAATTGATAATTGATTAGATTTCCAGATTTTTAGGATTTCAATGGTTTATTTAAATACCAGGGACTTAGGAGGACCTAGTCAGGTATCGAGCACGTATCCCGAGGTAAGAATGAGATTGGACCAGGGACTATTACCGGGTATTGAAGTGCGGTTAGGTGGCGTAAACTCCTTAAGAAACACACTTGAGTATTTATTTGTTGGTTTTAATTTGATCCAACTATTATTGTTTATCTTTGTATAATCATTCCATGTGCTTACTCAAATTGGACGATTGGTAGTTTAATTCGCCGCCGGATCTGGTATATTCTAAGGTGTGTGGGTGGAATTAGTTAGGCTGGATAATAGGGACAGACTCAGGTAATGGACCAGTGGAGGGGGTGGAGAAGCCCACTAGAGGGGTCTTGATAACTGGAGTAGGGTTCAGTCATGCTACACGGCACACATCCGTTTGGGTTTATCGATGTTATTTATGCATGCGTTATACTTACAGTTGTCTGTTTATTGCACATGTTTATTTAACATATTATTGGCTTCCATTATTATAAATGTTGAGTGGTTTTCTTCTTTTTACTCACTGGACTCGTCATTTAGTTTTGTGATGGATTGAGTGTAGATCCTAGTACGAACAAGGGCAAGGAGACGTTAGTTGACTACCTATGACTTGCCACCGACTTAGACTGATTTGTATGTTTATATTTTATTGTTTTGACTTTATTTTGGGTAGTTGGGGACTGTCGAGACACTAGCACATGTATGTATTTACTTATTGGTAATTTATATACAATGTACATTGCCGGGTTTTCCACATAGGACTGATGCTCTTAAATTTGATGAAATGCAATTACGAATTATATATTTTTAAGGCTTCCATTGAATTAAAGTATTTTAAATGTTAATAACTCTGATGAATGAGTATTAATGACGTGTGGGTTACGCGTGGGACACATCAAGGCGGTGACGTGGTAAGGCTGTGGGCCCACGGTGAATCACGTGTCAGGCCTCGAGTTTTGGGGCCGTCACAATTAATGAGATCTGTTGAATCATCTATCTAAATGTGTGTGAGCACATTCCAATGTGTATCTAATTAATGAGACCGTCTATGTTTGTACTCAAATATTGTAGGAAAAGTATGTACCCTAGCATTTCTGTTGTTCAAATAACGTTCAACTACTACATAGTTGATCTTGAAAAATAATAAATCTATTTGGACTCATGAGCCTGGACTCATAGAGGGTTTTTTTAAGTTTTTATAAATATTTAAGGATATTAAAAGATTTTTACAAGTTATTATGTTTGCTTTATTTATTGTTTGATGATGACTTTGAAATAAAAAATTTTTAAGTCTGAACTCATGAGTGTAAATAACACTACTCAAAACAGTAACAAAAAATCTATTTGGGTAGAGTGGATCTGGAATATTTGTTTTGCAAAGTTCAATTTTTGGCTGTGGAACTGTTTTCTGTTTAGATGTGTTCTGGTGGGATGCTCTCATTTGGTCGTTGGCGGTAAAATAGAGAAACGCCCCTCATGCTGTAAATATTTACTTGTCTAGGGAGACGGATGTATACGTCCTCAACCTATGTTTTTTATATATTTTTTCAATAAAGCTTCTTCCTTTAAAAAATAATAAAACAATATGACAACAATACACAAATAAACTATTAGAATCATTATGAGAAATAAAACTTTTAAGAGGACAAACAAAGGCTTCTGACCAGTAAAAAAGTTAAACTACACGTATTCTTAAAGGAAAATACTAGAATTACAATAGGTATGACACTCCCCAACACAAATTGACCCACAAGAGTCATTCATGCGACCTCGACTCGTGTGTTATGCACCGAGATCTGTATGTGGCTCATGTCCCAAAGTAAGCATGGATGGGTCTTGTAGGTCAATATATATTGTGGTATGACTTTCCATTGTCATTGCAATACTTTCATTGTTAAATTACCAAAGCTCTAAAAAACTTGAGTTCACATTGTTTATCAGGTATAATATATTAGCCACGAAAACTTAGCATGACAATACACTGAAGTGCATCTTTAACTGATTAGTTTTGCATCACTGTATGACAACATACATATATACTTGTGCAAATTATGAAATTTGTTTAATTAGAACATACCTTAAACATAGCCGCAAAATCTTGCACTTCCTTGGAGGTGATAATCAAACCCACAAGGTTGTAATTTCATTTCTACTTTTTGTATTAGTGGTGACATTCTTGCTTAAGGTTTTTCTCGAGTTTTATCAATCCACGTGGGAAATTTTCTTTAAAAGGACATTTTGAAGTCAGGTGTGAGTTTTTTTTTGAGGAGCGGTCATATTTAACTTTCAATTCTAATGTGATAGGTGGATTGTTAAATTGCTAAAACTCTTGAAATTCAAGTTCACATCGTTAATAGGATTTGACATTCACATTAATCTAGTGTGACTATATTGCTTCAAAAACTTTGGTCCACCTAATCCTGCATCACTATGTGTGAGCTGATCCTTGGCACCCTCTTTCGTTTCTCATTTCTGATTGTATTGCTCTCTTAGAGAAAGCATGGTGGGTGAAATTGCAACCTGCTACGAGAAGGAAATCAAGTCGCGGATCGCTTAGCGTATTTTGGAGTCATGACCCCTACTATAGAACTCATTACTTTTGAGTCTCCTCTCCCCTCGGTTGGGCTAATTTTAGCGGCTGATGCGGCTGACACTGTTTTTGAAGGCTGTTGATTGTGTTATTTCTTATGTACCAAAATAAAAAAAACAAACATGCTTGCGACTGACAAAGCAAAATTTAAACACGTCTCAAACTAAGCCACGGGAGGGAGGTGGGGATCAAATTTTAAAGGTTTCATTCCGCCACCATCAAAGCAGCCACTCTTAATTTGGTCTGAAGTCAGATCGATGTGTCATTTTGAGTTGTTGAATAATAAGAGTAGTGCTATTTAGACTCTTTAGAGTCTGAACTCCTACGGAGTTAAAGAGTTTTAGAAAATTTTTTATTTCAAAGTCATCCTCAAATAATAAATAATTTTGAAATAACAACTTATAACTCTCCCTGAATATTTGTAAAAATTTTAAAAAACTCTTGATGAGTCTGAACTTTAAGAGTTCAAATAAATTTTTTGTACTGAAAAAATGATAAAATATCTTTATTATATTGATGATGTTACATTTGACTAATTCAGCGAAAAATTGAGCACCGACCCCATCTAAATTTGAAAATGAGAATTTGTTGGAGTTACTGTTTTATTTGATTATTATTTCATGGTGGGCAGTGCCATTTATGGAGTTAATTAATCTCATTACTTAATTTATATAAGCTTTCGCATTCACATGAAAAGGGCCAATTAAGTCCCCAAACTCTTAACGAATTGCTAACTTAGTTCTTAAAGTCGAACTAGGGCCGACTTAATCCCTCAACTCCCTAATTCAATCCAAATCAGTCCTCTATCATATCTTCCTGTTACAAAATCTGCTCTACTTAACTCAGCCTTCATCTTGAGAAAAAAAAAGAGTTTGTTACTTCAAAGTCTCACCGACATCTCTTCTCCCCCACTAAATCAGTAAAGCAATGTATCCAATTGTGGGTTCGTGAAAATTTGGAGCTCTTAAATTTGTAATTAATCTTCCATGCAACCTCAGTGCCAAAGCTAATTGACAAGGGCCCCTTGAATTTGCTTTTTGCCGTCCATGAATGCGATCATCACCCATAAAAACACAATTACAGTTATTATCTTTGATGGGTACCTCTTTACTTTGGCTTTCAATGCCACAATCTCGAACCCCTTAATCAAAACACCTTGAACATAACCTCTGCGACGACCCCAGTTCCACAACCTTAAACTGGATCCCGCTCAGCCTAGACTTATGCAAACCCCGAGTCAACCTTCGCGAAGTCAACGATAGCCTAGTCAGCCTTTCCTACCATTATCCATTAATTAAGCATTATTATATCAATTTGAACGAGTTATTTGAATTAGTGAGTTATCAAAGTATTGCAAAAATGATTAAAAACCTCAACTAACTGAATAAACTCCAAGATACAAGTCAAGACAACCTAGAGTGTGGAAACCCCGTATATATACCATCATCAAGTATATCAAGTCACAGGAGAGCAAATCATATCGTATACATGTCCCAAGATATCTCACTAACCCAGTAACTCATAAACCCAATGTGATAAAAAAACACACACACACATACATACATACATACATACATACATACATACATACATACATACATACATACATACATACATACATACATACATACATACATATATATACATAATATAAAAGTCAGGAAACCTACATCAGTACGAAAGGGAGAACCACTCCAATGTCCTTACAACAAATCACCCAATAGTGGAGCCTTGCCCCTACTCAACTTCGAATCTGCACTCGGTCAAACATAAGAATAACGAGTCCAGGTAAGTAACACCGAGTAGAATGTATACAACATTTCAAAATAAATAAGCAGCCTAATTCACGCGGATAGAAAGAAAGGTATAAGGAACGCATGAATAAATAAGTCTATAAATAAATCAATGATCAATCGAAAGATGAGTGTCCAGGAAATCAAAGCAAAGAGGTGCAAGTAGTCCTGACCAAACGGTCGTTGAGTCGAGGAAAACCTTACAAGACTCGGATTCTAAGACGTGGTCAACGCCCAACAAGCCCTAAATCCATGCGGATGAGAGACTTCCTAGTAATCCAACTAAGAATTCTCACGCCATATAGAACTAGTAACTAGTGCAGTGCATCCCGAGGTCATGGCTCTGGCATATTACCTCAGATGACCACTCATTCTAAATATCACCGTTGACTCACTTGCCCTCGGACAACTCAATTGGAATGAAAATCCAAAGACAGATACAGAGCAATAACAATAACAAATTAAAGCTCAATTAAAACAACTGTGCATTTCCTAACTGGTTTACTTACATGTATTTGAAGCTAATACATACTCAAACGCTCAGACATGACACCAACTCTATTCCCAATGTGTCCGTCACTAAATTACACTCCCTAGTAGTCATTAGAATCCAATTGGTTCTATTAAAGTCGTGTTTTCCTGTTTATATTTCAAATTCCATTACTTTCCCTTAAATTCTCAATTTTTCATAGCGTATAATCATTCGAATAATTGGGTCGATTTCAAGGGTATTGGGTCCCATTTGAACCCATTTGGATACCCGAGAGAAGCCCCAAAGTTTTTGAAAGTTTTTCAAAATTTTTATTCAAAATCTATGTCAGGCGTTGTGGGGTCAATCCCATACAACGTCCCCAAAAACGTAGGGACAGGGTGTCCCTACCCTAGACGTCGTGGGATATTAACCCTGCGGCGTCACTCACAATACCAGTTTAGGGCATTCACTGCCTTGGACATCGTGACCAGCACCGTGAGGTTCAGCGGTGCCTGACCGAATTTGAGAATTCGAGGTTTCAAAAACCCTAGCTCGCTTCGCCGTGTTCCGAGCCTATCCCATTCACTTAGGGATCTCAAGTCCAACTTGAAAACACTACCCAATTGTCGACACTATCGATTGGGACGCGTTCCCCATACTAATTAATTATTATATTTATTTGCATTTTGTCAGTGTTTCTTTTAAAATTATTCCCCTCGCCACTTCGTTTACCTGTAATTCGTTCGCCCGGTACTCATTTCCCTAGGCCGAACTAATCCATGACTCAAATATATTCAACGTACACGTCCTCACGTGTTTGAACACTTGGATTAACATTCGAGTAACAACTAAATAATATAAACCTTAGAAAAAATAACATACCTCAGTGTCAATAACTGAGAAATGCGTATCACGACAAATGGTCTCACGCATGACCTAAAATGACATGTAGCACAATTTAGATTTTAGGGTCGTTACAGCTTCTCAGTGACAGAACAATGGTGAAAAATTGAGGCCAGTCATAGTCGACCGCAGAACCGGTCTCGATCTGACCTTCAACGACCACAAATAAACAATTAAAGCCCAACCCAACACAAATTTGCAAAAGTTGTAAGCATCAATGACTTGTCATCACTATTTTTTTGTAGCAATTCTTGAATTAATTTTAGGGTGCGACTATTCGGACTCCACTTTTTGCTTCTTTTACCCAACCCTTAAGAAATGACCTAACTACCCCTCCATATAAAAGGGTTTTTACTCACGCATACCCCAGTCACCACGCTCACACATACCCCAGTCATCCCTTTCTCTAACCGCACTCTCACCACCAATCCAAATCCAACAAAATCTTAGCGAAATCCCATCGATTCGACGTCGTAGGTGCATTTTTCATCTCGTTTAGTCTCAATTTTGTAGTTTTTTGAGGTTTTTTTTCTTTCTAAGTCGATATTTTTTGTGGTTTTGTTGTTAAGTTTATGGCTTCGATTTGGGGCTTAAATTTTACATTTTAGGTACAAAATTTTGATGGAATAAAAAATATCAAGCAATTCTGAGCGAAATCCACTATTTTTTGTCATTTTCAT
Source organism: Stephania japonica (assembly GCA_039657345.1). Lineage (NCBI taxonomy): Eukaryota > Viridiplantae > Streptophyta > Magnoliopsida > Ranunculales > Menispermaceae > Stephania > Stephania japonica. Next base: position 17,591,597 of record CM077556.1, read on the forward strand.
ATATTTTTAGGAGTTTCGAAAAAAAATTGTTCATTCTTGTTGTCTGCGGTGTTCCTACGCACAGGGCTGAAAACTCTTAAGAGGTGTCAGACGAAAATGGTCGACAACTCTTAAGAGGTGCCAGCCATGTGTGGCCGACACCTCTAAAGAGGTTTCGGTTAGATCCCTCCGTCACCCACTGAAATTGAGTTTTCTTCACAATCTTGTGGTCAGAGTTGGCTGACACCTCTTTATAGGTGTCAGCCTTGTGCGACCAAATTCTGCGGGCGACTGTAACGACCCAAATTAATTTAATTAGGTATTAGTGTTAATCACAAGGATTAACGGTTAATTCAGGCGTTACGTGGACAACTGGGTGACTCGGATGTGGGAACCTAAGTTATACTCATGATATTTGTACATGGTGTGATGCCTATTATTGCGATGTTGAGTGTATTATTTATCAATTATGTATATAAACATTGCATGTGTGAACGTTGATGTCGGGTAAGGCTACGAGTCGGTTATATTTCCCGAAGTGCGTGTCAGGGACTGGGTACTGTGTACCGGATAGTTGGGATACGGGACATGGGTCGTCGAGTAATTGAGGGTTGGTTTGACCTTATCTATGATTTTTATGAATTATTGTGGTAGCCTAGCCTAAGGTTTGTAAGCTAAATCAAGTCATTGATTAAATCCTATAGGATGGCTAGGAAAATTGGGAAGCATAGGATGATCTTTGAGATTCACAAGGTGGGTTGTGTTAGGATAAGGTGTATTGGTAATAAGTGACACAAGCTAGTTAGGAAACCATTAAATCATCCTCGGGATGTATGTACACATCAGATTAGAACAAATGGTATAAATACCCAACGATGAGTGCTTGAAAAAGTTCATTCTTCTCAAAACCAAATTAGTTATGTAAGTGAATTTGGAGTCTGAGAGAGAGAATTCAAGCATTGGAGGGTGAATCCGAGCTTCAAACTACATATCCAAGGTAATTTATCCCTCCTAAACACAAAAATTTTGATAAAAATGTGAGTTATGGGGTTTGAAGTCTAAAACGAATTCTATGATGAAATCATCACTGTTTTTATTTAATTTGGTGTTCTTGAGGATTAGTTCGAGGAATTATACCGATTGGATTAGAATTTGTAGGAAATTGGAGTGGTTTTAGTGGATTTCGGGTTTTATGTTCATGCATGTTTGATCCCCTGTTTGGGTTTAATTCACGTTTAATCGGTGTTTAATCAATGGATTTGATGCGATTGGAAGTTTGGGAGTGTTCTAGGCATATTTGGATAGTCTGGGAACCCAGAAATCCCAGAATTCTGCTCTGAAATTTTGGGCAGGGAGTCACCTCACCAAATACACATTGGTGATGAACCCTGAAGCAATCCGGACAGAGGTAAGAAGATGAGTGTTCATTGACTGAACCGTCAACTTGAAGAATTGCCCATCGCGCTGGAAACCCATAAAATCAGTTTTTCACTAAGTTTTTTACCCGAAATCGTTTGGACAAATTCACACTATAAACCCACCTAATTGACCTTAAAAACATCATAAATAACTTCAGGGACTAGGGGACAATAGCTCGGGCATCAGGGAGCTAGGCAGGATTGACGGGTCCGAAAGTCGTAGTGCGAATATTCAGGTGCGTAAAACTCTTGAGAATGTTACACTTTAATTCATGCGTAGTTTGTCCAAGTAAACGAGTGTTTATTCATTTATTTATTTATCGTTTTGTTTACTTAAACGATTGTCATGCATACGCACTGTGATCATGTGTTGGTCAGTTTTGATTTGTTCACATTGTCGGAGATTAATCGGGATGGTCATGGTACAGAATTGAGCGGGATAGATTGTAGCGCGTGTACTTGGTGCAGCCGGTGAATAGCTACCCAAGTAGCGGGGTGCACGTGTCCGGTGGGTTGTGATGTGTTTCCAGTCACTATTAGTGGTTCGGGTGTGGCCTAGGCTTGATGTGCTTAGTCGGGGTATCCAAGTCTACGAAGTATGATATAGTTTTCTTAGACTCCATCAACACCTCTATCTAGTTTTAATTGATATTGTTGGTTGAACTGGATTACTTGAATGATGTTTTATATTCATTGTGTGTGATCGGTATATTTGATGTGAATGTTGTTTGCTGCCAGCCATGGAAATATGATTCATGTTGCCAGAGTCATATTCACATGTCTCGCAGGTAACTATTATTTTTAATGGTTATAGTGCAGACTTCTCTTGGGAATTTACTGACTGGACTCGTTGTTGTATGTGTTGGACAATTGAGCACAAGTTCTGCTACGAACAAAAGCAAAGGAAAATAGGTAATAGGCGACTATCTCTGAGGCCGTTGCTGCTAACAACTCATGTTTGACTACTTAGTATGTATATATATATTTATGCTGGGTTTTGGGAACTTTAGAACTCTATCACATGTATATGGATTATTATTTATTTCGTCTCAGTTATGTACATGGTGTTTATTTCTAAGTTTTCCACTATCTAGGTTTAATAAATTCTCATAATATACGTATTAAAGGCTTTTGCTATGATTAACTAACCTGTTAGATGTTTAGGAGAAGCAAACAGTTCAATATAGTAGGATTAGTTAAATGGAGCGTCATTTCATAGAGCTCCGGACGTGGCAGTGGTGATGATGTGTCCGGTGACGCGATAGGCGTTGTTGGGCTTGCGAGCGGAGGACGCAGGTCACGGGATGACCTCAGAAATTGAGGTCGTCACAACAACACTTTTTCGTTTCTAGGACACATTGCGACCACATCTGGCCTTGTTCAGAGAAAAAACACTCATATAACACTTGGTGATCTAATACAAGTTTTCTACAATGACTAAAATCGATAAATATAGATGATTGAGGGGGTGTTAGGTTGAGGGTGATGGGATATGGGGTGAGCAGGGGTATTGTTAAAATTATGGAAAAAAAATTTGGGGTAAATTAAGTAAAAGGTGGGGTAAACGAAGTAAAAATTTAAAAATGGGGAAAAAGAAGCAAAATGTGGGGTCCGAATAGCCCCACCCTAATTTTATTGTTGATTGAAATTTTGAGATGTAGTTGACCAATTTTCCTCAAAGATAATCCTTCATCGCTTTAAAATTTCATGTGCACCATGTCATATTGTTAGTTTGGGTTTGAGGAGGCAGAGAAAAAAATAAAAAAGAGGTGTGCGAAAGGAAAAAGAAAAAAGGATGAATTTTGCAACAAAGGATTTGACAGAAGTTAATGGGGGACCGACTTGGAATGGGTGAGGAAGTTGAGGGACTAAGTCAGCCCTAGTTCGACTTTAAGGATTGAGTTAGCAATTCTTTGAGACTTCCGGAACTTAATTGGTCCTTTTGCCCACATTTCATATTCGTTTGATAGAATCATTAAACAGTATCAAATTTTGTGTGTGGGACTTTTAATTGTGTTATCACATCATACATGTAGAAAGTTAATTAAAATGAAGGTTTGAAATGAACCAAAAAGTGTCGTCAAACCATTTCAAGGCTAAAAAGTGTGTCCCCTTTTATGTGCCAAAAGTTCATGGCCATCCTTTCTAATACTGTGATTAGCTGATCTCTTCAAAGAAACGCAAACCTAAAGAGTCCAATATTCTTTGCAAAGTAATCAGCACCATTAGACAAAAACAAAGGTGGTCGACATAACTTTTTATCCTAATAGATTGAACATTTTAAAGAGATTTATGTAACACGCAAGGGCAAGAAAAACGGATTCATATTTGCTTTACTTTAACCCAATTAGTACTCTAGCTAATTAGATAACCGAGTTCTAGTTCAATTAATACCAAGGGTAATGTATCCTATTCCTATCACAACCTTGTCCTTGTCTTGCAATATCATATTCCTTCCTCCCAACATTTTATTAAATTTGTGTTGGTAGATCAAGGTACTATATCTAGAATAGTCATTTTTATTGCCGTGTTAGTAATTTATAGATTAGTCAATTTTATCGTGAGTGTTAAAAAGGTTGCTCTCAAGTTGCATTGATATATCAAGCAGTTGCATTTTATGATGTCTAATGTTTTAACTTTGTGTTTCATGTACCCCAAAGTTGTAATTAATATTATAACCATTTTTTTTCCGAGACCCTAATAGACACATTAATTATTTTCAAATGCAAATGGGTAAGTTAATTTATTACAACATTATAACGAATGAAATAAAATAAATATTACATTACATACTGAACTTAAGCCTAGTTAGAATAAAATTTTGCACTATACGCATGGTGCGACAACAACCCCACTAACGGCAAAACAATCCACTAAAGGAGACAAAACCTATAACGAAAATGCAAACTAAATCCTAAGGTATCTTCAATGCATTGGTGCAAAAAGTACAAAAAAGTACTATTCTTATTTCTAACCTAACTACATTATCTTTTACACCAAACATTAATCATTTCACAACAAACATTATTTTAATTATTTTATTCAATGTTTTGATTTACTTTTTTCTAAAAATTTCATATCTGATCCAATTTTACGTGAGCATTTTCAAGCGGAGCAAACAAGAATTTTAGATAAAAGGGTCAGACGACAAGAGACTTCTACGACTTCTACTAATGAGTATTCATGGTTAAATAATCTCGAAGGATCTGAAATAGATTTAAATGATTATTTAAATTATTTATAATATCTATGTTGCATTTATGTATGTATAATATATTTTTTTTTGAAAACATGTAGGTATAATATTATGTTGCATCTGGGTTTGTTCATTTTAATTATGTTGCATGTAGTTTTAATTAAGTGTAATGCATGTAGTTTTTTTAGTAGAAATGTAATTTTATTATTTATATAGTACGTACAGTTTATTTTAATGTAAGATCTAATTTTTAATTATAATTAAGCAAATCTTTTATGAAAAAAAATTAAGAAAGTCTTATCTTTTTTTTAGGAAATCATATATATTTGTGCATCTACAAATATCTATATATAATCGAATTAAAAAAAAGAAGAAGAAAGAAACACGACAAAGAAAGGAAAGGCAACTCACGACCATAATTAAAAAAAGAAAAATGATAAAATGACTCACTTTCAACTCACGCTTTAAACATAAATCCTTGTTTTTTAACTATTTATGACTCTTTCTTGTCTCTTCATGTGTGGGCTCCACATCTAACAAAACACCATAAACAATTAAAATACAAGGGTATGTGTATTGAGAGTATGTTAGATTATTATTTTCCTTAAAAAAAAATTGAAAATCCCAACAAAATCAAGAATTGTTCGCAATTATTTATTCATGGCCCCATATACACCAACTGTATTGCGTGCTACAGTACCGCAGTAGCAAAATAGCAAAATAGATCTTCATTTGGCGTTGGATAGAAGAAATTCAACACCAAATCAACCAATGCAGCACCAATATGACGTTGCAATGGAGATATCTGAAGAAAAGTCACCAAAAGGAAAAGCCGAACAATTTAGTTTGAATGGCAATCGGAGTGTCACAAACACTCACGTGCTGGTGTCCATCGATTTCACATAAGCACGAGTGCATACATTAAGTGTGTTTGTGCTAGGGCACAATAGCATGTTCCTCAAATCGAAACTCAGAATTAATGTCACTCGTTAAATCAAATTAGATGAAAATAAACACGGACAATCAAACGAACCAACAGCCATCAAAAATAGATAGCCATCTGAACAGCATTCTCCTGAAACCCACACTTCTCATAGAACTCCTTGTCCCCCCCCTCTCATCCGCTCGTCCACCACCACGTCCTCTATGTGCCCCGCCTTCCCGCACCCTCTCAAGAACTTCCTCTCCACGAACACGCCCCCTGTTGCCACAATCCTCCTCAACGCCCGCTCCTCCACCACGCAGATCAACTGGTCGTCAGCTCGCAGAATCAGTCCTCGAATTCTGAGTCAAAGATGGGGCCGACGGTGGAGATCTTTTATTGTTAGGAGCTTCACTAAACTAATCTTTTCCTTCAACCGGCCGGCCAAAGGTTTGAGGACGTCGTCAGTTGAATCCCACTTTTAAGTTGAAAAAAAAAAAAAAAAAAAACCGAAGGCATACACCAGTGTCTTCAGTGCGCACTAATAGTTTACATTCCTTTATAATACCAAGATACCAATATCAATCGAGTATGCGGCCCTTCATACCTCTAGTCATTTCTTTCCACTATTCACACGAAAGCAATCCCTGGCGCAACTGGCACGTTGTCCATTGGTTTGAGGATCACTTTCATGTGCTTCATCTGGTATGCAATCAGTCACCAACTTAAATCAACGAATGCAAACATGATATGCAATTAAGATATCCTATTTCAGCCGTCCACATATTTCTGAATCCACAGGAAAGAATCAGCAATTCGAAAGGGGCATTTATAATATTTGCGCCATATTGTATTCAAACAGATGGGAAGAAACAAAAAGATGAAATGAATATTCTCATGGTACCTAATAGTACCCAAAAAATGTTCACGACACGTTTCTTGCCGCAAGAGATCAACTAGAAAATTACATACCGCTACGAGTTAAGTTGGTTTAACTCAAAAAAATGAGCATTTATTGGTGATTGGTGAATTCATTCAGAAACAAATTGAGATAACTGAAAGATTTTCATTCAGATGGCCTTGTTCCTAGTACCGAAATGTCCTCGTACCTCTTCTGCATTACAAAGAAGTGAAAATCACAAACTTTAGAACAAACTATTGTGAATGATGGAGACTTAAAAAAGGTGAACAAACACACTTATGTAAGTTTATTTATATCCTTCATGTAAGGATAAAATGATTAAGAGTGACTAAAAATTAGTAAATCCTTACAAGTCTCAGTCAAATGCCAAGTGGCCAAAATATGATCATGAAGGGGGACCAGGTCAGCCAGTTTCCAGAATAGAAATGCAATAAAACCACACCAGAGGGGGGAAAAGAGATCACTCCAACAAAGAAATTCATTCAAGGATCCTTGCAGCTTGAGAGATGATATTACAATGCGCCATCATTGATATCATTCTTCAATGCATATGTCAATGATCAAATGAAGCAGTCCAAATCATCCCAATGTAAGTCCCCAATTCACATCCGAATCGTCACCATGGTTTGCTCTAATTTACTAACACTACTTTATCATGCCACTTTGAGGCTACAATATAGTAGGACACACGGACATATATAATGAGGCTAATAATCATATCACAATAAAGGAGTGCTTTTAATGAACAAAAAGAAACCGAATATCAACTGTGAACTACAAAATTTTATAAGACTGGTAAAATAGCCTTAGTTAAGGAATGAAATGTTGTGCCATAAAGAAACAACTTAATACATAAGGTAATGGACCTAATGTGTGTAACATATTAAGGAAAAAAGGGTGAAACACCTTAATGCAAAAGGTAATGGACCTAATTGTATAACATTCAAAGGAGAAAAGAGTGAAAGGAGGTTGATGTATATATAACAAAGACCTCGAAATTTGCATGTGTTTTGTAGTTCAATGAAACTTGAACTAAATAGGAAACCTTGAAAGGTGGATCAAATCCAATCCAAGAAGGAAAGTTGCCCGAAAATGAATTTGGAAATCTTTCCTAGATTAATGAGATTAAGATATTATTAAAGATCAGTATAAGGTACTAAAAACCCCCTAAAGTAGATGGGATTGAACAGATTAATCCCTAAGTGGCTCGCCAACCATTGACACCCTTAAAGTGAACAAAATTGTGCAAACATGGCCTTTTTTTTAATTAAAAAACAGAGGGGAACAAATATAGGGCACAAGTCACGCATACACTCGTACACCTATTTTTGTTCACACAACACAAAATCCCAAAGCCTTAATACCGCGTACGCTTCACGACTAAGTCGAACAAACAAGATGAGCCACCACTTTTTCTTCAGTTTGCCTCTGCATCATGGAGTGGTGTTGCCTAATTGATCATGCAATTTGTTGCATTGGCGTTGGGTTTGGTTGTTCTGTTAAATTGTTGTTGTGGCCCTTGTGGGATGAACTGTGCATAAAATTTGGGCTGTTTATTTGTCTTTTAATTGTTATTGACGTCATTTGATGAGGGTGTGGTGATGATCAACGTCGCTTGGTTGTTAATATGATGTGATCATAAATGCTCTTATGTTTTTCTTGACAACTCACATACAACAACATAGCCTCAGTCCCAAATTAATTGGAGTTAGCTATATGGATCAAACTCTTCCATTGTGCTCAATTCAGTGCCAATGATGGTGAGTTATCCGAACCATTCAGATCCCTCCTAATTAATGTGTCCCAAGTTGACTTTAGTCTACCCCTACCTCGCTGAATTTCTTCAGTTTCTATGGTGTCTTTGAATTACTGTATTTCTTATTCTATCTTTACAAGTTTTACCACACATCCACCTAAGCATCCTTATTTCTGCTACGTTCAATATACGTAGTTGTTGCTTCATTACCTAATATTCACTTCCATAAAGCATAGCTAGCCTAATTGCGATCCTATAAAATTTTCCTATTAACTTGGTAGGAATATTTCTATTACAGATCACACCTGTTGCACTTCTCTATTTCTTCCACACAGCTTGAATTCTATGTGTGACATCATTCTCAATATTGCCATCATTTTATATAATTGATCCTAGATATCCAAGTGATTCACCAAAGGAACTTTTACTTCTCCTAATTTGACCACTCCATCATCTTGATGTTTAGTATTTCCAACTCACATTGCATGTATTCGGTTTTCGTCTTACTCAACTTAAAGCCTTTAGATTTCAATGTATTCCTCCAAAGATTTAATTTCCTATTCACTCCATCTCTTATTGCATCCACTAAGACAATATCATTTGCAAATAACATACACCTAGGTATATCCTCTTGAATATGCCTAGTTAGTTCATCCATAACTAGAATATAAGAGATATGAGCTTAAAGCCAGTCCTTGATGTAGTCCTATCAACATAACCTCAATCCCAAATTAATTGGGTCGGCTACATGGATCAAACTCTTCCATTGAGCTCATCCTTGATGTAATCCTATCGTAATGGTAAATTCTTTTGTAGTTCTAGCCTCAATCCCAAATTAATTGGGTCGGCTACATGGATCAAACTCTTCCATTGAGCTCATCCTTGATGTAATCCTATCGTAATGGTAAATTCTTTTGTAGTTCCTCCAAATATTTTTATACTTGTTACTACTCCATCATACATATCCTTGATAGTATCTATGTATCTAGCATGCACTCATTTTCTTTCTAGACCAAAGAACATTTCTACGAACCCTATCATATGCTTTTTCTAAATTACAGATACCATATTAACATCTTTTTTCTTTTCTCTATATTTTTCCATCAATCTTCTTACAAGTAAAATCACCTTCATAGTTGACCTTCCAAACATGAAGCCAAATTGATTCTTTGATATTTTTGTTTCTTTTCTTAGCCTATTGTCAATTATCCTCTCCCAAAGTTTCATGGTATCATAAGTTTAATTTACCGGTAGTTTGAACAACTTTGAATGACCCCTTTTTCTTTGAAGATTTCGTACAAATGTGCTTGAAAACTTACATATTCCTTTAAATTTTAATTCTGTGATTTTCCATGAAGGATTTTCTTAGGTGTGTTTTAATGATGTGCTTTGGTGATGGCAAATAATTTGGAGAGTGTAAATTTTGATCAATTGTATGTCACAGTTAAGTTGCCTACACAATGTTTGATTTCACGATAGATAGATAACGACATTAATGATTCAATCACTAAAAAACAATAGAAGATAGTCTCATTGAATTTTTTTACTTGCTAATGAGTTAGATGTTTTGAGCGGTGATTTTTAAGGCAATTTATGTATGCAAATCTACTGATCGGACGATTTAAGATTTTTTTTTGTTTTTTTATTAGAGAAAAGGCCACTTCAGTATAGTTAACATGCTTCAAATGGTTTCCGTGAGAAAGGAAGTACTACGCCCAATTTTTTTCACTTTCAAGGTGTCAATGGTTGACAAGTCACTTTAGGGATTAATCAGGTCGATTCCATCTACTTTAGTGGGTTTCAGTACCTTATGCCTTAAAGATCTTGTGATTCATAGATCCAATCAGCAATGGAAAATTTCTCTAAGTGAATTTAAGAACCATTCCTAGATTTAAAAGCTTTCGCAAATTAAGGAAACGGTTCGATTAAAGGAACAATGTCAACAAGGCACATACAATGCAATGTAGAAAACATTACCAATATATATATATATAGAGAGAGAGAGAGAGAGAGTATAACTCTCAATAGATCTATGAACAAATATCATTCTCCAACCCTCGAGCCTTCTTGTTCCCTGTTCTAAATTAGGCATTGGAGTGTCTAACTCCAAGTCTACATCCAGAGTCTTTCTTGCAGGTCGACGGGAAGTTGAATGGGAGATTAGTTTTGTTTCCCTTGGAGATTTAGGTCCCACATCTTGGAGTTGTTGCAAGGATTGCAAGGAGTTAAAGCGATTTCCCCGGTCTAGGCAAGGCAGTTCTTATACGGTGCCTAGGCAGAGAAAATATTATTTATTTATAGGTCCTTAGATAACACTAATTGTCTACCAGTTAATGTGATTATTATTAAATATATACCAGAATACTAATAAGTCTTTAAGTTCATATGTACCATTACTTATGTCAAGATTTTGTTGTTGAGTACATATTTTATTATCAAACTTAATTATAACAACCCCTTTAAATTCTTAAAAAATTACTTACAAAGACACCGCTTGCCTAAAGCACCGCCTAGGCGACGTCTTGCAATCACTGAGTTGCAGTTGACACAACATTTGGCGCTAGAGGAAGGGTCATCATGGTAGTCAAGGCGAGAAATATTGGCACACAGAATCAACAAAGGGAGGTTCAAAAAATTCACTCCCCTACCTCTAGTTTTTGAAGATCCTACAACACAAAGGAGCAGTGCATCACAACCGCAATCTAAACCACGAAATATCGCATCAGTTGCAAGTACAAATTTAAGAGAACTTGAAAGAAGAGCAGAAAAGGGAAAAACAAGGTATGAGACCCTCAAGTGGAGAAAGATCAAGAGTTGGCTAGGCTAAGGGAAAAGCTAAGACAATTGCAAGACCAAGTGGAAATACTCAGTGGAGGACATCGACAGGATCAAAAGGAAGCCTAAATAAGCTCAAGCTCAATGGAATAACCTCATGATCAAAATGCAATGGTAGAAAGGGAGGTCCGAAGACATATACGAGAACGACTAAGACAGAGGACAATACTGCCCAGAGATGCTACTGGCTAGTAAACTATAAGGTTGGACCCCCCTCTGTTTGTCCAAGAAATCATCGATGAGTAGTTATTGAAAGGTTTTAAAATGCAAACCATAGACAAATAAGACAACACTGGCAAACATGTTCTTAACTTCGATATGTCTTAAAGTTGCATTGTGCATCCGACACAATCAAATGCAAGGCTTTCCTGCAGACCTTAAAAGGTTTGTCAAAGAATTGGTACCAACAACTTGAGCCTAACTCAATCGATTCTTTCGACCTAGCAAAATGTTTGTCAACCAATTCATAGGTGGAAAGACCCATAGCGAAAGTTATGGCTTGCCAATGGCCATCTGCCATAAGCAAGGAAAAACACTAAAGGGATATCTCTAAAGATTCACAAAGGAAGCTCATAATTCACAAAGTTTCGTACTTGGATCAATAAGTTGCAATGTAGCCCTCATCCAGACATGGGAGAAAAGTCGAGAGATGCTCGATGTAGATGCTCCAACATGGTAGTCGTGGGTGTGGAGCTGCTCAACACTCTTAATCAGTCTTAAGTTTGAAATGTCTTATTGTTGCATTGTCCATCCAACACAAACAAAAGCAAGGGTTTCCTGCACACCCTAAAAGGTTTGTCATAGAATTGGTACTGACAACTCGCGCCTAACTCGATCAATTCTTTTAACTTGCTTAGCAAAATGTTTGTCAACCAATTCATAAGTGGGAAGACCCACGCTGAAAGTTCTGGCTCTCTAACGACCATCTACCATTAGCAGGGAGAAACATTAAAGGAATATCTCAAGAGATTCATTAAGGGAACTCCTAATTCACAAAGTCGTGAACTTGGATCAATCGGTTGCAATTGCAGTTCTCATCTAACCATGGCAGAAAAGTCAAGAGATGCGAGATGGATATGCGAGATGGAGATGCTCCAACACACATAATCACAGTCATGGAAGTGTTGAAGAATAAATGAAAATATGTTCTAGGGATTGGGTGTCTAGCTAAATTACGAAAATGCCCTTCAAATTATTTGCATATCAGGTACCCATTTTTTCTTACCTAATCAATCTCAGATCCATTTTTCAAATGGTCACAATTTTCTGCTTGGACCAGTATTATTTAAGGGGAAAATATGCCCAAACTCATGCCACCCCTAGTGTCTGATATGGTTGGTGGTGGCAATTCTCTAGACCCGTTAGTTTGATTGCGTGTGAACTCGTAAAAAAGGCTTATTTTTCCTTTAAATGAAACGAATTTGAACAAAAAATGATGTATATTTAAAAAATGATTTGACTTCAAACATCAATCATAAAAAAATGGTGGTATACGTTTAATTTAAAGAGTTGTTTAGTAACTTCACATTAGTTGAATTAATCTCCTTCAATCTTTAAGTTTGCATGATCCATTTCATGATCAACAAAGGCTTTACACTATCTGTCAACTTATCACAACCCACCTCCCTTAACCGGACTTGGGACCGGCTATGTAGCACATATAGTATTTTACATAGGTGGAGTTTGATCCCCAATTAATTTTTGATGTAATCTTTAAGCTTGTATGGCCGAATCTCACACTTCTGCAGACCCATTCCAACTCTTTGACTCTCACTTTCACCTCCATTCCCTCGATCTCTCCCAACTTTCTGCTCCTCACTCACTCCTCTGCTTCTCTCTTCTATCCTATCTTTATCTCTCGTCACTAATGCTCTCGCATCTTTCTGGTTCTCACTCACTCCACTTCTCTCTCTCCCTAATCACTTTTTGCTCCATCTCCCACATCTCTCGAGCCATGTATTGTCTCTCATCTCTACAACTCCGCCTCTTGATCTCTCTCACGATTCTCACCTTCACACCTACATCCTCTTGCCTCTCTTGTGAATCTCGTCTCATCCATCTTTCATCTTTTCGAGACTCCCTTACACCAAAAATGAACAAAATAGGTCTAATTACTTATAAAAATTACAAAACTGAAAAACAATTGTTGCTCGTTCCAAAAATGAACAAAATAGGTCTAATTACATAATAGGTGTTCTCCTGACTCGTTCTTGTCCAAAACTATTTTTTCAACGCCCTTTGGTGTGGGTATTAGTCTAAAGATCAAATCTGCCTACTCTCTCATTTAAGGACACAAAACTCAGCAAAGTGTCTAGAAACTTAGACAAGTATGCTTAGATATATGCACTAATGCATATATACTAGCTTATAAACTAATATACTTTTTATTTTTCATTCCTTATTCTTCATTCGAAAGTTTTTTGTTACCTTTTAAGAAAATGTTACGGTAACCTAGTTTTTACACCTTGTTGATGTGGTGTTTTCGTGTTGGAAGCTGCTAACCTAACCCACTTTGGCCACCAAGATTCCACACCGACCCTATTTGGCATTGACATGCGGGGGCCCTCAGCTGTTGCTTTTTTATCAATCAGTCAGTCAAAAAAGGAAGTGCTAGAATAACACCCCAACTGCACATCGATATACGGGCTTACATACCCCATATTACAAAACACGATGGGTAGTGGGGTATTGTGTATTCTCCCAATCAAAAACTCAAATTTCCCTCTAAAAAAGTTGACTTCCTCTCTAGATCCAAAACCAGCATACGCAGTTAGTGGCAGAAGAGCAATAGCAGTGATGTGGGTCCAATTTTCAGTGCCAGAATTGTGTGAAATTTTAGTGCCCAAAGTGGGTTAGAAGAGCATTTTCCTTTTAAGTTTGACAGCTTGTTGAGCTGTCAAAAACCACATCAAGACAATGTCAAAAGTTGGTGTCGAATTTGGGTTAGCCTATCATTTTTCATTTTTTTTCTTCCTTTTTTCACATTTTGAATCTTCTTTATACAAAGAGCTTTAAAATGGAGTGTTCAAATTTTGTTAAGCTTCGGACATGTTTCAAGTATCCAACATGAGTACTCTGGGTTAAGTGAAGAATCCAAGTAACCAAAACTCAAGAGAGAGTAGGAAGGGAACTCATAGTTGTGTTGTTGCTATAAATTTGTATGTTTAGAGGTATAAATGGTAAAACACAACACTAGAGTATAGAGATAAAAAGCCCTTCTATAACACTATAAGATAGATTAGTACACTATAAAAGTTTGGAAAATAAATTCAATTTCATGTCCGCTTGAGGATGACAAAGGAGCATAATAATTATAAAAAAAAGGCAAAACTCACTTTTTGGTCCCTGAACTTTCAATTTTTTTTGCTTTTGATCGCTTAACTTTCAAAGTTACACGTTTAGTCCCTCGACTTTAAAAGGGTGTACATTTGGTCCTTACCGTTTAAAATCTAACTGGACCGGCTATGTATCCGGGTTTTTCATGAACCGGTGGTTCAATTGCAAAGTGATCCGATTTAATTACCAAACTTAATAAAAAGATGAACAAGTTGTATGTGAACCGAACCAGTTTTTTCTCTTGAGCCCCCACCCTTCATTCTATTGAGCGCGAACTCACCCTACTTCCTTCATCAATTCTTCACATTTCACAATTCAATCTCTTTTTACTTTTCCAGTTTCCTAATTTTGCGTTTTGTGGCTGCTTAGGTTATGATTTTTGAATGAGATAATCATGGGTTCTTTCTAGGGCCCTTTTCGGATTTCAGTTTGCTAGTTTGGTTAGTGATGTTGGTTTCATTACAAGCTTCTCAAAAAGTAGAGAGAGATTGAATCTGTGTCGAATGCATATCTTCATAGCACAATTGAGAGTTGCATGCTTTTGCTATCCTACAAAGCGAACATTATGAGAGAACTTAAAAAAAAAAAACCAATTCTTCAACTGGATTTGAATCTAGAATTGAAAACACATTTCGCAAACCCAATTCTTCAACTGTCTTTATAGAATAGTTGGGCATTCATCAATTAATGATAATTTAGAGATCAAACAATTGGAGGCATTGCAGTTGAGAGAACAAGGGTCGGGCATGATTTTTTTTAATTATTATCTTTTTTTAGCAATTCGGCTTGATTTGGAGGAAAATTATTCGGTGTTTTTTGTTTGATTTGGTCCGGTCCTTTTTCATTTCACAATTGAACAGTCGGTTCAGTAGAAAACCGGCCACGTGGCCGGTTCCGTTAGCCACATTAGCAAACTTAACTGTTTTAGTAGTGGAAGGACCAAATGTGCACTCTTTTGAAAGTTGAGGGACTAAATGTGTAACTTTAAAAGTTCAGGGACTAAAAGCATAAAAGATTGAAAGTTCAGGGACCAAAAGATGGGTTTGAGAAACCCCTTTTGTAAGAAATAGACGAAAAAACTATCAAAACATTTATAGACATTTGCAAATCAGATGAAGAAAAGTCATAGAGTATAGCGAGGTTTGACCTCAAAATCACAATGATGGTATACCAAATGCATTAAAGAAAACAAAAACTAATGAAATGAGGTTTCATCTCAATAATGATGAATTCTTCCTCTTTTGCATTTTTAATACTCTCTTCTTGCAATGAACTTACCTATCTCACATTCTATCAAGGAAACATCGTCGCAAGAAGCAAAACAAACAAAATGAAACTCTACACAATTGTCATCAAAACTCCTCCAAATTGAACCAAATTTCCATTCACCAAAAGAATCTACTACAGTATCCAAAACCAAACATAACATGTTAACCAGTAGATCCAAAGCTTAGAAAACAACATACCCCAACATTGTTGTACTCCCACAACTTATGAACTCCGTAGTCCACAACCTGCACAAAACAACCATCACGAAATCAATTTCAAAATTCAATACAAACAACCAACCAAAACGCTTCATCAAAACCCTAAGATCTCAAATTAGACACAAAGAGGACCAAACCCTAACTATTTGAAACATAAAAGATTTCATTTTGAAGCGACTTTGTTGGTTTGAATCAAAAAGTGAGATTTATTAGATGAAATATAGTAAGTAGATGTGGAGAGGGGAAGAGAGGAGAGGAGAGGAGAGGAGAGGAGAGCGTACTCGCTCGCCGACGAAAGCGCCGGCGAAGATGAAGGTGACGTAGACGGAGTTGCGGCGCATGAGGACTCGGTAGAGACCATCCAACACGCCTCCTCCGCTTCTGCGAATTGATGAATCCATGCTTTTCCTTCTCTTCTTCTTCGATTCGATTCAATTGATTTCTCTTCTCTACGACCACTCTCGAATCTCGAACAGTGCCTTTCCAATGTTAGAAAGCAAGGGGTGAGCCTATATTGCGCTTGATGCGTAAATGAGCGAACAGCGCGTCTCGTGCGACTCACTGAGTTCACCGGTTGAGCGCGTTAACTCAAAAGAGTGAGTCGAATCGGTTTTTTTTTTTTTTTTAAGTTCAAATAGGCAATTTCATATTTACCCCATTAAGAGGCAATCTTGTCTCAACTACAAGTTCACGAGAGCAATTATAAGTTTACTGATGCTCAATGGACAGACTTAATTGATCAAAGTAAACCTAATCGGTTCTCTTTTTTTGATTTTATTATTTTAGGGATAACTTTTTCCTCACAATTCAAATGGAATATTAATTATGAAAAAAGAAATGCCACCTGCAAGTTTTTTTAGAAATAACACAGAACTTCATATTTTTGTTGACTACAACACCTACATTTTAGTGAACTTTCAATTTTAGCATATGCAAAAAGATTTGATTAGATTCATTTAAATTATTGTCATTGAAGAGCAGAGGCGAAAGACATGAGTTTAATTTATTGAAGACGGCAAGTGGAGTTTGCTAGAGACAATTTAATTTAATGTAAATATAATAGGAGAAAGTTAACCATACCTGTTGAGAGAATTAAAAAAGAAAAAGAAAGAAAGAAAAGAACTGTATTACCTAGCCTAAACAATGCATGTTCAAGTTTGCCAAAGCATGGATGAGGCATTGACATAGGAAAAGGCAAGATTAACGAAAGTTGTGGGTTCAAATCATGTTGGAATTAATTTGTATTGATTTATTATAAAGAGAAAATTAAAGGGATCAATGTTCAAATTAGTTTTTTTTTTTTTGACTTCACTAGTAAGAATTGAACCATAATTTCCCAATGTCTTACCTTTTTGGCAAATGATGACTTTTACCATCTTACTTGAGAGGCTTTGACATCGATGCTCAAATTAGTTCTTACTCAACTTATTGATTGAAATGTGAATTAATAAAAAAATAAAATAAAATAAAAAAATTCCGTTCCTTATGAAATTCGTATATATTGCATTAATTTCTTACCTTGTGAAAATGAATGAAAAAATTAACGATTGAAAAGAAAGATATCAAGATCTATATATTTTGGCTGTCTATTAATTAAGTAACACTTTTTAGAGAAAAAAGAAAAAAAAACACTTGAACAAAACTCATTAATCAAGATGGATATATTCTCACTACAAAATAGGTGATGAAAAGTTTATTGAAGTAAAACATTAACAATTTACCTTGTACATATACTTATAGACGGAGCTACAAAGGGTTAAATGACTCACCCTTGTCTTCCCAATGAGGGCGCCGGCCACTGCTTATTTAAGTATAGAAGTATTACTCAAGTATATAGAAGGGAGAATGAGGATATCATGCATCATGTGCATGCATGATCGATATATATTGTTTTAGAAACACGCAAGTAGCTAGTAACAAATCTATGTATTTTTATAGCTCTAAAGAACATTTACCCCCAATATTTTGCACTCTCTAAATCTAAGGTACTGATCATGATGATGATGATGATGATCAACTGAGTCCATCTGATCTCTCCTTGCTTCCTCCATCAAGGCAGCACGAGCCGACATCAACCCGGGCGGCGCCAACGATGCGTTGAAGGCGGAGCAGTCGATCCACTCCTTCAACAGCCCTTCATGCTCCCATATATCCGGTATCGGCACCCTCCCCGCCGCCTCTCCCCGGTGTCTCTTCATGAGCTTCTCTCTTCCACGATTATTACCACCTGCATTTTCATCTAGATCGTGAATACTAGCAGTACTTCTACCTGGGCTTAGTGATGATGACTCGTCGTTGTTGTACTGATAATTGGTTTGAATCTCATGCGCAATATTTATGACACTACTTATGGTCAAGGGATTTCTTGGGCGGCGGCGGAGGTCGCTGCGCCTTCGACGCCGAATCATGTTGGTATGGGACGAGAAAGTCCGATCTAGCTAGGATGGCCGCGGTGGTGGCCGGTGGTGTGGATCGATCTGTGATGAGTTTGGTGACAGCGAGAAAGTTGGTTCGGAAGATTGAGAGGCACATAAGGAGTTTAATCAGCTAGTTTTGTATGGTTTTAGAGGGGAGTACGTGTCGTGGGAATTGGACGTGGAGTTTGTATGGTTTGTAGTTCACCGTAGTACATATATCCCATTAATAAAATGTTAGAGACCGGGATAGTCCAAGATTTGCAAAAAGAAAAGTTTATAAGTGTGGAGTAGACACTCTTAAGATTTTGGAGTGAACAGCACTTTTACACGTATGGTTTATACATAAAATTAGTCACCACATTCACTTCACCTTAGATTGAGCCTTGTAATATAAAAATTGAAAATAGTATCAGAGCTAATGGTTGGCTTAATTGTCTATTGTCTAAGGGCCTTGTAAATATCCAACAAAAATGATTGATTGATGGTCTGCGGTCAAGTCCTAGTTGGACTTGAAGGGGGAGTGTTGGAGCTAGATGTTGGGTTTGTCCCACATTGACTACTTAATTAAAAAGAAAAATAAAGGTTTATAACTGTGGAGTAGACACTCCATTTTACTTCGGCATTTTGGAGAGAACTCCACTTTCACACTTATGGCCTATACATAAAATTAAGGGTGGCAAAAAATGTCCAGACCCGTTTGTCCGCATTTGTCCAAACCTGCTTTAAAACATGGATATAGGCCGGACAAAATTTAAAAAAAAAAAAAAAACAAGTACAGGTCTCGACAAAAAATAAGTTGTCACAACACTCTCCTCACCTTGGTTAGCCTTATATAAAATAAAAATTAAACAACCCTAGCTACTTTTTTTTATAAGCAAAAGGAGGCAAAAGTGCTTTTTTTTTTTCACACACCCACGAGGAAAAGAAAACCCTAGCAACTTAATTTTATTTTATTTTATTTTTTGACACCTAACTAGGTGCTTTTAATTCTTTAAAGTAAAATACAAATTTCGTTGATCTTGCTTGATATATTCAATTGAACACAAGACCATACATAAAACCAATTAACTTAATATATAAAAAATATATTATTTTAATAATCATAATTGTTCAAGTAAAAGATTCAATTGATATTTTCATTCATATTTTGACGAAAAGATATTTTCATTCATAGAAATTGTTCACTATTACATATGATTTGACAATAAAATTACATCAATAGTAGCCTTTACCTATCACTTAAGATCAAATCGACATTGTAAAAGTTTGCAAACTTATGTGCAACTTATACATTTGTCTTTTGCTTCTACAAATAGAACCATATCAAAAAATAAACTTCTAACAAGAGAAGACGAACAAAAACTTTCGTAGAGGGAAGATAAACTCAGACTTCTAACAAGGAAGACTATAACTTACTGGAAAATAAAAACCTAGCAAAAAATATCAAACCAATAATTAGCGCAAATCCATACACGAACATATAGAAGTGGAGGTGGAATTGATATATACACATCGTTAATTGATTTTAATTAAAGAAATGCAATTGTAATATATAAGACAAACAGTGACTGTTCTTTAATTTTAACAAACATATCTAGAACGAAACGATACATATACATATCTAATTGCCTTAGTTTTTTTTTTTTGGGTCAAGGTATCTAATTGTCTTAGTTAAATCATATGTTTATGCAACTGCTTTTATTTTAATAATTTTATCTTTTATCTTTTTCAATTTTAAATGCCACCAATTAACTATATTTATATATATATATATATATATTTTTTTTTTGGTTGGAACCAATTAACTATATTGGTTATTAGTCAATAATTTATTTAGAGAAATCTATTCATGATTTTGTTTTTGTTATTCAGCCAGAGACATCAATGATTGGCGGGCTTGTTTCATAGCTAAAAGTTAAATACTAATTGTGTCCTCATCCTAGACTGTTCATGGGCATTTTAGGAAAATTGAATATTACGTGGTACTATAATATTAGCGATATTATCAAGAGAATACTGAAAATTAAGAGCACCGCTATCTGCACCCCAATTGTTTATGAGGGTACTTCAATAGTGTATCAATTTATATGCATTTTGGGGTGCCTTAAGAGGATACTGGGTACACATAGCGCGACTCAAAATTAATTGAGATAGACCCACATGAAAGTCGTTTAGGAGGGTTTTGAGATTCAATTAGTGTGTTTATTTGTGTGGCTCACGCTTTACATTGGAGTTTTTTCTTGTCTTTTCTTTTTTTTTTTTTTTTCTCTTATTGCAGGGGAGATATTTTTGTTGTTAAACCTTGTTATCCATGATTGAAGACACTTGGAAAACAGTGAATTATAATCCATAATTGTCAAAGCCTCTCAGGTGAGAAAGTTAAAGACATCACTTGCCAACAAGGCAAGACATCGAGAGATCGTGATTTGACGCTCACTGAAGTCAAAAAAAAAAAAAAAAACATAATCATATGCATGTTCATACTAATTACCTTTCAAATTCAAACAAGTAAAAATATAATAGGCATGTAATTTCTAAAAACGCATGCTTAGGAGGGCAAAGTTTAAGAAAACGAAAAATGATAATCTAACACACTCTCAACGCACACTTTATGTAATGTTCTATTTTCCAAACAGACCGTCATGGGGGCCAATGCGGACCCACAATATGTCTTACAAGCGACAGTTGTGCTCCACATTGGATTATATCCTCCATTTCATCCTTTTAAACCTTATTAATTATCAATTTACTGATTTAATTGTATTGAACTCTAATAATATGTCATGTCATCATATAATCCTCAAATTATCATAGCAGAAGTCTTACAACACCTAAACTCATATATTAATTGAAGTGAGTGATATAAACCACAAACCTAATGTGAAAAAATAAATACCTCTGATGTCACAAAAGATCAAAATATACAAGGTATCTCACAATCCTCAAACCCAAAAAAAAAATATATATATATATATATATAATACAAACATATAAGTCAGGCCATGTATATCTAATCAATTGTACTATGGCAGCTTGCCCTTGCCCCAACTCGTACTAGGATCTGCACTCAAGCCATCACAAAAGGCAGATGACGAGTCCAGAATGAGTATTCCCAAAGAAATTAAGTGAGCAATATTGAAAGTAAATACTAGAATTTAAATAAAGCTATTAAATAAACATGCAGAAATAAATACAAGCAACTGCGCTCATCGCATGAATAGATAATAGTTAAAGCTCAAAGTGTGTTCCTAGAGCCTAGGGCCAGACTAGCACCATAATTCGAACTCTTCCACAGAATGCTGACGGCAAATTCGACTCAAGCAGGGCCAGTATCTGGATCTGCTCGGT
Source organism: Stephania japonica (assembly GCA_039657345.1). Lineage (NCBI taxonomy): Eukaryota > Viridiplantae > Streptophyta > Magnoliopsida > Ranunculales > Menispermaceae > Stephania > Stephania japonica. The sequence goes on from CM077556.1 coordinate 17,613,213, forward strand.
GGCCTGCGTTACACCTACGACACACCGATACATGCCACAACGTAATACTCGGGTTGTGCTATTCACCGAGACCGATCTGGTAGCACATGTTATGGCCTAGTGGGCATACACACTGGAATGGCATGGAGGGAACCCAGCTCAACGTCCATCCATTAAACCATAACCAAGAATAGAGTATTGAAATAACGTAAATTGAATTCGAATGCCAAAAGAAGTAAATACTTAAGTAATTTCAGTTGGGATACTACACACCTCAAACCGCACTCCAACTATCGTCACTAGTACAATTGCACGCCTCAACCGCGTGTCCACTACCCATAATTCAACCTAAAACCATCAATTCTCAATAAATTGAATAAATTCCCAAACCTTGGAAACCCCAATTCAATACCCAAATCATCAATAAAATCATCATTTGAACATCCCAAATAGACCATATAAGTCCATAAGTCAAACCCCAATTGGTAAATTTATTTTAAAAAATTTCGTCGCGAAACTGTCTGAGACGCCACCGAAGACGTTGCTGTGTTCAAGTCTCCACGGTGTCCTGGGCGTCGTGATAGCATCGTCACGTTGATCCCCTCCACTGCGCCACCAAAGTGTGGAAAATTGGCCACTGGCTCAGATGCTATGGGTGGCAACGTGAGCGTTAACCCCCACGGCTCCCCTGGCGGCTTCTCCGCCAGTGGGTGGTTTTAGAGTTTTCGAACCCCCTCGACTCGTCGTCGAGGTCCATGCTCGTCCAAACATAGCATATAAACACCAATAAACTATTTTCCATGAAAACCCTTCGACAAAATTCATTCAAAACTAAAACCCCGACAAAAACCATTCAAAAGCTGGTTTTATCCTCACAACTACAACAACTACATAACTTCAACAACAAAACCAACTCCAATACTCAAAAACTACTCCAAAATCCATATCAACACCTTCCAAAACCAGTGTGCTCAAATCGACTCCTGAAACTCACGTCAAAACCCGAGAAAATTAGTTCGAAACGTAGGGAAAGAGATGGGGATCAAAGATCTAAGCTTGGTTTCGATTTCCTTGCTTCTCTTGAGCTTCAAATGATCAACACAACTCACCAAAATCCTCAAAGTGCTCTCAATTTTCGGATTTCCACTTGAGAGGAGAAAGAAAAGTTAATGAGAGAGTGAAAACACCACTTATATATACAAATTTGTCATCTAGCCTCACTCCCACATCCCTAAGCCTCATCCAAGGGTTGTGAGAAGGTCAAAAAGTCCACAAAATGTTAGCACACTTGACCATACTTGGTCCTTTGACCTTGTCCTTCTAGCTACACCCATCTCTTGACTTGCCTTTGTTCAATCACAATACTAAATCCTTAGGCGTTCCAGTACCCAAGTCCTGCACGTAACCTCGCGTTCCCCGTATACTCACACCACGAACACATATATGGTGTTATTTAATTAATTATTTAATGAATTTTATCATTTCCCATGTGTATTTGACTACCCAACCTAGTGCACTGTCATTCGCTAATCGGTTCCCGTGTCTACACGCTATTCGTAGCGAATATCCGTCATACTATATCTCGCACGTCAATAATGCAATAACTAAAACACATCGCGATGCCAATAACCTAATTACCAATAAACATCGTAAATTAAAGCACAACAGCATACAAATTTACTATTTACCTAGCTCCAAACGTGTCCTGACCTATTTGTAGGTCCCACGAGTATCAGAGCTGTTTGCCACGTCTGCAAACACATCATTAATAACGACGAATTAACTTCGGGCCGTTACAATTTGGGTGCACACCCTAGTCTTTTTAGCCGTTTATAGTGTTTTGTCAGATGTGGGGCCTACGCGTGGGGAGACAAGAAAATCATAAATAGTTAAAAGACAAGTGTGTGCACCTAAAGTGTACATTGAGAGTGAGTCATTTTATCATTTTCCTAAAAATATACTCTCTTTTTCTTTACATAATAATTACAATATATCTATTGCCCCCAAGGGGTGTGGACCGTGTGGTGCAGTGATTACGACTTACAAAGAGGGTCTTAGTACTCTGACTACATCAACTGCATCATTTTTCTTCGACATGTGGGTTGGGTTGTGGTAGGGGTGCCCTCTTAGCCCCTGTTAGATTAGTCGGGCCTTAATCGGGAGGAGTCGAAACAGTTTGGAACCCACTATCATAAAAAAAATAATAAATAATAATTTAAACTATTAAGGTAATTGAAAAAGGATTGGGGAAACCATTGAATATCCTTGCTACACAAAAAATTCTACATTGCTATCTCTTACTTCATTAGACTTTTTATTCTCTAAAATGACAGATATCTAGATCATAACAAAATACAATCTCTGAAGCAACTTGAGAAAAAATACGGAGAGGGACGAGTAAAATTTCCAATCAGAAGAAGTTGAATATACTTGAGTGGGTAACAGATTGAAAGAAAAAGTAAAAGAGCAGCTTCAGAGTTCAATTTTTACAAGATGTGAGGTTCAATCCATTTCTGTTGTATGGGATTCACAATGAATCCATGCACTGTAATTTTTACATGTTCCTGTTTCAAATGTATGTACTGATATAGTACCTATAACAAAAGGGTATCTACCAATGCCGCCTGCAAGGGCTTCGCCAAGGACCTCTCCAACATAGGCCAAATGAAAAAGAAAGATCTCAAAGCATTGTTTGTCAGTGGCCATGGTTGCTCAGCTTGAAAGGCAGTCAGCAGATACCGGTGATAAGTGGAAGACAAGCCCACTGAGGAGGACTAGTCCAATTTGGCATGGCCGTAAATACGGTGTACAAAAAGAGCAGACGCAAAGAAACTGATGGTTCCGAGCATTAAGAAGAAAGCATAGCATATGCAGGCATTATAGCCAACGAAGAATGCTAGCTGCATTAGTCCTCTCATGTTTGATTTGGCATAGAAAATCAAACTATAACCGAACATGAAAACTGAAGTTGAACCACCATTGAGCACAGATCTACAACAAGTGATGAGAAGAAACAACTTTTAAAGATTGTACAACAACTAAATATAACTACTCATTTCCAATCAACAAGAGTTTCGTGTAGCTTCCAACCACAAGTGACACTTTCTTATTTAGCTACCCAAATAACAAGTAGCAATTCAAAGTACTTCCTTTCCCATCCAAAGCAAAAATGAGAGTTTGCTAAATCCTAATAGCCCAAAAAGCAAACTATTGATTTAGAATTAAATGGCATACACAAAAAGACGTGAAAATCCAAACAGGCAATTTCAACAATGGTAATTCGTATAAATTATGAAAAAAAATACAATCTGCTAGAGATGCATACCTCCACTGCCATCTACGATCTGCTGCAGAAAGCTGTAAATTCGTAAAGAACGCACCAAACATTGCAGTTTGTATGATAAGGAGGATGAACCAGATAAACAGGATGCTGGACCCTGGGTGGACCTTGTGGCTCCACAAGCTTTCATAAAGATAAGGAAATTGTAGCACTACAGCAAAGCATTGTACAAAGCCAGCCACACATATCTGACTGGGAGATCTCATGTACCAAGCCAATGGTGGAATCTCTAATGGTATTCTTCTAGTATCAGATGATGCTAAGATATCATGCCTGAATTTGAGTCCAAGTTCGCCTCCAAGGATGAGCAATAGTAACGAAACAAGCATCCCAATCTGGAAAATAACAAATAACGTGCCAATAGGAACTGCAGCTGTAACTTGATAATATATAGCAATTATATTTAGAGCAGCGAATGTCAGGCACATGGGATCAGTACATAGGGAAGCTGTCAGGAAAACAGTTGCGTCCTGCAATAGATACAGCAGGCATTCGATTAAATGAGACAAAAATCAACAAGACTAAACACTGACAATAGGCTTAATGTTACGCTTACAAGTTCTCCTTGTTTAGGCTCCATTTGAGTCAGAAATGAAACAGCAATGAACCCAGCCACCACAGATGTAATAGCGTATGTTGTGATTGTAAATGCATTCACAAAGCCTCGATTGCCAGGAGAAATGAAACCAACTAATGCCCTGAAATTTGCACATCCAATTTAGGGGCACGTTGAAGTTTGAAGACAGTTAATTGTTCAACAACAAAGAGGCAGAATTTAAGTCATATAGACAGTGCCCTCGCATGGATTTAAAAATCAAGAGTCTAATCAAAATTAATAGAGTGAATTCTTGTTATGAAAATCCCAAATACCATAACATGTCTTTCCTATTTATGGCACATATGACATATTCGAAACAAGTATGGAAAAATAATGTAAGCCCAATTTGTTGAGGAAGCAAATAAAATAAAGAAACCTATGGATTTAAGTGAAATGTAATGTATTTGATACAAGTGTGCAGGTAATTCAGATTGACCCCAAGTAGTGAGAAAACATCAGAAGCTAACAAATCAGGAGGGAGGGAGAGAGAGAGGGAGAGCTTACAAGATCAGAAGCTGCATTCCAGTCCCCAATATGGCACAGAACAGGATCTTGAAACGCGGATATCCAAATATGTCTTCTTCAAGGGGATTTCTGCAGAGATGTTGGAAACTTTACAATTACAAGTTGCCGCTGCATGAGTCAACAAGATGTAATGCCTTGAGAAGTAAACTGACAATTTTAAGTACCTCGCTTGTGCTTTTCTAACAGTAAGGGTGTAAAGCAGGCTAAAAACTGTTGCCAGCAAGATGATAAGAAAAATGAACATTCTGACTGAAATCCCCTTTATTTTTCGAAGGTCTTGAGGTACCAAATACTTTTCCATTCGCTTCTCAAATGGAGTACTGGTTGCATTCCAAAACACCGAATACGTGAACTTGACAATCTTTTCAGCATCTTCAGTGATATCAACGGTATAATTTGGGTCTGCTAGAGCATTAACTTCTATTACTTGGTTTTCATTGTACAGGACATCAAACTTGACGTGAGTGAAGAGATAATACCGAGGGTTTGGTTTATTTGGAAGATAAAAATCCACCACTTTCCCAATATTCCCCCAAAGAGGTAGATTGTCATAGAGCATCTGGAAATAGAAGTCATTACAGACAGCATACCTAAATTTAATCACTTCCTCTTCTGTTAGAATCTTGTAGCAGAGTAATTCCATATTCTTGACATCCCTGAATTTCAACTCATACCGAGAGTTGGCCAAGCGATCATTATTTATGACTTTCCAGAGGGACTCTTCCTTTTCAGTAAATTGGTCTGCAATCCAAGAAAGTGGAAATACGTAAATTATCACGATAGAAGCTTACATGGGTACAAAAGCAACAATAAAGCAGAGGTTGGCTACATGCATCCAATGTTTCCATTCAGTTCGATGTAATGCAGTTTATGATGTGACGTGGTAATTGTTTCTTACAAGGGTACTTCACAATTTTGAAATATCCTTGGACAATCCATCAGCTGATTGACAGTGTAAAATTAGCCAATCCATCTAGTTTCATACAAAAAGGGAAAAATGTAAAGGAAATACACATTTACAAAGCATAATCGACTCATGACTCACCCGCTTCAGTTATCAAACATAAGCCAAACCCAACAGAGCCTTGTCTGAGCAACATCAGTTTTGATCTATACCTAATGCTCCATGCTATTATAGGTGATACATGTAAATATGTGAACATATGCCAATTTAGTTCCAACTCTATCTAAATTGTTGTGCAAATAAATTAGCTGCCACTCATTTTATTGCTAATGGCTCATTGGCATTATTAACTAGAAATACAAGAATATCATCTAACTAAACATATGCAGTTTGAAAACATGGCAATGCAGCAATAACAAGATTAACCAATTTCTAAACTTCATTTAACTATCCATTCAACATATAATAAAATCTCATTGCAAATGCCAGCTACATGAATCTTCTTAACTTTCATCCTTTCATCCTTTTCCATTGTTATAAGATTTCCACAGCATAAAGAAATGCTACATCATAGCAATTAAATACATGCTAAGTTTCAAGGTCTACCTGGGGAGCAGAATGGCCAGTTGTAGAACCAGTACGTCTCACTGCAAAATTAAGTTAAAGAGAAAAAATCAATTGCATGCCACAGCTGCATTATAAACAAAAGAAGTAAAGTGATATTAAACTCAGATTAAGTTTGCACAAAATTTTCTTTTTTTCTTTTCTTTCTTTTTCTTCTTTCAGGTTAACACTTCCATTGACTTTGAATGAAGTTTCCTTTAGTATACCTTTAGCAATAGCATGAACATGGTGGCAATTTAGGAGGACACAGTGCTTAGACAATTCAAAGAAAGACAAATATGACATGCAACCCTGTAACAATTTCCTTTTCATTTGGAATTTCGAAAGATACATTTTCGTCACTTTTGTATTCCTACTTTGAGAACTAACATTACAAATGAAACAATTAATCCCTTGTTTTCAATACATAAAGATCATTTAAGAAGCAAAACTCAACAATCCAAGTATCGTTCCTAGCATTTCTTTATTAATTGCAAAGTCTTTCCATTAACTTCCCAAAAACTACACCAAGCAAATGTTTAAAAATCTTAGTGCTCGGCTATATATGATTACATTTGTTATTCGGGGTTCCCATAAGAACTTAAAGAATGTGTAAGAAAAGCAGAGAACCAACCTACATCCATCATTGGGCCTGATTTTAAATTCCAAGTATACTTTTAGAACTATGGGTAGCAGCAGAAAATGTATTTAGCAAGTGAAGGATAATCCAACAATTGAAATAATTAATTGTAGTTGTCACTCAATAGCAAAATCAAGTAAAGAGGAATCTCAGTGATTCAGCACATTTTTATGTCAAAATTCTTCATATCCACACAATGCAAGAAAAAAATCTTGAACACATGAAATACCATAACAAAGACCAAATCCTAATATTTCTTAAACCAAATATTCTAAAACACACACTTTTGGATAAACCCTATGCAACCTAAATCAATATAAACTCTCACATCAACAACTCAGTACTAAAGAATACCAAACCCTAACTCCAATCCCTAGCATATTCAGTACTTTTTTATTCCAAAAATCCTCATAAATTCCAAACAAGCCAAAGCAAGACCAATAACATCTTGAACACGCAAAAAAATACTGAAAGAATACCAAACCCGAACTTCAATCCCTAACATATGCAGAAACATAAACTTCTTGATAAACTCTACATAACCTAAATCAATAACATTGCGATGCAATCCTGAGTGTTCTTGGAACCAGAGTAGATCGACGATCAAGTCGATTTCACCATCTCAGCAAACCAGCTTGATTAAGATTCCGAAGATCTACTCAACGAATTCAATTCACATCAAAAGTATTAGCTGGCATTGATCAAGATTCCGATCGAGTGTTCTTGAAACCAGAGGTCCTCAATTTTCCGAAATATCGGCAAAACCAGTGCGATTTAACAAAGAGGCACATCACAGGAGCACAGATTTGACAAGAAATGAAATGAACGAAGATTGAAGCGGAAATCGAGTCGAGTCGAGGTGACCTTGGATTGTTGGGAGAGCCAACCCTGTGAACGAACAAGGGCACGTCTTCTCCGACAGCGTACCGATGATCGGACTGCGAAGCGCTTGAGATCCGTAACGACGACATTGCCAAGACGATGATGAAGAGCAATGCGACTCTACGGACTCGAATCTCGGACGCCATCGCCATTGTTGAGAGAGCGAGTGAGAGAGAGAGTGTGTGAGAGTCGAAGTTGTGAAAAATGGAGGGAAATGGAGGTGGAATTAGTTGGAGAGAGAGACATACTTGTGAAACGCGCTTAGGACACATGCTTTCTTCATGTCGTTCTGTTTTCAATTTGTAGAGTGACTAGAGTCAGCAAAGTAGGGCTGCGTTTGGTTGGATATAAGTTTGAAGTCTTTTGACTGTTCATTCAGTGAACTTGAAATCTTTAAAGCTCTGTTCTATCCTATTTAGGCCCTTTTTACACATACGCTTGCCGAGATTCTATACTATTTAAATATATATATATATATATATATATATATATATATTGTTATGATATAGATGAACAATTGATCAAGACTTTGTATGACTAATCATTGTCAAGCATGACTCTTACATTAAGTGGTAGTATCAAGCATGACCCTTACTTGTATCCATATCAAATGTACTCATTATTCCATGTATTGTCAATGTTGCTTGTGAAGAGTTGTATGACATGTGATGTATGTGTTACTTGTAAACATTGTCTAAGTACATTTATCATCATCACCAAAGGGCCTATATAAAGGGTGCCAACCTCATTGTAAAAACACACCAAGTTGTATATAACTTCTCATTTCAACTATCTCATTTCTCCTCTTCTACTTTGTAGTTGTAGTTCTTTGTAGCTCTTTGTGGTAGTAGAAGTTCTTAGTTCTTCTACTTTCCTTCTCTAATTCTAGCAAGTCTCAATTCAATTTACAACACGTTATCAGCACGAGCTTGCTCTAGCATTAAGGATATCTTGAAGTTCAAGAAGGCTTGTTAAGAAAACAAAGCTAGGAAGGTATAACTTTTATGAGTTCGGTTTATTTCTATATTATCTTGGTTGCTTCACTTTTATATGCATGCTTTATTCATATATTATGCATTATAACGTCACCGATTGCGAAAGTATGCTCTGTAGTTGCGTCTTGTACGATCTTCTACATCAGAAATCAAAAGTCAATATGTGACATAACTAGTTTTCTCGCTATACTACAAACGATTAATTATGCTCCATTCTTGATTTTTTATATTGCAAATAGTGTTATGAGTTTGGGTTGATAGTGGGTAAGCCTTGTCCCCGGTAAAGCTAAACATTGAAAGGGAGACGGGTTATCCTGTTAGAGGAGGCATGGTTTTAAGTAGACTTCGTCTCGCCACCCAACCTGGAGGTTGTCCCACCAACTCATATAAGTATTACATTTTGTGTATTTATAATCAAGTTGTAAACATATATTTAATGGTATATTATCTATTTTGTATAAAAAGAAAACTATTTAGTTTATCCCTATTTTATAAAGATTTTATTTAATTATAATTGAATTAATTACCTTAATAATATTGACAATACTAATTACTTGTCAAGGCAACGGGATGCTCAAATTATATATAAAGTATCTATGTAAGGCTATGCGTATAAATATTTATTCGTTAAATATCTCTTTAGACTCTTTAGAAATTTGAAAAGTGAATATTTCACTTTATATTATAATTTCACCTCATAGAGCTATCTATATCAAGGCCAAAATCGGTGATGCTCCAAAAGGCTCAAAATGATCGGCTGGGTCTCACGTTACAAAATTTATATCAGTCAAATATCATTTATTATTCTGCAATTTCAATTACCTCTATATTGAGGCTATGCAGAAATATGACTGATGAGACAAATAAAAGCCACGTGGCTCGCCTCGATGTATTACTGCAACAAATTATCGAGCGCGCACGTCAATCCATTATATTAATTATAGATTGAATCCTTGTCTCGTGGTAGCTGAGTAAAATAATAAGATATTATAAATATAATATCACTCGTGTCCAATTGGTTTAGCTTCAAATTAAGAATCATATGTTGCATATAATGACCATGGTCGCAATTACAAATTTATGGATGTGGAAAAGGTGAAAAGATATGGTAAAAGTCATATTGACAATTCCATTGATAGTCAAAATAAAAAGTGGTGTACCACTAGAAAGGGTAAATTAGTATTGACAAGGAGCGCTCATAATTGTGACATTTTTTGTCACGTATAAAGGCTATGCTGCCTAAATATTGTCATATATACAATACCCAAATATTTTTGTGATATTTTACCATGCTTTTGTTGACTAATGATCCAAAAAGTTTGAGATATTCGTATTTTATTACGAAAAGGGTATTTCTTTAATACAATATTGTTTTTCAATGTAGAAATGGATCATCAAGTTATTTGTTCAGATTATGGCGATATATGTCTTGTTGATTGTGCTACAACGCACACTATCCTAAAAAGAAGCGAATATTTCTCCAATTTAAACTTAGTTGAGGCTAATGTTCAAACAATATCTGGCATCTCCAATTTGATTAATGGCTCTGGAAGAGCAAATATTATGTTGCCTAGGGGAACAATAATTCATGTTGACAATGCCTTATACTCTGAAAAATCCAGAAGAAATTTACTCAGCTTTAAAGATATTCGACAAAATGGATATCACATTGAAACCATGAACGAAAATAATAGAGAATTTCTCTATGTCACATTGGTTTCAAATGGGAAAAAAGAAGTGTTAGAAAAATTTTCAGCTTTATCCTCTGGATTATATTTTATTCATATAAGGCAAGTCGAAATGAATGTCGTCTTAAATAAGAAAATTAATGATCCAAAGACATTCATTTTATGGCATGACCGGCTTGGTCATCCAGGATCATCAATGATGCGAAGAATAATTAATAATTCGCATGGACATCCTTTAAGGAGTCACAAAATATTTTCAGCTGGTGATTATAATTGTGCTAGTTGTTCTCAAGGTAAATTGATAGTTAAACCATCCCCAAGTAAAATTGTTGTGGAATCCCCAATTTTCTTAGAACGCATTCAGGGAGACATATGTGGACCTATTCATCCTCACTGTGGACCATTTAGATATTTCATGGTTTTGATAGATGCATCAACTAGGTGAACATATTCAAGAATCATGTGGATTGCCTTTAATAAAAGATTCTTCAACCATATTATATGAAGATAATGCAGCATGTATTACACAATTAAGTGAAGGATTCATAAAAGGGGACAGAACAAAACATATTTCACCAAAATTCTTTTATGCACATGAGCTTCAGAAGAATGGTGAAATTGATGTCAAGCAAATCCGATCGAGCGATAATCTTGCTGATTTATTCATAAAAGCCTTACCAACTACGACATTTAAAAGGCTTACATATGGTATTGGCTTGCGTAAACTTAAAGACATTGCAAGTAAAGAAACTGAACATGTTTTACCCATGTTCACATGAGGGGGAGTTATTGATTAGTGTATTGCACCATTTTTTTCCTTAGCTATGGTTTTATCCCATTGGGTTTTCCTAGCAAGGTTTTTTTAATGAGGCAATCCTAACAATATTATACTCATCTTAAGATTAATAAGAAATGTGTACTCTTTTTCTTTTGCTAGATTTTTTCCCACAGATTTTTTCTAGTAGAAGTTTTAACGAGGCACATTCTCTCAACAATTGTCATCTAAGGGGGAGTGTTATGATATGGATGAACAATTGATCAAGACTTTGTATGACTAATCATTGTCAAGCATGGCTTTTACATTGAGTGGTAGTATCAAGCATGGCCCTTACTTGTATCCATATCAAATATACTCATTATTCCATGTATTGTCAATGTTGCTTATGAAGAGTTGTATGACATGTGATGTATGTGTTACTTGTAAACATTGTCTAAGTACATTTATCATCATCACCAAAGGGCCTATATAAAGGGTGCCAACCTCATTGTAAAAACACACCAAGTTGTATACAACTTCTCATTTCAACTATCTCATTTCTCCTCTTCTACTTTGTAGTTGTAGTTCTTTGTAGCTCTTTGTAGTAATAGAAGTTCTTAGTTCTTCTACTTTCCTTCTCTAATTCTAGCAAGTCTCAATTCAATTTACAACATATATATATATATAATATGTTTAATGAGTATTGGAGGAAATACACGTAACAAATTTTTGGCGTAAAACCTTTTTTAATAGTGAATACCTAAAAAAAAAATTAGTCAACATAGGTGCGAGCTGGATCAAGACTGGAAGATACAAACTCGAGCCTTTCGTCCAAATGATCATGTTTAGCGAGCTTGATTTAAAATGTGCCTACACATAATATTTTTAACCCAAAAGGCCTAAGTCCATGAATAGGGGTGGGCACGGGTCGAGTTTGGGTCGACCCAACCCGATACCCGACGACCCGAGTCATATCGGGTCTGTGTGCAACTGACCCGTCACCCGACCCGCTAGGCAGATTACCCGATATATATCCGACCCGTTTAGGGTTGGGTCGTCAAGTCGGGTCTTCGGGTGACCCGCTGACTTGCAAAAAAAAAGAAAGAAGGTTGAAGAAGATGATGCAGTGGATGTGTGCAGCGCGGCAGCGCCTGAAGGCGGAGGTGAGGCGAATGGAGGATGAAGAAGATGATGGTGGATGGCGCGGATGGCGGATGAAGAAGATGATGCATCGAATGTGTGCAAGACTGCAGTTGGAGGTGAACCAAAGCAGGAAGAAGATGATGGCGGTGGTGGATAGCGCGGATGGAGGACGCCGGATGTGTAGCAGATGTGCAGGTGTAGCGGCGAATGTGTGTGGATGGATGAAGAAGATGATGGCGGATAGCAGCGGAGTGACCGAGTGAGGAGTCACGGAAGGTGGAAGCAGTTGAAGACTTGAAGGCTTGAAGAAGAAGTTGCAGAACGAAGAACTGAAGAAGCAACAGTTAGGTTTAGGCCCTTTAGGGTTATTTCATTTATTTGTTGTTGAAGTTAGGTCGGGTCGGGTCGAGTTGGGTACCCTGTTACTATTATATCACACCCGAACTCAACCCGACACCCGATGGGTCGGGCTTTTTTAACTCGACTCTTTGTTTTCACTCACTCTACCCGACCCGCCATCCGATTCAGGTGACCTGACCCGAGTCGGGTACTCGGTTTCGTGCCCAGCCCTAACCATGAATTAGTTAGACTCATCAGCTCAACAGCTTTTTTTAAAGTTTACGAAAACAAAAAGCTAAAAAAATCATATAAAATTCATTTTAAGTCGAGCCCAACGCACCCTAGCCGAGTAGCCGTGTGTCCGAAGTGCGTTTCTTCACTTGAACCAATTCTTGTGTTTCCCTCCATTTTTAACAACTTCAGCTCTCTCTCTCTCTCACTCACTCTCTCACTTTCTCTCTCTACTGCCGCAACAAGAATGGCGGGAGAGACTCGAGGTAGGCATCTCTTCCAGATTGCATTTTTTCATTATTTCTACGAATTACCATTCGATATTCTTGTTTGGATTTCATGTTGTTTTTTGTTTTGCTTTTTTAGTTTCTAAATCAATAGCTTACTTTTTAGGCTATTGGGATTTAGGAAGCTCTCATCCTGTTCTACCATCTTTAAAAGTTGTTTCTTCTTATCATTTGTTGTAGATCTGTGCTAAATGGCGGCTCGGCTTCAGTTTTCATGTTCAGCCGTAGTTTAATTGGTTTTCTATGCCCGATCAAATATGAGTGGTCTGATGCAGCTCGCGTTCTTCATTGGCTATAACGCCTGCATATGCTTTGCTTTCTTTCCAATGCTCGGAACAATTAGTTTCTTTTGGTCCGCCTTTTTTGTACACCATATTTACCGCCTTTCAGAATTGGAGCAGTCCTCCTCAGTTGCAACAACCAAATTGGAGTAGTTCTTTTCAGTTGGAACATTGCGGTGCAACATGTAAAAATCACAGTGTGTTGGTTCAATGTAAATCCTCTATTACAACAGAAATGGATTGAACTTCACGTTTCTTGTAAAGATTGAACTCCTCGTTACAACAGAAATGGATTGAAATTGGAGCAGTCCTCAGTTCATACAACTTCTTTCAACCAGTTGGGGCCACTGTCATTCATCTTCAATCAACTTCTTCAGATTGGATGTTTTACTAGTCCCTCTCTCCTCATTTTTCACAAGTTGTTTTAGAGAACGTAAGTTGTAATGATCCATCTGTCATTTTGGAGAATCAAAGAAGGTTTAATTGAAGTATCAAGTTATGGGAAAGAGCAATGTAGTTAATAAGTATATAATGTGTGTATAATATCATTCAATATTAGTATTAGGGAAGATGGTAGAATGACACCCCAAAATCACATCCTAATGACGTGACACGTGGGCCTATATAAAAATGGGTGTTAATTAGGCACAAAGCTTCCGATGCATAACACGTAGAGTGTGTATCCCGAGGCGCGCATGAATGTCTATTAAAGATGCTACGCTACGTTTTTGGAGTATGACTTTAGGGTATCATTCTAGCATTTTCGCTAGTATTAATCACATGTAAGTTGTGACTCCTTTCTCCTTTGTAGGCAAACCTGAATAAAGCTTTTAAAAGATTTAGCGTTAACCCATGCGCAAAGGCCCCAAACTAACCAAACCCAAAACTAAAAGCAACTATACCATGCTAAAAAATTTACAAAAGTTTTTGAAACAAAAATTTAGAAAAGACAAAATAGATTATCTGGTCTTTCACCTCATCTAGAGTTCTTCATTGATATGCGGCGCGGACGTGAGAATTTGACATGTATGGTATTAGAGCTGACAGTTCAATCGAAACGTGTCGAGAAAAAAAAAACCCTTATGAATTTCGGTCCAAGATGAAGTATTGAAATGTGTGGACTGAAATAATAGTCGCACATCGGATAAGTGAAACTTCTAAATGAAGTATATAAGTGATTGCCCCTCTCAAATAGTACTAAGGCCATATGTGGGCTTGCGCACGTATGTGCGGCGTATTGAAGAAGTGTGGGACCGAAAGCTAGTCCTACATCAATTAAATATAACTTCATATTTCATCAAAAAAAAACTTCCTAAAGAAGTATATATAACTTATTAACTCCTCTCAACTAGTACCGAGGTCTTTTGAGATAAAACTTCATACCTAAAGTTAAGAGGTGGTTAAGTTTGGGACAATATCGGTGTTAGCAAAGGAGATCTACGGGCTTGTGCAAGGTGGAAATTTAACAATAGAGTCTTTATTTTTTTTGGTACATAAGAGTGCGAGTCTTTTATTTTTATTTTTATTTTTTTATCTCATTTGATTGAGTCTTTAAGCTTTCGATTGTCACTCCCAACTCAAACGACCAACCCTTCCATCCTATTCCTGCGCACCCCACCGCATCAGTGTCTCGTTGGGTGTTTTTAGAGTTCAATTGATGAAGAGAACGCAAGGGAGTCGGACGCGGCTTACGGGGAAGTGAGTTTTGATGTTTTTTCTCCATTTCCGATTTTATACCACGTATACGAATGTCTCAGTTACACAAGACCGAGATATATTATCTTCTCTCGGTTTCTGATGACTGATACTTCAATCAAAATCTCAGTATGGTACAACCGATTGATAGACGCCAAAAGGTTTCGTGACTACCAACTGATAAGTGTTCATTTATGCATGATTTAGTATAGGTTATTAGGTGTAATTGGACTATATTTATCTTGTTTTAAAGTGATAAATGTGTGTTTTATGTATTTCAGGAATTTTATGAGTTGGGCATTTTTGGTACCTAATTGACAGTTGTTCGGTTTAGAGGGCATAACTTTCACATCCGAAGTTGGAATTACTCGTCGTTGGTCTTGTTGGAAAGAAGACTTCAAGGCGAACATTTTCTTCTCTCACAAGCATCACGAAATTCGGACTCGAAGTAGCTCAAAATTGCAGTACAAGTTACGGCCAGAACTTCAGTTCGAAAATCACGCCGTTTCTCCAATCCGCTTGCGCCACATCGCCACAGCAGTTGATCTGCCAAACGACACGTGTGCGTCCCCAGCTCTCAGCGTTCTCATGAGAATGAAATTCCGCGCTCTCCTACATCCGCCAAGTGTCACATTCTCCACCCATCAGCACGTCATCACCACTCCTCCTAGCCAATCACAAAGATGCCACATCGGCATACCACCACTTCCATCCAATGAGGGGCTGCCACGTGGCCATAAACTCTCAACTCTAGCACGCGTTCTTCAATATTTTTAGGATTTTTGGAGTTCCAACCAACTGGGAATTGTTCCTATAAATATCAGGAGACTCTCAATCGAAATTATCTTTTGTTTTACTTCCGTTTTGCATTAGAATTAGGTTTTCAATTATGTCTAGGTAGTTCCTCCATCTAGGTTGAAGGTGGATCAGTCAAGCCTACGACTTGGAAATTCTTTATCAGGTTTATTTATTTTTAAATTATTATTGATTCTTTTATGTGATTTATTTTCTTTGGTATTATTTGAACAATTGAGGTTAAACACTAGTTTAAACCTTGATTTACATGTCAGTGAGTTGTAAGCACCCGTGTTTGTGCGATAAGACCACATTAGTGGCAATTGACCATACCAATTGATTAGAATCTTTTGGGACTGGTTAAATACCTTAGAGATCTAGGCTAAATCGGGAGCACTAGCGATCCGGTTGTCTAGGTGTAGTGCATTCACGAATCGAAGTAATGCAACCAATGCGTTAAATCTGGAGCACTAGCGATCAGGTTGCGTGTTTGGTTAGGGTAGTAGTCAACGGTCGTACCTTGGCTATCGAGATCAGGAAATGCGAGGAACCGCGTGCATCACCGGGTCCATAGCTGCACTAGATCATAGATTAGTTTCATACTTTTCATAAACTGACAATTAATAAGTTCAATCTCAGGTTGTATGGCGAGACTGTGAAACTGAATACCTAGACTTCCTTCTTTTAATTAGATTTCCTCTCATTTAATTTTTGTATTTTCCATATATTTACACATTTTCTCTAAATCTCTAATTTCCTTTTTTTTTTGTATTTTTCTTACCTGAGAAAGAAACCAATCTCTGTGGGATCGACCCTTTACCACTATCTACAAAATAGTTGGTTTAGGTATATTTATTTTATTTTGACGCGCTCGACACGCATCAAATTTTGGCGCCGTTGCCGGGGATTGGTTTTTCTTTCTTTAGTTTTTGTTGTATATATATTTATTACTTTTT
The DNA here is from genome assembly GCA_039657345.1 of Stephania japonica. Classification (NCBI taxonomy): domain Eukaryota; kingdom Viridiplantae; phylum Streptophyta; class Magnoliopsida; order Ranunculales; family Menispermaceae; genus Stephania; species Stephania japonica. Next base: position 17,629,851 of record CM077556.1, read on the forward strand.
TATTTTTATTTTTTTGTATCTAGCTCCTTGTTTCTAACTTTTTGCAGGAAATTTTTCCATGGCCTCCTACTACCATAATTACGATCAATTCGAAGACTCATATTATCATGGTATGAATGGGGTAGGTATGTCACGTAATGGACATCAATTTTCTCACTCGCAATCTTTTATGCAACAGGTCGAGGATTGTGATTTTTGTGGGGAATCCTTTCATCCCACGTATGCTTGTCCTTACCATCCGAGGTATGGAAATCATCACAGTTCTAGCTATGCATCGCCACACCCCGACTTTTGTATGTCTAGGCCAAGTCCACGGAGTCCTCAACAAGAACGGAGAACCATTAAAGACATGGAGAAAGACATGATCTCTGACTGGCTTTCTCCAAGCACCAAAAAATCCTCCTTTGACGGCTGGAGCAATTCATCATATCAGCAGGATACATATAGTTCCATGCGAAATCAGCCTTCAAGGGATATAATTAGGTTTCTCCTAGATACTAAGCAAGACATGAACCTCACCGAGCAAGAATTGGATCAATGGATTGAACAAAGGGATCAAGAAGCTGAAGAAGAAATAAATTCAATTCTCCAAAAGATATCGATTGAGACCATGAGTGCAATCCCATTAGAGAGTATTGAGGTGAATGAGGCTACACCGATTGAGGACGATTGGAGTGAACCGAGGAAACAATTGAAGTTTCCTTACATGAGCCGGACATTAGCATTGCGCAGAATGAAGCGGAGGAAATCGAGAAAGAAATCGATGTCATTTTAGAAAGGCCGGAGGAGCTACAAAAAGAGAGCAAGGAAGACCAACCTCTGGTGTTGGTGAAGCCACCCACCCTCCCATGCATACCTGTTAAATTTATAAAGGGGGTGGTCATAAAGGAGAGTTCGCAGATCTTCTATACGGCTGACACCTTTGTGTCAGATGACCATGATTTGATAGATTCATATGTGTTAGAGGTCCCGGATGAGCTCCTACATCTGAAGGAGGGCATGTATGATGAATTGCCCAAAGCTATAGATGCTCAATTCGTTGTCGACATCTCGAAAGGAGAGGGCATCACGTGATCATTCACGACAAGTCGAGCTAACGACTTTAACTAAAAGCGCTATTGGGAGGCAGCCCAAGTTTTTTTATTTTTATTTTTTATTTTTTTTATGTTTTTTTTAGCTTGCTTATTTTTATATTTGTTTAGTGTACTCACCATTATCCCATTTGTGACTATTTTCAGGTGTTTTATGCACTTTTGTTGAAGCACCGGAGTCGAGAGCCCGATATCACTGTTGAGGTTCTTCGGTATACATGGTTAGTCTGATTGGGATCTGGTAAGTTCTAAGGTTTGAAATTATTAGGTTAGTTTTTGCGTCTCATTGGAGGTAATTAGATGTATATTCCCTATATTTCCCGAGTTGAGCATTTTTATCACCGCGCTTCATATTTCATGAGATATTATAGTCCATTAGGTTTTGCATAATCATTTTAGCATGTCATTTCCCGTTGTTTCTTTCACTTCCATATTCTTTTCATCTCTTTTCTCTTCATTTTGTAGTTTGATATTCTCATTCTTGTTTTAAACCTTGAGGACAAGGTTTGGGATAAGTTTGGGGGTGTTTCAGGTATAGTGGAGTGTGGGATGACTGGATTTGCGCATGACAGGTATAATCGTTTTATTATTTTTATGCGTATTTCATGGGTTTGGTAAGTTATGGTGGTGTTTTTCTTTTCTTTCCTTTCACCTCAAATTTTTTATGACATGCTATGCATTGCATCATTTAGGTTAGTAGTTGTTTATATCAGTTTATACATTTTTGTAGTTATATGCATTCTTGTGTCTATGCATGTTTAGTGTCATATGTTGCATATGTTGCATATGTTGCATTTAGAGTCACCCGAGACTTTATTCATGCCTTTGGTTATGGATGAGTACTTTATGGTTACCTGTTGACTTGAAACTTAGGAGAAATTAGGAGAAACACTTAATCAAGTCGTAGCCCGACATTTTTATGATTTCATGATTAGGGACTTAATATGTTGATTGAGCTTGTGCTAGATACCAAAATGGGCAGACGGTCAAAATTGTGCAAGTGATAATATTTTAACCCACATTGGGGAATTTGGTTGATTATAGTGAGAGTGAGAAGGGCTAACAGGAGTTTTCTTAATATTGAGAGTCCTACAAGTTTCCATAGGAAATGGAGCAGGGAAACTTGTGGTGGGAAAAAGTGAGCAAATCGGTCCACAGGAAATGGAGCAGGGACCGTGTTACTTGAAAAAAAAAATGGAGAAAAAAAAATAAAAATAAAAATAAAAAAGAGAGAGAATAAAGGCGAAAGTTTATGAAAACTCCTCAAATAAAAAAGATTTAGCTCGAGTGCTTTCACTAAATTTAGTGGGATTTTAAACTTGCGTGCTTGAATGTATAGACCAAGAAAACCCGCGAGTAGTTGATAGTGTTTGTCTTGACTACATCTTTGTCTTGAAAATGTAATCTTAATTGTGTTTGAGTTGCGGTTCTTGACATATCATAACTTCGAAATTTCTTGAGTGGCTTGTTAACTTGGTGGCTATGTAAACTAGAGGAACTCCATGAATTTCTGAATCGGGTATAGGATTAGTTGAGTCAACACATATTTATATTAATACTTTAGTTTATTTGTGTTTTGTCATTCACTCCTTTGCTCGGGACGAGCAAAGTCTAAGTTTGGGGGTGTTTGATAAGTGTTCATTTATGCATGATTTAGTATAGGTTATTAGGTGTAATTGGACTATATTTATCTTGTTTTAAAGTGATAAATGTGTGTTTTATGTATTTCAGGAATTTTATGAGTTGGGCATTTTTGGTACCTAATTGACAGTTGTTGGGTTTAGAGGGAATAACTTTCACATCCGAAGTCAGAATTACTCGTCGTTGGTCTTGTTGGAAAGAAGACTTCAAGGCGAACATTTTCTTCTCTCACAAGCATCACGAAATTCGGACTCGAAGTAGCTCAAAATTGCAGTACAAGTTACGGCCAGAACTTCAGTTCGAAAGTCACGCTGTTTCTCCAATCCGCTTGCGCCACATCGCCACAGCAGTTGATCTGCCAACCGACACGTGGGCGTCCCCAGCTCTCAGCGTTCTCATGAGAATGAAATTCCGCGCTCTCCTACATCCGCCAAGTGTCACATTCTCCACCCATCAAGCACGTCATCACCACTCCTCCTAGCCAATCACAAAGATGCCACATCGATACCACCACTTCCATCCAATGAGGGGCTGCCACGTGGCCATAAACTCTCAACTCTAGCACGCGTTCTTCAATATTTTTAGGATTTTTGGAGTTCCAACCAACTGGGAATTGTTCCTATAAATATCAGGAGACTCTCAATCGAAATTATCTTTTGTTTTACTTCCGTTTTGCATTAGAATTAGGTTTTCAATTATGTCTAGGTAGTTCCTCCATCTAGGTTGAAGGTGGATCAGTCAAGCCTACGACTTGGGAATTCTTTATCAGGTTTATTTATTTTTAAATTATTATTGATTCTTTTATGTGATTTATTTTCTTTAGTATTATTTGAACAATTGAGGTTAAACACTAGTTTAAACCTTGATTTACATGTCAGTGAGTTGTAAGCACCCGTGTTTGTGCGATAAGACCACATTAGTGGCAATTGACCATACCAATTGATTAGAATCTTTTGGGACTGGTTAAATACCTTAGAGATCTAGGCTAAATCGGGAGCACTAGCGATCCGGTTGTCTAGGTGTAGTGCATTCACGAATCGAAGTAATGCAACCAATGCGTTAAATCTGGAGCACTAGCGATCAGGTTGCGTGTTTGGTTAGGGTAGTAGTCAACGGTCGTACCTTGGCTATCGAGATCAGGAAATGCGAGGAACCGCGTGCATCACCGGGTCCATAGCTGCACTAGATCATAGATTAGTTTCATACTTTTCATAAACTGACAATTAATAAGTTCAATCTCAGGTTGTATGGCGAGACTGTGAAACTGAATACCTAGACTTCCTTCTTTTAATTAGATTTCCTCTCATTTAATTTTTGTATTTTCCATATATTTACACATTTTCTCTAAATCTCTAATTTCTTTTTTTTTTTTGTATTTTTCTTACCTGAGAAAGAAACCAATCTCTGTGGGATCGACCCTTTACCACTATCTACAAAATAGTTGGTTTAGGTATATTTATTTTATTTTGACGCGCTCGACACGCATCACCAACCAAGATTAATCCCAAACATACCTTATTATGACACTCGATTGAGCTTAGCCAACACTTAATAGTCTCATAAATGGACGATCAAAAACACAAATTACGGCCCTGTATGGTTGAACATCACGAGATTGCACTTAAACCCAGTGATGGGTACATTTCCATAAAATACAACAACAATATGAGATAAATGAACAACAAATTCAATGATAAACATAAACATACCCTCGAACCCTAGACGATTCAACATCAACCATCTACTCGAAGTCATCATATAAACCTTCACCCCGCGAACACTCACTTGACCCAAGAAAAATAACAAATCGAGGATAAACGAGCAAGAAAATGAGGGGATTTGGTGGATTGAGATATTGATTTGTGATGGGAAGGAGAGTGAAAGACGATTTGGTAGTGGGGTGCCTCATGTTGATGAACAATGACATTTTCATCCAACTCATGGTGTCATGAGAAAAATAATGGGTGCCATTATAAATGAGGTGCCCTAAGTAATTACTGGGGTACACATAGTGCGTGACCTAAAAGACTTTGGTTCGATAAATAAAAGACTTTGGGAATAAAAAAATATTAATCAGAAAGTTAGAGTAACCCAATAAAAATTGGAAAAATTATCGATAAGTTCAGGACCAAGTCACAAAAAAATAAAAATAATTAAATAAATAAAATTAAAATTAAACGTTATTTCCAAGTCCATCCAAACGCGCCCTTATATATGTTGAATGTGCGTTTCTTCAATTCAGTCTAAATCGCATCTCTATTTCCCTCCATTTCAACTACTTGGACTCACACTCTCTCAACAATGGCGTCCGAGATTCGAATCCGAAGAGCCGCATTGCTCTTCATCGCTGTCTTCGCAATGTCTTCGTTATGGATCTCGAGAGCTTCGCAGTCGGTTCATCGCTACGCCGTCGGAGAAGAAGTGGCCTTGTTCGTCAACAAGGTCGGCCCTCTCAACAATCCAAGGTCGCCTCGATCTCCTCTTCAATCTTCGTTGATTTCATTTCTCGTCAAATTCTGTGTCTCTTTGTTTGATCGCACTAATTTGCCGAGATTGTAGTCGAGTTGACTCAATCTTGAGAGGTTTTAAGGAGCTCTGGTTTCGATGACACTCGGAATCTTGATTTAGAACTGCTGAATTGTTGTTTATGTAAATTGAGTTCTATGTGTAGTAGATCTAGGAATTCGTGAGAGTATTGATTTAGGTTAGGTATGGTTTATCAAGAATTTTATGTTTTTGTTAGGTATTGAAATTAAGGTTTGGTAATTCATCTGAAGAATAGCAGCTAATATTGTTGATGTAAAGATTGAGTTGTATGCGTAGATCTTCAGAATTCCGGATGGATTCGAAAGCAGGGTTACAATGTGAGAGTATTGATTCAGGTTATGTAGGGTTAACGGAATATTAGGTATTGAAATTAGGGTTTGGTATTTTATTTTGAGTGTTCAAGATTTCGTCATTCTTGCTTTTGCTTGTTTTGGATTGGAAGAATTTCGACCTAAAAAAAGTATTGATTCTGTCAGTACTTCATCTGGCTCTTTTGCATTTATACAAGTAATTATTTGGATAGTTGGATTATTTGGCTTGCGTAATACACTCTCATACACATTCTCTTTAAGTTTTTATGGGTGGTCCGAATCCAAATAACAATAGGAATCATAGACTCATAGATAGCCAAGCACAGAGATTTCAAAAAATTTGCTACGTGTAGTTCTTGGCAAGATAATGGAAGGGGTTTTCAGTAAAATAAAACTTTAGTAATGATGCACTTTGTGTTGAATTTCTACTTCTTAAATGATCTTTATTCATTAACAGACATGAATTTAGACATTAGATATATATTATTGCTATAGGTAGGTATATTGAAGACTTCGTTCAAAGTCGATGGAAGTGTCCACTTGAAAAAAAAAAAAAAAAGAAAAGGAAGAAGCTTGTGCATTCTTAAAAATCGGAGTTTAAGATCACTTAACTTGTTTCGTTTATAAAGCAGCTGTGGCATGCAATTGATTTCTTCTCTTTAATTTAATTTTGCAGTGAGACATACTGGTTCTACAATTGGCCATTCTGCTCCCCAGGTAGACCTTGAAAATTACTTTCAATTGTCGATTTAGTTGTTATGATGCATCATCACATTATGCTGTACAGAGAGTATAATAATGGAGAAGAATGAAAAGAAAGATGATTCCTGTGGCTGGGCACTTGCAGTGAGACTTTATGTGATGTTGAATAGACGGTTTGTTGATTGGTACTCCTTGTTAGTCCTCCAGAAGTCTGAGCTTTTGACGCACACAAGGAAGAAAATTTTCAAAATTCAAACTACTCATGTTGGGATTTTTTTATCCAATAAACCACAAGCTTCTGTTTTAATTAGATGGTATATACTTGCATTTACATTAAAAACGCAAATAAATCATGACGTTTTAAACGAGTAGCAGCAAATACATTAGCCACAACCACTTGGGTAGTTTGGAAGTAAATGTGTACATAATGACATGTATCCCCTTTAATAGCATGGAGCAGTAGGTGTAGATTTGGAACTGATGTATCTAGGACAAGGCTCTGTTGGGTCGGCTTTTGCTGAATAACTGTAGAGGGGGAGTCCAACTCTCGAGTCAATTCTACTTTGTAAATGTTTCTTTCTTTCACATTTTCCCCTTTTTGTATGAAACTAGATGAATCGACATGCTCTCAAACAGCTAATCTCATTATAAAATTTTCCACAATTGTGAATTACCCTTGTAAGCTTCTCAAGATGAACCGAATCACATCATCAGCTGCATTAATTTTCACATTTTCCCCTTTTTGGGACTGAGGCTTTGTTGTTTTTGTACACGTGTAGGACTATATCCTAAAATCAGTTTACTTGGTTTATGGGTTTCTAATTTTGTGGTTTGCAGATCAATTGACTGAAAAGGAAGAGTCGCTTGGGGAAGTCTTAAATGGTGACCGCTTGACCAACTCTCTTTATGAGTTGAAATTCAGGGTTGTCAAGAATATGCAAACTCTCTGCAACAAGAATTTAACAGTGGAGGAAGTCGCTAAATTTAGGCATGCTGTCCATAATGACTTCTATTTCAAGATGCTCTATGACAATCTACCTCTTTGGGGGTTTATAGGGAAAGTGGAGGATTTTAATTTTCCTGATGAACCAATGCTTCGGTATCATATTTTCACTCATATTGAGTTTGTTGTCCTTTACAATGAAGACCAAGTTATAGAAGTAAAAGTTCTTGCTGACCCAAATTATACTGTTGATATCACTGAAGATGTTGAAACGAATGTCAAGTTTACGTATTCGGTGTTTTGGAATGAAACCAGTACTCCATTAGAGAAACGGGTGGAAAAGTATTTGGGACCTTCGGTTTTCCAACGAATACACTGGTTTTCAGTCATTAACTCCCTTGTTTTAATCATCTTGATAGCAGCAAGACTTGGCATACTTTTCATTCGAACCCTTAAAAAAGATCTCATGAGGTACATGAAGAATCATTTCATTTTTCAAGGCATTTCATCTTCTTGATCTAGTAGTTAAAAGTTACTTGCATTTTCGCAGATGTTCCCCTGAAGAAGGTGGTGCCACGGAGGAGATTGATTGGAGTCTTCTTTATCGAGACGTATTTAGATATCTGCATTCCGCATCCCTGTTCTGTGCCATCTTGGGAACTGGAATGCAGCTTATGATCTTGTAAGCAATGTCAAAGTGCTCTTGTTCTTTCTTTGGCTGTAGCACATTTAATGTAACGGCCCAGCCCAGCCCACCCGCAGGTGGCTACATGAGCTCGAGTGGTACACGACTCGTGAGTCTGGTGTACTTAAACCCCAGGGTCGCCAGTTCGAGTCGTGGGGGCGAAAGACCACGCAGGGGGGGCGTGGATGGGGATGCGTCCCAGCCTGTGACTAGCGGTGCCAGTGCCAGTGGGTGCGCCCCATGGAGCGACCTGCGGGTGGCCTGGGCTAGGCCGTTACATAAAAGGCGCCTTTTATGTAACGGTCCAGCCCAGCCCACCCGCAGGTGGCTCCATGGGCCGCACCACGCAGGGGGGGCGTGGATGGAGATGCGTCTCTGCCTGTGACTAGCGGTGCCAGTGCCAGTGGGTGCGCCCTATGGAGCCACCTGCGGGTGGGCTGGGCTGGGCCGTTACATTTAATGTTTTCTCTTATTAAAAAGTAAGCAAACAGCATTTGTTGCTATTTCCTTTTTATTTTATTTTGGGGCAATCTGAATTACCAAGAGTCTTTTCTTTTGGGTCGGGACTAACTGTCTTGTTTTAAGACCTTATTTTTTTCTTCATTGATATAGATAGGTTTTCTTGTCTTTGCCTCCGCCAAAATTTGGGCTTACCTTATTTTTTTGTTACCCGTACCCTTCACTCTAACCCAAAGTACCTGTGTCGGACACTTGAAACGAGTCTGACACTTAAAAAGACATGGATACTCCATTTGAAAAGCTCTTTGTATAAAAAGATTTAAAATGTAAGAGAATAAAGAAAAAGACTTAACAAGAACTTTCTAGTGTAGAGTAAAAAAATGAAAAATGAGAAAAAATATAGGTGTATAAGCTATTACATATATGTAATATATGTTATTACATATATATATATATAAGCATATGCCACTCAAGTTTTAGACACTTTTTACCGAGTATCCGTGTCCTTAAATTAGAGAATAGGTAGGTCCGACCTTTAGACTCATACCTGTACCTAACACCCGCACCCGAGTCCAGGTAACATAGCCTTATTTTACCATACTTGTTTCAAATATATGATAAGTGGGATTTTTCATTGCAAGAATTCTCTGTATTAATTTTGATTTATACTCTTGGTTTCAAGTCCATGTGAAAGCACTGACTATCTATATGTGATGGAGTGGCAGTTGCAGATATTTTGTGGGACAATAACTTTTGATCCAGGAATCCGATTTAGTTTAGGACTTTATCAAGAACTTTCTATTTTCTTATTCAGTTAGGGTATTTTCGTAATTTAATTTATTTAAGTCGTTTTTAGAGTCTTAGTAGGATTAGGCGTTTTGAGTCTTAGAAGGATTAGGTTTTTGATTCATAGAAAGATTAGGAATTTGAGTTGTATAAGGATTAGAGTTTCTAATGGGCTATATAAAGCCATGATTAGGGCTGTAATCATTATGAATTATTATCAATTTTTATCAATTTATTCAATTTTGAGTTTTATTAAAACTTTAAGGATTATTCCTTTGTTTAAGCGTTTACGCTGCGTCAGTTGGTATCAGAGCGTGAATTCCGTTCGTACTAATGATGTCTGGTGGAAGCGGTGGCATTCAGAACGTCGTTCAGGATGTTGAAGCCTTGCGAACCAAAGTGGAGGCTCAAGAGGCGGCAATCAGAACCTTGGAAACAAATCTCGATCAACAATTCCGGCGTATAGACGAGCGCCTTGATGCGGTGATTAACGATTTGATGCCCTTGGGGTGAATGCCAACAGACACGAAGGTGATGGTGAACAACGTCCAAGAGATCGGCGTGCTCGAGCGATGCTCCTATTGCACCGGTGGTCGCGAATTTTAGAGGTCGAGTTCTTTGGTGGTGACTCCGATGACGAAGAGGAGGATATGATTACGGCGAGGATCGAAGCGGACACTGTTAGGAGAGATCGAGGCGGCGGACATAATAACAATAATAATCAGCATGATTATTATGATAGGGGTAATCATGATAGGGGCGACTTTAGGCTGAAAGTGGACATCCCTAGTTTCTCTGGTAATCTGAACATCGAGGACTTTGTTGATTGGATCGCCGAAGTAGACCATTTTTTTGAGTATATGGAAATTCCTCAAGAAAAAAGGGTGAAATTGGTGGCTTGTCGTTTGAAGAGTGGAGCATCTGCTGGTGGGAGAGGCTACGAGTAGGCGTTACGAGAGAAGGTAAACGACTGTTCGGACATGGTATAGAATGAAGCGGTTGCTCAGGCGAGATTTTCTACCCCAGTTATGAGCGAGATATTGTTTCGACGATACCGGCCACGTTTGTCGGCGGGTCGAGAGATCTGTTCATGAATATACGGCGGATTTCATGCGGCGGTGAGAGGAATGATTTGAGGGAGAGCGAGGTTCATCGGGTTACACGATACCTTGATGGATTGAACCGCAAGTTCGGGAGAAAATTGGAGTGCGAGGTTATAAGAGCAGAAGAGGCGAAAAATTTAGCCATTAAGGCCGAATTAATGATGCGGGACGAGAGGTGGAAATCGATATGAGGGCAATCGGCGAACCTATGGTAGTGATAATTACCGAGAGGACTAATAGCGGAGAGGAAACTTCAAGGAGTTTTGCGGAGCGCGGAGTAAGTCCACCCAGGGGTTGGAATCGAAGTGCGAACGGAAGGAAGATAAGGGACCGGGAAAAAAATCTGCTTGAACAAAAAGAGGGACAAAAGGCAACCGCAAATCCGTATGCTAAGCCTATTGTGGGCAAGTGCTATCGTTGTGGGCGATCGTCACACGAGATCGAATGAATGTCCCAACAGAAAGCGAGTTAATGTGATTGAACGAGATGAAGAAGAGGAAGTTTATTGCGGTCCCGATGGAGAGGATGATGATTGTAATGACTATGATGAGGAGAGGAACAGAATTGTGTGATCGAAGGTCGATGTTAACTCCTAAACTAGAAGATGGCGATCGACGACACAAGTTGTTTCGGACGAGATGCACTATCAATGGCCGGTGTTTGAACCGATCATAGATAGTGGAAGGCTGTGAGAACATCATCGGTAGAGTACACAGAGGCAGAAACCTCGAAGATGGAGAAGCATCCCGATCCTTACTCTATAAATTTGGATAAAGGCAACGAGAAAGTGCGGGTGACAGAGCGCTGCGGGCAGGTACCTTTTTCCATTGGCTCTTACAAGGATGAGGTATATTGTGATGTCGTAGATATGGATGCTTGCCATTTGTTTGTTTGGACGACCTTGGCGGTTTGATGTTAATGCACAACACGCTGGGCGAGATAATGTGTATAAATTGGAGAAGGAGGGGGTGACGTTTAACTTGCTTCCTCTAAAGGCAAGTAGCCGTTCCAAGACTGCTAAAATGGAAGAACGATCTTTCCTTATATTGACACAAACTGAGCATGAGATGGACGAAGCAGTGAAGGAGTCACAGGTGGTGCATGCGTTGGTGCTGAGACAGATCCTGGTAGGGAATGAGAAGGAGTCAGTTTCTGAGATACCAGGGCAGGTCCAACCCTTACTGGAGGAATTTGCTGAAATTGTACCAAACGAGTTGCTAGACGGATTACCTCCTATGCGCTATATTCAACACCACATTGACCTAATTCCTGGAGCTAGTTTGCCAAACCTCCTACATTACAGAATGGGTTCGAAGGAGAGTGAGGTCTTACATGACAAGGTGCAGGAGTTGCTGCAGAAAAGACATATTAGGGAATATCCAAGACATTTAATGTGGCGAATATTTTTCCATTTTATCCATATGATGATCCTTTGTATCCAGAAAACTCGAGGACGAGTTTTTCTCAGGTGGGAGAGAATGATGGAGTGGCAGTTGCAGATATTTTGTGGGACAATAACTTTTGATCCAGGAATCCGATTTAGTTTAGGACTTTATCAAGAACTTTCTATTTTCTTATTCAGTTAGGGTATTTTCGTAATTTAATTTATTTAAGTCGTTTTTAGAGTCTTAGTAGGATTAGGCGTTTTGAGTCTTAGAAGGATTAGGTTTTTGATTCATAGAAAGATTAGGAATTTGAGTTGTATAAGGATTAGAGTTTCTAATGGGCTATATAAAGCCATGATTAGGGCTGTAATCATTATGAATTATTATCAATTTTTATCAATTTATTCAATTTTGAGTTTTATTAAAACTTTAAGGATTATTCCTTTGTTTAAGCGTTTACGCTGCGTCAATATGACTTGATTTCTGCCTTTTTGTTGTTTAAATTGGATCTGTCTTAGAATTTTAACATGCCCCTAAGTTGGATGTGCAAATCTCAGGGCCTGTATCGTGTTTCTTCTGGCATTTATTGGTTTCTTTCCTCTCAATCAAGGCCTCGTGAATGCCTTTACAATCATACCTTATGCTCTTACATCTGTGGTGGCTGGGTTCACTGCTGCTTCATTTCAGGCTCAAATGAGGGGAACAAAAGGAGAAGTTGTACGTGAAACTTTATGCTTGTGCTTGGTCTTGTTGATTTTTCATCTCATCTAATATAGCACCTGTTGTATTATTACAGGCCAGCTCTGTTCTTCTGGCAGCTTTCCTATATACTGGTCCATTGTATCTGACATTCTCTGCTCTGAATACGATTGCTATATCTTATCAAGCCACGGCTGCAGTTCCTTTTGGCACAATACTTGTTATTATCCTAATATGGTTGCTTGTCGCCATTCCATTGCTCATACTTGGAGCCTTACTTGGAAATGCCTTTAGGCACAACATTTTATCATCTGATGCAACAAAAGTATTACCATCAGAGATTCCTCCGTTGGCTTGGTACATGAGATCTTCCTGTCAGATATGTATGGCTGGCTTTTTACAGTACTTCTCTATTGAACTAGATCTGCATTATGTTTATGCAAGCTTATGGAGCCACAAGATCTACATAGCCACCAGTTTCCTTTTTATCAAGTTCATCCTCCTAATCTTGTTAACTGCATTGCTTGGTGTTTACTTGACGTACTTGCAACTTTCCGCGGGAGATCATAGATGGTGGTGGAGGTATGCATCTCTACCGGATTGTATTTTTTTCATAATTTATATGAATTACCCATTCGAAATTGCTTGTTAAAAAATTTCCATTTTTTTTTTTTGTATTAACCACCTGGTGTCTGGACTAACCGACTACTATTTGTCATTTTGTTTTGCCATTTATAGTTTCTAAATCAATAATTTACGTTTTTCTATCTTTAAAGTTGTTTTGTTGTTCTTCTATCTTTAAAGTTGATTCTTCTTATCATTTGTTGCAGATCTGTGCTAAATGGCGGCTTTACTTCAGCTTTCATGCTCGGCCATAGCTTGAGTTTCTATGCCCGATCAAATATGAGTGGTCTGATGCAGTTCGCGTTCTTCATTGGCTATAATGCCTGTATATGCTTTGCTTTCTTTCTAGTGCTTGGAACCGTCAGTTTCCTTGCGTCTGCCTTTTTTGTTCACCGTATTTACGGCCTTGCCAAATTGGAGTAGCCCTTTTCAGTTGGTACCACCATGGGCTTGTGCTCCACTTATCATACAGGTATCTGCTAACTGCTTTTTAAGATGCACAACCATGCGCGCTAACTAAAAACGCTTCGAGATCATGTTAATGAGCGTAGGAATGTATGTTGCTGGAAGGGTCGTCATCAGTTACTATTTCTTTTAGCCTATGTTTGAGGTTGATGGGCAAAGCCCTAGCAGACAGTATTGGTGAAACCCTTTCATTACGGCCTTACTGGTGGTAATCGCAGCCCGCCCTGCCAGCCAATACATTTGAAACAGGAACGTCGCAGCGCATGTAAAAATCACAGCTTGTTGATTCAATGTGTATCGCATACAACGGAAATGGATTGAACCTCACATACCTTGTAAAGATTGGACTTTGAGCAGCTCTTTTACTTTTTCTTTCAATTTGTTGTCCACTTTCATTCATCTTCAAGGTCTTCGGATTTGAAGTTTTGCTAGTACCTCTTTCCTTATATTTCACAAGTTGTTTTCAGAGAATGTAATTTGTAATGTTTTTTTGTCATTTTGTTTTTTAAGGATCCAGTCACCTGTCCTCAAAGAGTTGGAAGTGTACCTTTTCCATAGCGCTACAGGTGTGGTTAGCATGATCTCTACATCTTAGAGATTAAAAAAAAGGTTTAGTGAAAGTTGGCGAATGAGTGTAATTAACCCTTTGTAACCAGTTCTAAACTCCACTTGAGCCCTGTTTTCACACTTCGAATCACATGTTTACAAGAAGCAAAGGGGTACGTTTAGCAAGAAGTGGGTTCGTGTAGCCATTACCATTTACTTGTGTTGGAGTCAAGTGGATAGTTTCTTATAATAAAAGAGTATATATAGTTTGTTCAGATGGAGACATCCATGTTTCGTAGCTAAAAGTTAGATGTGTCTCCGTGGTTTTTCTGCTAAAAGAGAATGTAACTTGTAAATTTGTAAACGCGTCCCCTTCTGATTGTTCCACGTGTCCCTTGAAAGGAGAGAATAAGGAGACAGCTGTGCTCTCTTTTCTTTCCAATGTTGTAATTTATAGAGAAATTTATTGTTAAATCAGATATAATAATAAACAATTTTTATAAATGAATCGTCCAAAAAAAAAAAAAAAATACATTCATTACAAAAAACTTAATTACATTGCTATTTCCCGTACTTCATTAAACCTTTTGTGCTTCTCTAAGATGACAGATATCTCATTACAAATTTACAAGTTACATTCTCTTAAACAACTTATGAAAAATAAGAAGAGGGACTATTAAAATATACAATTTGAAGAACTTGAAGACTAATGGAAGAAGCCAAGAAAGAAAAAGTAAATGAGCTGCTTCAGAGTTCAATCTTTACAAGAAATGTGAGGTTCCATCTATTTCTGTTGTATGAGATTCACATTGAATCCATGCGCTGCGATTTTTACGTGTCATGCTGCAATGTCCCTGTTTCAAATGTATCTGTTAATACAGCAGGCTGTGAAATACCACCTGTAACAGAAGGGTTATTGATCTCTCCAACATAGGCCAAAAGAATTAGTTACTGATGATGATCTTTCCAGCAACGTGCATTTCTTCACTCATCAAAAACAACATGACCTCGATGCGTCGTAAGTTAGTGTGTATGATTGCACATCTTGAAAAGCAGTAAGCAGCTTTATCTGCGATAAGTGGAAGGCAAGCCCATGGTGGTACCAACCGAAAAGGGCTATTCCAATTTTGTAAGGCGGTAAATACGGTGTACAAGAAAAGCAGACGCAAAGAAACTGATGGTTCCGAGCATTAGGAAGAAAGCAAAGCATATGCAGGCATTATAGCCAATGAAGAATGCTAGCTGCATCAGACCACTCATGTTTGATTTGGCATAGAAAATCAAACTATAACCGAACGTGAAAACTGACGTTGAACCACCATTGAGCACAGATCTGCAACAAGTGATGAGAAGAAACAACTTTTAAAGATTGTACAACTAAAACCCATAATATAACTCATTTCCAATCAACAAGAGTTTCGCGTAGCTCCTCAGCCACAAGTGATACTTTTGTTTTTAGCTACCCGAATAACAACTAAGTAGCAATTAGAAGTACTTCCTTTCCCATCCAAAGCAAAAATGAGAGTTCGCTTAATCCCAATAGCCCAAAAAGCAAACTATTGATTTAGAACAAAATGGAATAGACAAAAAGACAAATGGAAACCCAAGCAAGCAATTTTGAACAAACTCTTTCATTTTGCTCGATTTAGTGTAATTTATAGTGAACTCTTTAAACCATTGATATGTGTTTGATCCATTTCATGAAGAGTGATAAAAGTTTTACGCTGGCTGTCAACCTATCGCAAATTTCGACAATGGTAATTCATATAAATAACGAAAAAAATGCAACCTGCTAGAAACGCATACCTCCACGACCATCTGTGATCTTCCGCAGAAAGCTGCAAGTACGTCAAGCAAATACTAACCGTTGCAGTTAGCATGATTAGGAAGATGAACCTGATGAACATGATGCTGGACACTGCGTAGACTTTGTGGCTCCACAAGCTTTCATAAAGAATTGGAAACTCTAGCACTATAGCACAGCATTGTACAAAGCCAGCTACACATATCTGAGTGGGAGATCTCACGTACCATGCCAATGGAGGAATCTCCGATGGTACTGTTTTAGAAGCAGAAGATGAAAAAATGTTGGGCCTAAAGGCACTCCCAAGCTATGTTACCCAGACCCTTTACTCTAACCCAAAGTACTCGTGTCGGACACTTGAAACGAGTCTGACACTTAAAAAGACATGGATACTTCATTTGAAGAGCTCTTTGTATAAAAAGATTTAAAATGTAAGAGGATAAAGAAAAAAACTTAACAAGAACTTTCTAGTGTAAGGTAAGAAATGAAAAATGAAAAAAAAATACATGTATAAGCTATTACATATATGTAATATATGTTATTACATATATATAAACATATGTCACGCAAGTTTTAGACACTTTTTGCCGAGTCTCCGTGTCCTTAAATTAAAGAATAGGTGGGTTTGACCTTTAGACTCGTACCCGTACCCGACACCCGCACCCGAGTCCAGGTAACATAGCTCCCAAGTAAACTAAGGAAGAGCAATGGGGCAGCAACAAGCAACCAGATCAGGAAAAGAAGGGTTATCGTCCCAAAAGGAACTGCACTCGTGACTTGATAGGATATAGCAATTGCATTCAGAGTAGAGTGTGACAGGCAGAGTGGACTAGTATATAGGAAACCTGCCAGAAGAACAGTTTTGGCCTGCAATAGATACAACCGGTGTTTGATCAGATGAGGTGAAAATTAACGAGACCAAATACAGGCATAATGTTTCACATGCAATTTACCTTGTGGTTCCTCCCATTTGAGCTCGACATGCAACAACAGTGATCCCAACTACCACAGATGAGAAAGCGTATAACATGATTGTAAATGCATTCACAAAACCTCGATTGTAAAGTGGGAATAAACTGACAAATGCCAGAATGAACACAAACAGACCCTGAGATATGCACATCCAATTTAGGGGCGCATTGAAGTTAGAAGACAGTTCCACTTTCAACAACAAAGAGGCTGAATTCAAGTCATACAAACAGTGCCTTTACATGGACTTAAAAACCAAAGAGTACAAATCAAAATTAATACAGGAAATTCTTAGGGTACACATATAATCTATTTGAAACTGTTAAGGAATATTGTGCAATTAGGAAATATGCACAAATCACTCCTATAATTATGTTATAAAATCACTCCTGTAATTATGTTATGCACAAATCACTCCATTGATTATGTGCTACCTTATTTAGATGTTTTCTTTTGTATATAATTACATTTCTATATATAGAGACATGTAATAGATCAAGGGGGAAGGAAATTTATCATATTCTTTATTAAGATTTCAACTTGGTATCAGAGCCTATGAAACCTTAATTCTGGGTCGTTCGACTTTCGAGTCGATTACTGTTTCGTGGTGTTTTCTCCATTGATGATGCCCATTTCTTCTTTTCCTTTTGCATCTTATATTTCTTTGTGCATGTTTCTTCTGCACGTCATCACCCTGCCTTGTTTTTTTTTTGCTTCCGTTGATGTTTTCTCTCTTTGCTTGTCATTGATCTTCTTGCTCCTCTGTGATCGATCCACCCTTGCATTTTCTCCTATACGACGTACGCTCCTGTCATGGCGTTTTCTCTACCCATACACATCGTTGTGCACACTACGCTGCCCGGTTAGTGCATCTTCGTTCTCTGCCTTGGGAGTTACGTTGTGAAGCCGAACTTGTATATCTTGTTCGACTTAATCTGTTCATCCGTGTCCTCGTGTGTGTCTTGCGTCACCTGCATCGTCGCGCATTCGTCTGCCATCTGGCCACTGCTTCTTGCCACATCAGATCGTTGCCCAGTCCGTGAACTATTCTCCGTCCGCCATCTGTTCGTTGTTCTCTACCTCTGCGAGCCGTTCGCCTCTGTCGCCTGCAAGTCTGTTCCGCCCCAGTGCGCCACGTGTATGCATCCACTTCTGTCTCCAGCCCTATGCTAGTCGTCCACTGTGTGTGGACTCATCAGCCCCTTTGCTCCTTTTATGCACTCAAAACATGGACTATCCCCACGAAGTCTTCAAAATTGGGGCTCGAATCGGTTCGCTCTTCGCGATTTGCTCCGACTTCAGCACCTCCGTCTTCAGCCTCTTACAGATCTTCTTTGGCAACAACGAAAGTGCAAATCTCAAGAAATTCTCCTCGACAATGCGACCGCCTCTCCTCCCAATCCCTACAGCGATCTCGCCGAGCAGATCGAGCGCGTGAAACCTCTTCGCCTTCTTGCACCGCTTCGTAGTCGAATTCTCCGAACCTCCGTTGTCCACACTTTGCTTGGTGATTTCGTGCTTCATCTGCTTGCGTCTGTGTCCACCATATGCCTGTGTTCGCCTTCTGTCCGCTGCCCGTGCGTCTTTGCTTGCTGCCCGTGCTCCATTTGCCCTCTGCCCGTGCGTCCCGCGCCATCTATGCCATCTGCTCCATCTGTTGTCATCCTGAGTGTTGTACATGTGGTCTCTCTTGTTTTCCCTTTGTTTTCGTCAACTACATCGACTTCGTGACGTTCTCTCTGTGCTTATTCCACTACTCGTGTAGTCTGTGCACTACACCCATGGGAACCTAAGTTCGGTCATTTTGAGACCATCTGCTTATCTGTTCGATCTGTGATCATCTGTGACTTGTTCTGCTCGCATGCATGTGCACTTCAGATTTGCTTATCTGTCGATCCTCTGGAAAGTATTTCGTGAATTGCATATCTTTTGCATTGATGACATCTGTTTTTGCTATGTTATTTTGGATTGTTGTTCATCTCCGGAATGAAACATAAATCTGATTTTGTTTACTCAACTCCGTTAGTCATTCTACCGACTATGTTGTTCCGTTAGTCGTTCCATCGACTATGTTGTTTCGTTAGTCGTTTCGCCGACTATGTTGTCTTGTTAGTCGTTCCGCCTACTATGTTGTTCCGTTAGTCGTTTCGTCGACTATGTTTTTTCGTTAGTCGTTCCATCGACTATGTTATTCTATTATCCGATAGTCGTTTTGTTGACTCTACTCCGATAGTCGTTCCGCCGACTATACTTCGTTAGATAGTCGTTCCGTCAACTCCGCTCCGATAGTCGTTCCAACGACCCCGCTCTGATAGTCGTTCCGTCGACTCCTCTTCGATAGTCGTTCCGTCGACTCCTCTTCGATAGTCGTTCCGCCGACTATGCTCCGATAGTCATTCTGTCGACTATGCTCCGTTAGTCATTCCATTGACTATGCTCCGTTAGTCGTTCCGTCGACTCCATTGTTCAAAATTCCAGACCGAAGTCAATCCTAATTCGGCCCAGGATTAGTTTTATTTTAGTTTATAAACTCAAAGTGGTTTCGTTGTTCCCACTTTGAGTTTGAGGGGGCGTGTTAAGGAATATTGTGCAATTAGAAAACATGCACAAATCACTCCCTTGATTATGTGCTACCTTATTTAGATGTTTCCATTTGTATGTAATTGCATATCTATATATAGAGACATGTAATAGATCAAGGGGGAAGGAAATTTATCATATTCTCAATTAAGATTTCAACAGAAACAAGTATCACAAAATAATGTAAGCCCAATTTTTTAGGAGGCAAAAACAAAGGAAACCTTTTGTATTTAAGAGGAATGTCTTGTATTTAAAAAAAATTGAAGCGAGTTCAGCGCTCTATGACATTGCTTACAAGGTCAGAAGTTGCAGTCCAGTTCCCAAGATGGCACAGAACAGGGATACGTGAAACGTGGATATCTAAATGCATCTCGGTAAAGTCAATTCAAACCAATCTCCTCCATGTTACTACCTTCTTCAAGGGAGCATCTGCAGAAACATTGGCAACTTTAACTACTTCAAAAGTGATGATACTTGGATAAGTCATGATATTGAAAAGTGAAATAATACTTTAAATACCTCCTGATAACTTTTTTAAGGGTTTGAATGAAAAGTATGCCGAGTCCTGCCGCCATCAAAATGATTAAAACAATGGAGTTAATGACTGAAAACCAGTGTATTTGTAGGAGACCTGTGGCTCCCAAATACTTTTCCATTCGTTTCTCAAATGGAGTATTGGTTGCATTCCAAAACACTGAATTCGTGAACTTGACATTCAATTCAGCATCTTCAGTGACATCAACGGTATAATTTGGATCAGCAAGAGCTTTATAACTTGACTTTCATTGTAAAGGACATCAAACTGAATGTGGGTGAAGAGATAATACCGAAGCGTTGGTTCATTTGGAAGATAAAAATCCTCAACTTTCCCAATGAACCCCCAAAGAGGTAGATTGTCATAGAGCATCTGGAAATAGAAGCCACTGTGGACAGCATGCCTAAATTTAGCGACTTCCTCTGTTGTTAACTTCTTGTCGCAGAGTGTGTACATATTCTTGTCAACCCTGAATATCAACTCATATAAAGAGTTGGTCAAGCGATCACCATTAAAAACTTCCTCGAGTGATTCTTTCTTTTCAGTTAATTGATCTGCAATCCAAGAAGGTTGAAACCCGAAAACCAAGTAACAGAATTTTACGATATAAGCTTACGTGGGTACAAAATAACAACAAACTAATACATGTCATTATCCAAAACCACCTTAACTGTTGTGGCAAATAAATTAGCTGCCACTTGTTTTAAGTGCTAATGATTTATTGGCATTAATTTAATAGAATTGTAAGCATATCATCTAATTTAAACAGACGCACATAGCATATTGGATAAATATTTCCAACATGAGGAGTTTTAGAACATGGCCTCATTGTGTGTTTTGATAATTGATAGTATGAAACTCTGCAAAATTAACAAGGGGAACCAATTTAACTCAACTAAGTGGTAGCTCAATGGTTTGATATGTGGTAATTTATGCAGAAGGTTGAGGTTTCGAGTAGGTATGCAAGTCTATGGAGCTATAAGTTGCTTTCTCATAAAAAAGAACAAGGAGGACCAATTTATAAACTTCATTTAATCTTCCATTCAACATCAAATAAAGTCTCATTGCAAATGCCCAGCTACATGAATCTTATTTTACTTTCATCCTTCTCCATTATTAAGCAATCACTACAGCATAATGCAATAATGCGACAATGCAACATTACAATTAAATTGACATAATAAATTTTGAGGTCTACCTGGGGAACAGAACGGCCAATCGTAGAACTGGTATGTCTCACTGCAAAATTTAATTAA
Organism: Stephania japonica; assembly: GCA_039657345.1. NCBI lineage: Eukaryota > Viridiplantae > Streptophyta > Magnoliopsida > Ranunculales > Menispermaceae > Stephania > Stephania japonica. Next base: position 17,650,982 of record CM077556.1, read on the forward strand.
AGAAAAAAGTTCAATTGCATGCCACGATGCCACAGCTGGCTTATAGAGTATAGACACAACAAATTAACAAAAAATTTATTTGGACACTAAGGGTCCGGACTCAAAGGGGGGTTTTTGAGATTTTTGTAAATATTAAAGGAGTGTTACAAGTTATAATTTTGAAGTCATTGATTGCTTAAGGATGACTTTGAAATAAAAAATTTTCAAAAAACTCCCTAAGGGTCCAGACTCATGAGTCCAAGTAGCACTACTCACAAATTAATTAATCTAAAACTCTGATTTTTAAGTTTGCACAATATTTTCTTTTTCTTCTTTCCAGCCTACACTTTCCATTGACTTTGAACTAAGTTTCTTTCAATAACCCTATAGCATGAACTTGATGGCATTAAGGCGGAGAAGTTACTTACACAATCCAAAGGAAAACAAATATCCCATGCAACCCCCATTTCTTTACATTCAGAAATTCGAAAGTACATTTTCATTTCTCGTCTCGTATTCCCATCTTCAAGATGTAACATCATACATTTGAAAAAACTAATTCCACATCAATCAATAAATATAGATCATCTAAGAAGCAGGAATCAAACTACACCATTTGTTATTCGGCACACCCATAAAAACGTCAAAAATGTGCAAGACAAGTAAGAAATGAATGTCGATTGATGACAGAAGACAGTGAATTTCAGCAAGTGAACAAGAACCCAACTATTCAAACAAGTACTTGTCAATACTCAATAGCAAAATGAAGGAGACATAGATTCAGTGATTCATTGATGTCAAAATTCTTCATACATTCTAAACAAGACAATGCAATAAAGACAACATCGTGAACACGCGAAATGCCGCAATAAATACCAAAACCCTTATTTGAATACCTAATGTTTCTTAAGTCTTGACAAAACCCTACCTAACCTAAATCAATACTCTCTCACATTGTGTTTTCTGCTCAAGATATACTCATAGAACACAATTCAGATGAACATTTCAGCAGATCTGAATCAACAAGGATTGAAGAGGAGATCGAGGCGACCTTGGATTGTTGAGAGGGCCGACCTTGTTGACGAACAAGGCCACTTCTTCTCCGACGGCGTAGCGATGATCCGACTGCGAAGCTCTCGAGATCCGTAACGAAGACATTGCGAAGACAGCGACGAATAGCAATGCGGCTCTTCGGATTCGAATCTTGGACGCCATTGTTGAGAAAGTGTGATAGCCGAAGTCGTTGAAATGGAGGAAAATAGTGATGAAATTAGTTGAAGTGACGCACTTGAGAAACGCACTTTGGACACACTATTTTACTTTGAGGCCGGCTGAGTACACCTCACCGTTTGCTATGTGCAACTAGAAAAGTCAAGCTTAAAAAAAAAATAGTCAATTCTACTACAAAATGACCCTTATGCCCTTCACTGTGATTAGTGCATCCCACTGCACTTTCCTCTCGTATTTTGCACCTCATCATCATCTCTCTACACATTCTCTTCTTGCGATTTGCCAACATTATTTAGTAGTTAAACCTCGTAGGTTCAAATCTCTAATTGAAGAGCTGGTCAGAGCCCATCAAATCTCTAGTTGGAGAGTCAGTCATACCCTGCGAACCTTTAATTGGAAAGTTAGTTGGAACCCACTGAACCTTTAAGTCGACAGTTGTCAACCAAATTTCATCAAAAAGGTTCGGTTGGACAACACCGAGCTTAGAGGATAAGTCTCAATTATATGTCGCCGAACCTAACATAGATGTCTCGTCTAAGGTTTTGGAGTTGAGTGCTTCAGTTTAGATGAAGGGATATTTTGGTAAAAATGTGAGATGCACTTATAAATTGAAATTTGAATTTGGGGTGTCATAATGAGGTGCACTTAGCTGGGCTCTTTACTTTTTGGGGTCAAAACCACTTTCCACTACTCTGGATTCGCAGCTAGTTGCACACTATATATATACACACACACACACACACAGGGTTCTTCTACAATGAAGACCAAATATATACCTATGACATAAATGTATATTTGGTTCTCATGGTAGTAATACCCATATATATATATATATTGTTATGATATGGATGACCAATTGATCAAGACTTTGTATGACTAATCATTATCAAGCATGGCTTTTACATTGATTGGTAATATCAAGCATGGCTCTTACTTGCATCTATATCCAATGTACTCATTATTTTATGTATTGTCAATGTTGCTTGTAAAGAGTTGTATGACATGTGATGTATGTGTAACTTGTAAACATTGTCTTAGTACATTTATCATCATCACCAAAAGGCCTATATAAAGGGTGTCAACCTCATTGTAAAAACACATCAAGTTGAATGAAAACTTCTCATTCCAACTATCTCATTTCTTTTCTTCTCCTTTGTAGTAGTAGTTTGTAGTAGTAAAAGTTCTTAGTCTTCTATTTCATTCTCTAGTTCTTAGCAAGTCTCAATTCAATTCACAACATATATATATATATATATATATATATATATATATATATATATAAGGGAAGCTCCTAACTTTGTTGTTTCTATTCCTAAGACTCAAACTCAAATGCTAGTTGAGAAACAACAACTCCTTTCAGTTGCAGCAACCAATGTTACACTTTACAGTAACTTTCTCGATGTCAATAAGTCAAGAAAAGGGAAAAAAATTTAGGTCTTGTTTGGTTGGATTAGAGAATTAAGTTTTATTGTTTTTTTTTAATTTTTTCTACAAAAACTTGGAAAGCTCTAAGACCATCTCTGACCAGAAGCTCTATTTTTATCTTGTTCAAGACTCTACTTGTTATTTTCTTCGTTTATTATTTATTTATATTAAGTTTAATAAATTACTTAATCAGTAAAAAATTTCTGAAAAAAATGTATTTTACTCTTTATAACCTAAAGTAAATATAAAAAGTTTTTTTTTTGAGAACAATAATGGTTTCATTTCATAAATAAGAAGATACATCTCTTCCATTAAGCTCAACAATATTTTATGAAAATTCACACCACACTTTGATATTACCATGAAGACGAGCCAACTTTGCCATAGCATAAGCTACTTTAATAGCTTCTCTCCTCGCAAAAGTAACCTTCCAATTACTTCTTTCTTTTAAAAGATTTGAACAATCACGAAGAATTTGATCAAATTCAGATGAGTTGAAAGACTTCGATTGAATACCTTGGACCACCATAAGAGAATCTAACTCGAAGACGACTCTTGATAGTTGTAGTTGCTAGATCCAGCTTAAAGCTTCTCAGAATGCAATTGCCTCTGCTTCATGAGAGAGATCATGCCCTATTGTTAAACTTGAGAAGCCTTTAATAAGAGCACCATCCAAATCTTTTTGTAAACATAATAAGTTTAAGAGTTTAAAAATTCTCTCTCTCTCTATATATATATATATATAATAGAGTGCGGTTTGAAATGCTCTAAATACGATATAACAAAAATGAGGGTTAATTACTATTACCTCTCTAAACTTTATATATTGTAACAACTGTTGTGAATTGAATTGAGACTTGCTAAGAACTAGAGAATGAAATAAAAGATTAAAAACTTCTACTACTACAAACTACTACTACAAAGGAGAAGAGAAGAAATGAGATAGTTGGAATGAGAAGTTTTCATTCAACTTGGTGTGTTTTTACAATGAGGTTGACACCCTTTATATAGGCCTTTTGGTGATGATAATATATGTACTAAGACAATATTTACAAGTTACACATACATCACATGTCATACAACTCTTTACAAGCAACATTAACAATACATGAAATAATGAGTACATTGGATATAGATGTAAGAGCCATTCTTGATATTACCAATCAATGTAAAAGCCATGTTTGACAATGATTAGTCATACAAAGTCTTGATCAATTGGTCATCTATATCATAACACTCCCCCTTGGATGACAATTGTTGAGAGAATGTGCCTCGTTAAAACTTCTACTAGAAAAAACCCTGTGGGAAAAAATCTAGCAAAAGAAAAAGAGTACACATTTGTAACGGTTCGAATTTAATTCGCCGTTATTTATGACGCATTGCAGACGTGGCGGACAGCTCAGACACCCGTGGGACCCGCTGCTAGGCTAAAGCGTGCCTGAAGTTAGGTAAATAGTTATTTTGTGTGTTGTTTTGTTTAATTTGCGATGTTTATGGTAAAATAGATTAAACGACATCACGATGTGTGTAATTATATTTTAATTGACGTGTGAGATTGTGTGTTAAGTATTCGCCTCGATATGTGTGTCGACGCGGGTACCAGATAGACAAAAAGATGAAATATTAGGCCGGAGAAAATATTACACACATTAAATGAATTAAATGTGAAAAAAATAGTAAATTGGTGGGCGCCTAGGGACACGCGGGGTCGTGGTCGACACGCGTGGGTGGTACGGTAGTGTGCACGCCCGAGTACGCTCGTTGATGCGCACGACGGAATTGTAGGCGTGAAAATATAGGTGTGTATATATATTTATAAATATATATAAGTAATTTAATATATATATATAAATATATATATATGAAAATAAGAAAATAAATAAATAAATGTAAAATTACCATAAAAGGGTATTGGGGTTGTTAAGGAGGAGATAATATTGGAGGGGCAAAATGGTCATTTTACTTGAAAATTTTGATAAACTCGTCACCGCCACCACATTTCGTCATTTTGAAATCGAAGTAGAGGAGAGACGAGCCGAGGCGAGAGACGAGACGAAGTTGAGAAGGAGGAGGTGAGCTCGTGGGATCGAGGAGAACGAGGTGAGTTGATGGTTGTTCTTGTGGTTCGGGTTGTGGTTGTGTGCGTTGTTGTTGTGTGCGTTGTGGTGGTTTGTGGGTGTGGCGAGAATTGAAGTTGATTCCGAGGAGGAAGACAACGTGTGGTCTCCCCACCCTCTTAATTTCATTAGTAAAGAAAGAGAGGAAGAAAGAAGAAGAATGAAAAAAAAAATGAACCAGAGGAACAGCGCCTCTGTGTTCTTATGGAGAATGCGCGTGCGTGAACCCCCAACCTGGGCCGGGCCGTCCAGGCCTAACTCGGGTGGTCCTGGACCGGGCCCGACCGGGTTGGGTTGGGTCAGACCCGGTTCAGGGGACCCACCATAATATTTAAATAATATTTATTTTTAATTTATTTTATTATTTTATTTAAATAATTAAAAACAGTTTTTAAATAAAATAAAATATAGAAAATAGAGAAAATAGCCAAAAATTAAGGAAAAATTCAAAAAAATCCAGAAAAATATGAGAAATTAGAAAATGGGTCAATAAATGAGTTTTTGGGATTTTCTCGGGATTTTGACGAGATGTTGTTGGGGTTTTTACCTCGAAAAACGTAAAATTGACATAATATGTCAAATTGAAGCTAATTCAATGACCAATAATCTTAGGTACATTTGGGGTGATAATTTGAATTATCGAGTGATTATTGGAGGTAGACGGGGTTTCATTTTTGGGACGCGGAGTGCGGATTGAGGTGTGTAGTATCCCAACTGAAATTACTTGAGTATTTACTTCTTTTGGCATTTGAATTCAATTTCTTTCATTTCAATACTCTATTATTGGTTATGGTTATATGGGCGGACGTTGAGCGAGGCTCCCTCCATTCCATTCTTGTGTGTATGTCCACTACACCATAGCATGTGCTACCAGATCGAACTCGGCCGAGTGTCACGTCATGGCATGTGTCGTTGCGTCGTGGGTGTAACGTTGGCCATCGAGTGGATCCAGATGCTTGCCCTGCTTGAGTTGGACTCGCCAACGGTATTCTGTGGAAGAGTCCGAATTATGGTGTAGTCTAACCCTAGGAGCTAGGAACACACTTTGCACTTTTCCTATTATTTATTCATGCGATAAGCACAGTTGTTTGTATTTATCTCCGCATATTTATTTAATAGCTTTATTTAAATTCCAGTATTTACTTTCAGAAATGCTCACTTAATTTCCTTGGGAATACTCACTCTAGACTCGTTATCTGCCTTTTGTGATGGCTTGAGTGCAGATTCTAGTACGAACAGAGGCAAGGGCAAGCTGCCAGAGTACTGTTGAGCCGAGATAGCCTGACTCCTATGTTTGTATTATATTTACTTTGTTTTATTATGGATTTGGGGTTTTGGAGAAACTTTATATATATTGAACTTTTTGGTGACTTCAGAGGTACTTATGTTGTGCATGGGTTTTCCACATTAGGTTATTGGTTTAGGTTACACATTTATAGTATTATTATCCGAGTAAATGTGTTAGTAAGGCTTCCGCTGTGTTTATTGAGGATTTTAGGATGCTTTAACATATGATTTATTTTCAATATAACTTAATCAATAAATGAATAATTAATAAGGTTTAAAAAGATAAAATGGAGGATGTAATCCAATGTAGAGCACAACTGTCGCTGGTAAGACAGATTGTGGGTCTGAATTGACCCTGTGGCGGTCTATTTGAAAAATAGGTCGTTACAATTTTGGTATCAGAGCCTAGGTTTAGGAAAACCTAGGGCTCGAATTTGAGGAAAACCTGATCATAAACTTATTGAATAAGCTCTAGATGTGGAAACCCAAAGAAATTACCTAAAGTCTTAGTTGGGAAGCAATGAGATATGGGTAGAAATCAGGATATATGTGTTATGTTTTTTATTGTATATTACTTACGTTACACGTATATTCGTACCGAGGCACGTTCTTCGATGCAGATACCGATGGACGGGTAGCCTTTAAGTACGACTCAACCAGAGGTTGGGAATACTAGCAATCCTGCTAGGCCGACATTGACATAAGAGTCGTTAGCGCGGACAATGGATAATAGGTTCGCACAGTTGTTAGATTATTTGAGGACTCGTGAGACTGTGACAGCTCCTACTACAGTTATAGCTGCACCATTGGTTACCACTCCTACAGTTGTTACCCCCACTACCGCTGAGACTCAGGGGCAGGCTGCAGTATTCGAGACACATGCCGAAAGGGCTATACCAGTGGTTGTTCTAGCTGAGATTCAGGGACAAACTGCGTTAGTTGTAACTCCTTCGACTACTAAGCAGTCAGCTGTAGCGTATTCGTCAGGGAGTTTGATGACAGTGGAGGCGAAAAAGTTGAAGGATTATCTTAGATTCTCTCCAGGATACTTTCATGGAGCCGGAGACCCAGAGATAGCCGGGAGGTGGCTATTGGCTCACAAGAGATTACACGAGATGTTATGTTTGATTCCGGTAGCACACTTTCCTTTATATTTAGATATATGGTAGGATTGTTAGGATTAGATGCACAGACTTTAGATACACATCTTGTTCTCGGCACGGCGGCTGGGGATAAGATTTATCCTAACCGAATTTGCTGGGATTGTTTGGTTGAGATTGAGGGAGATCAATTACCGGCTGACTTTAGAGTATTAGAATACTTGGAATTCGACGCGATGCTCGGTATGGATTGGTTATCGTCGTATCACGCACATATCGACTATTTTAGCAAGACGGTGACATTTCACATTGAGGGGATTCTAGAGTTTTCATTTGTTGGAGCTGCGTCAGCATTACTTATCACTCGAGGCAGACTAGCTACGTCACAGGAAATGAAGGCGTATGCAGCTATGGTGGAGCCAGAGATTAAGACAGTGATTAGGGTTGAGGATGTCCCGATTGTTTGTGAATTTCCCGACGTATTTCCTAAGGATTTGCCAGGATTGCCACCACCAAGAGCTGTTGAATTCATTATCGAGCTAATTCCTGGAACTCAACCGCTTTACAGCAGGTCGTATAGGATGTCAGCATCGGAGCAGAGGGAGTTGAGGACCCAGTTGGAGGAGTTACTACAGAAAGGATTTATTCACCCTAGCATGTCACCTTGGGGAGCTCCAGTTATTTCTGTAAAGAAGAAGGACGGCTCAATGCGGATGTGTGTGGATTATAGGAAGTTAAATCAGGTGACTATTAGAAATCGTTACCCACTTCCTAAGATCGATGATTTGTTCGATCAGTTGGTAGGAGCCAAATTCTTCTTGAAGATTGACCTCAGATCGGGATATCATCAATTGAAGATTCGAGAAGGAGATATTAAGAAGACCGCTTTCAGTACGCGATATGAAATGTATGAATTTACAGTCATGCCATTTTGGTTGACTAACGCGCCGACGATCTTCATGGATTTAATGCACAGGGTGCTCTGACTGTTTTTGGATCGATACGTCATAGTTTTCATCGACTATATTCTGATTTACAACAAGACTCGTGTGGAGCATGAAAGACATCTTAGGGAGGTGTTGACGACGCTGAGAGTGCACTGACTTTACGCCAAGTTCAGCAAGTGTGCATTTTGGCTGAGTGAGGTGAAGTTTCTAGGACATGTTATCGGTAATCAAGGGATATCGGTTGATGGAGACAAGATTCAAGCGATTATTGATTGGAGGACACCTGAGTCTGTTTCGGACATTCGGAGTTTCTTGGGTTTGGTAGGATATTACATACGATTCGTATGGGATTTTTCCTTGATTGCAGCGCCGATGACAAGGTTGACCAAGAAAGATGTCATATTTGACTGGTCGCAGGAGTGTGAGGATGCTTTCTAGGAGATGAAGAGGCAGTTGACTTCTGCCTCAGTTTTGGCATTACCCGTGGCAGGAAAGGGTTTCCCGGTTTATACTGATGCGTTAGGCACTGGGTTGGGTTGTGTGTTAATGCAGGACGAGCATCCAGTGGTCTATTTATCGCGACGATTAAGACTACATGAGGAGAGTTATCCAGTTCACGATTTGGAGCTTACGGCAGTCGTGTTTGCACTGAAGGCTTGGGGGCACTATTTGTATAGTGAAAAGTTCATACTATTTACCGATCACCAGAGTTTGAGATATTTGTTCACTCAGAGGGAGTTGAACATGAGACAACGGATATGGCTCGAGTTACTGAAGGACTACGATTTATCTATCGAGTATCATCCGGGAAAGGCGAATGTCGTAGCTGATGCGCTTAGCAGGAGCGGCATTGAGAGTCAAACGGGCCTACGACATATGACACATGAGCATGGGTTGCTTGAGGCTGCATCGGTGTTGTGTGTAACAGAGTCTATTACTGAGCTACATATTTGCGGCCAGATACGAGTTCCTACAGTGTCTCTAGAGCGGGTTGCTGAGCTGTAGAGAACTGATGACCGGTATTTACGGATCAGTGGACTGGCTCAGGATCCGTGGTGCACCGAGTGGTATGAGGGTTCAGACTGGTGCTTGAGACACATGGGTCGTTTGTGGATACTGGAGGTACCGGAGCTCAGGGACAGTATTCTCGAGGACACACACCTGTCGCGATTTACAATTCATCCTGGTCGGACCAAGATGCATCACGATTTTCAGCAATTGTTTTGGTGGCCAGGGATGAAGGCTGACGTGGGGAGATACGTCCGGAGTTGTCATATTTGCCAGCAGGTAAAAGCTGAGCACAAAAGACTAGTTGGGTTGCTACAGCCGCTGCCCATTCCTCAGTGGAAATGGGAACACGTGACCATGGACTTCGTCAGTGGCCTACCGCAGACTACGAAGAGACATGACACAGTTTGGGTAGTTATTGACAGGTTGACAAAGTCAGCACATTTTATACTGGTTGCTATGAGATATTCAGTTACACAGCTGAGCACTATTTTCGAGAAAGAGATTGTCAAATTGCACGGTGTACCGGTCTCCATTGTTTCTGACAGAGATCCGAGGTTTACTTTAAGACTTTGGGAGAGTATGCAGGAGCAGTTTGGCACTTGACCACAATTTAGTACTGCTTACCATCCTCAGACTGACGGGCAGTCGGAACGATTAATCCAGATTCTCGAGGATATGCTCAGGGCTTGTATTTTACAGTTTGGTGGATCGTGGGAGGATTATCTGCCGTTGTGCGAGTTTGCATACAACAAAAGTTATTAGGCGAGTATCGGGATGCCACCATTCGAGACATTATATGGTAGGCCCTGCAGGTCACCAGCATGTTGGGCGGCACCGGAGGATACAACGGCTATAGGACCTGAGGTGGTTGTGGATCACACTGAGAAGGTGAGGCAGATTAGACATAGACTTCAAGCAGTGCAGGATAGACAGAAGAAATATGCGGATAGATATCATGGGGATTTGAGCTACGAGGTTGGAGACGTGGTGTACTTGAAAGTTTCGCCTTGGAAGGGTCATCAGAGATTTGGAATTAAGGGGAAACTAGCACCAAGGTTTATTGGACCGTTCAGAGTGGAGGAACGTGTTGGCAGTGGCATATCGTTTAGAGTTATTGCCACAGTTATCGGGGGTACATCCAGTGTTTTACATATCCATGTTAAGGCTAGCAAGGTCGTGACCGAGACCTATGATTGATGTACGTCAGATTGAGGTGCGACTAGACGTGTCATTTGAGGAACAACCTGTGGAGATCATGGATAGAAGGATTCAGACTTTTGAGGAACAGGGAGATCCCGTAGGTTTTAGTTCGTTGGCAGTATCATGGAACTAAGGGATTAACCTGGGAACTCGAGTCTACCATGAGACGACGATATCCCCACTTATTTGCCTGTAAATATTTAAGTTTAATTTAAATTTCGGGACGAAATCTCACCTAGTTGGGAAGAACTGTAATGGTACGAATTTAATTCGCCGTTATTTATGACGCATTGCAGACGTGGCGGATAGCTCAGACACCCGTGGGACCCGCAACTAGGCTAAAGCGTGCCTGAAGTTAGGTAAATAGTTATTTTGTGTGTTGTTTTGTTTAATTTGCGATGTTTATGGTAAAATAGGTTAAACGACATCACGATGTGTGTAATTATATTTTAATTGACGTGTGAGATTGTGTGTTAAGTATTCACCTCGATATGCGTGTCGACGCGGCTACCGTATAGACAAAAAGATGAAATATTAGGCCGGAGAAAATATTACACACATTAAATGAATTAAATGTGAAAAAAATAGTAAATTGGTGAGCGCCTAGGGACACGCGGGGTCGTGGTCGACACGCGTGGGTGGTACAGTAGTGTGCACGCCCGAGTACGCTCATTGGCGCGCACAACGAAATTGTAGGCGTGAAAATATAGGTGTGTATATATATTTATAAATATATAAGTAATTTAATATATATATATATAAAATATATATATGAAAATAAGAAAATAAATAAATAAATGTAAAATTACCATAAAGGGTATTGTGGTTGATAAGGAGGAGATAATATTGGAGGGGCAAAATGGTCATTTTACTTGAAAATTTTGATAAACTCGTCACCGCCACCACATTTCTTCATTTTGAAATCGAAGTAGAGGAAAGACGAGCCGAGGCGAGAGAGCGAGACGAAGAAGAGAAGGAGGAGGTGAGCTCGTGGGATCGAGGAGAACGAGGTGAGTTGATGGTTGTTCTTGTGGTTCGGGTTGTGGTTGTGTGCATTGTTGTTGTGTGCTTTGTGGTGGTTTGTGGGTGTGGCGAGAATTGAAGTTGGTTCCGAGGAGGAAGACAACGTGTGGTCTCCCCACCCACTTAATTTTATTGGTAAAAAAAGAGAGGAAGAAAGAAGAAGAATGAAAAAAAAAAAAAAAAAAAGAACTAGAGGAACAGCGCCTCTGTGTTCTTGTGGAGAAGATGATGGGGGGTGGGTGCACGCACGGCACCCCCACTGGCCGGTCGTCCAGGCCTAACACAGGGACTGGGCCCAGGCCCACCCGGACCAGCCCGACCCGCCCGGTCCGGTGGGTCCAGGTAGACCGGACCGGGCCCGACCAAGTTGGGTCGGGTTGGACCCAGTTCAGGGGACCCACCATAATATTTAAATAATATTTATTTTTAATTTATTTTATTATTTTATTTAAATAATTAAAAACAATTTTTAAATAAAATAAAATATAGAAAAATAGAGAAAAATAGCCAAAAATTATGGAAAATTCAGAAAAATCCAGAAAACATGAAAAATTAGAAAAACAGTAAATGAGTTTTTGGGATTTTCTCAGGATTTTGACGAGATTTTGTCGGGATTTTTACCTCGAAAAACGTAAAATTGACATAATATGTCAAATTGAAGCTAATTCAATGACCAATAATCTTAAGTACATTTGGGGTGATAATTTGGATTATCGAGTGATTATTGGAGCTAGACTGGGTTTCATTTTCGGGACACGGAGTGAGGATTGAGGTGTGTAGTATCCCAACTGAAATTACTTGAGTATTTACTTCTTTTGGCATTTGAATTCAATTTCTTTCATTTCAATACTCTATTCTTGGTTATGGTTATATGGGCGGACGTAGAGCGAGGCTTCCTCCGTTCCATTCTTGTGTGTATATCCACTACACCATAGCACGTACTACCAGATCGAACTCGGCCGAGTGTCACGTCGTGGCATGTGTCGATGCGTCGTGGGTGTAACGCCGGCCATCGAGCGGATCCAGATGCTTGCCCTGCTTGAGTTGGACTCGCCGGCAGTATTATGTGGAAGAGTCCGAATTATGGTGTAGTCTGACCCTAGGAGCTAGGACACACTTTGCACTTTTCCTATTATTTATTCATGCGATGAGCACAGTTGTCTGTATTTATTTCCGCATGTTTATTTAATAGTTTTATTTAAATTTCAGTATTTACTTTCAGAAATGCTCACTTAATTTCTTTGGGAATACTCACTCTGGACTCGTCATCTGCCTTTTGTGATGGCTTGAGTGTAGATTCTAGTACGAGCAGGGGTAAGGGCAAGCTGCCAGAGTACTGTTGAGCCGAGATAGCCTGACTTGTACGTTTGTATTATATTTACTTTGTTTTATTATGGGTTTGGGGTTTTGGAGAAACTTTATATATATTGAACTTTTTGGTGACTTCAGAGGTACTTATGTTGTGCATGGGTTTTCCACATTAGGTTATTGGTTTAGGTTACACATTTATAGTATTATTATCCGAGTAAAAGTGTTAGTAAGGCTTCCGCTGTGTTTATTGAGGATTTTAGGATGCTTTAACATATGATTTATTTTCAATATAACTTAATCAATAAATGGATAATTAATAAGGTTTAACAAGATAAAATGGAGGATGTAATCCAATGTAGAGTACAATTGTCGCTGGTAAGACAGACTGTGGGTCCGAATTGACCCTGTGACGGTCTATTTGAAAAATGGGTCGTTACAACATTTCTCATTAATTTTAAGATGAGTATATTATTGTTAGTATTGCCTCATTAAAAACCTTACTAAGAAAACCCAATGGGATAAAACCATAGCTAAGGGAAAAAGAGTACAAACACTAATCAATAACTCCCCCCTCATGTGAACATGGGTTAAACTTGTTCAGTTTCTTTTCTTGCAATGTCTTTAAGTTTACGCAAGCTAATACCATATGTAAGCCTTTTAAATGTCGTAGTTGGTAAGGCTTTTGTGAATAAATCAGCAAGATTATCGCTCGATTGGATTTGCTTGACATCAATTTCACCATTCTTCCGAAGCTCGTGCGCATAAAAGAATTTTGGTAAAATATGTTTTGTTCTGTCCCCTTTTATGAATCATTCACTTAATTGTGCAATACATGCTGTATTATCTTCATATAATATAATTGGAGAATCTTTTATTGAAGGCAATCCACATGATTCTTGAATATGTTCAATCATGTTTCTCAACCAAACACATTCATGACTTGTTTCATGAATTGCAAATACTTCAAAATGATTGGAAGAAGTAGCAACCATAGTTTGTTTTACTGACTTCCATGATACAACAGTATTACCACAGGTGAATACATATCCCGTTTGAAAACGGGCCTTGTGGGGATCAAATAAAAATCCAGCATCGGCATAACCTTGGAGATTCAATTTTACCCCTCTCGAGTAAAATAAATTCATGTCATTTGTTCCTCGAAGGTATCAAAAAACGTGTTTAACACCATTCCAATGTCTTCGAGTTGGTAAAGAGTTATATCTTGCAAGTAGGTTGACAGCAAAAACAATATCGGGTCTTGTACAATTTGCAAGATACATAAGTGCACCAATTGCACTTAAATATGGTACCTTCGGACCAATTAGCTCTTCATCACTTTCATGAGGTCGAAATGGATTCTTATCTACTTCAAGTGATCTAACAACCATTGGAGAGCTCAATGGATGTGCCTTGTCCATATAAAATCTTTTTAATAATTTTTCAATATAATTTGATTGAAGGACAAGTACTCCACTTGAAAAAGTTCAATTTACAAACCAAGACAAAGTCTTATTTTTCCAAGTTCTTTCATCTCGAATTCCTTTTTCAAGTATTCGGATGTTCTAACGATGTCGTTGTGGTTTCCCACTATATTTAAATAATCAACATATACAACAATAATCACAAATCCTATTGATGATCTTTTAATGAAGACACATGGGCAAAGCGGATTATTTACATATCCTTTTTTCAGTAAATAATCACTAAGACGTTTGTACCACATTCGTCCGGATTGTTTCAACCCATACAAAGAACTTTGTAATTTTATAGAATGCATGTTATGAGGTTTTGATTTTATTTCATTGGATATTACAAATCCATCAGGGATTTTCATATATATCTCACAGTCTAGAGATCCGTACAGATATGTTGTAACGACATCCATTAAACGCATATCAAACCCTTCAGAGACTGCAAGGCTTATTAAGAACCAAAATGTAATTGCATCTATAACAGGAGAATATATTTCCTCATAATCGATGCTAGGTCTTTGTGAGAAACCTTGAGCTACAAGTCTTGCTTTGTACCTTGTAACTTCATTTTTTTCGTTTCTCTTTCGTACAAATACCCATTTATATCCAACAGGTTTTACGCCATCTGGCGTTTAGACAATTGGTCCAAAAACCTCTCGTTTCCTTAACGAGTTTAGCTCTGTTTGGATAGCATCTTGCCATTTTTGTCAATCAGGTCTTTTTTGACATTCATCCACTGATCGTGGTTCTGGATCATTATCATTTTCACATATTTCAAAGGACGCATTGAAAGCAAATATATCATCAGAAAAAATTTTATTTCAATCCCAAATCTTACCAAAGTTTAAATAATTTATTGAGATTTCATTACTTTCATCTTTTTCATCTTTTTCTAGAGGAAGTTGTTCCTCATCAGAATCAACTTGTTCTGACAAACCCTTATCAAAAGGATTCTTGTGCTTTCTCAGGAGTATTTTGATTTGTATTTATTTTTACTCCCATTTTCCTCTTTCGAGGAATTGTATCATTTGAACCAACCGGTCTTCCACGCTTTAAGCGTTTCGTTGCACAGAGACATCAATTCTTGCAGGAGCATTTACAGTTGGAATATGTGATTTTATCACTTGTTTTGCATCATTAAATGCATCTGGTAATTGATTTGCAATTTGTTGCAAATGAATGATTTTTTGAACTTCAAGTTCACACTGATTTGTTCGTGGATCATAATGTGATAAAGTTGATGCATTCCAAACAATTTCGCGCCATTCCTTTTGAATTGACTTCTTATCTCCCCCTAATGGTGGGAAAATTACTTCATCAAAGTGACAATCAGTAAACGTGCAATAAATAAATCCCTTGTTAAGGGCTCAAGGTATCTTATAATGGACGATGAGTTAAATTTAACATAAATCCCAAGTTTTCGTTGTGTACCCATCTTAGTTCTATTGGGAGGTGGTATAGGAACATACACTGTACAACTAAAAATTCTTAAGTGTGAAATATTTGGTTGTTGACCTAAAATGAGTTGCATGGGGGAATGTTCATGGTATGCAGTAAGCCTATAACGAATGATAGATGTTACATGAAGGACTGCATGTCCCCAAACTGAAGTTGATAACTTAGTTCTCATGATTAAAGGTCTGGAAATTAATTGAATGCGTTTGATCAGAGATTCTGCCAAACCATTTTGGGTATGCAAATATGGAACAGAATGTTCAATGATAATTCCTATAGACATGCAATAATTTTTAAATGCTTAAGATTGAAATTCTCCGGCATTATTAAGACGGATGGTCTTGATTGGGTTGTTAGGGAATTGTGCTTTTAACTTAATAATTTGCGCTAAAAGTCTAGCAAATGCAACATTCCAGGTCGAAAGCAAAGAAACATGTGACCACCTAGTTGATGCATCTATCAAAACCATGAAATATCTAAATGGTCCACAGTGAGGATGAATAAGTCCACATATGTCTCCCTGAATGTGTTCTAAGAAAATTGGAGATTCCACAACAATTTTACTTGGGGATGATTTAACTATCACTTTACCTTGAGAACAACTAGCACAATTATAATCACCAGCTGAAAATATTTTGTGACTTCTTAAAGGATATCCATGCGAATTATCAATTATTTTTCGCATCATTGATGATCCTGGATGACCAAGCCGGTCATGCCATAAAATGAATGTCTTTAGATAATTAATTTTTTTATTTAAGACGACATTCGTTTCGACATGCCTTATATGAGTAAAATATAATCCAGATGATAAAGCTGAGAATTCTTCTAACACTTCTTTTTTCCCATTTGAAACCAATGTGACATAGAGAAATTCTCTATTATTTTCGTTCATGGTTTCAATGTGATATCCATTTGGTCAAATATCCTTAAAGCTGAGTAAATTTCTTCTGAATTTTTCAGAGTATAAGGCATTGTCAACATGAATTATTGTTCCCCTAGGCAACATAATATTTGCTCTTCCAGAGCCATTAATCAAATTGGAGATGCCAGATATTGTTTGAACATTAGCCTCAGCTAAGTTCAAATTGGAAAAATATTCTTTGTTTTTAAGGATTGTGTGCGTTGTAGCACAATCAGCAAGATATATATCGCTCTTATTTGATTCATGATTTGAACACATGATTTGTTGATCCATCTAGACAAATAATGTTTGGCAAATTAGAAAAAGAGTCATATTTCATTCATGATAAGAAACTAGTACATATAACTAAGAAGCATAACAAAAATCAGTACATAGAATTATTTAAAATCGTTACATATGATCATTAAAAATATCGAGATTAGTGTTTAGATCATCATGAAAATTTGGGGCATCCATATAATTGATGTCCGACGAGCCATCTCCGATAGTGAAGTTAATCTCAACTGTTTTGCCTTTCTCCTTTAAGGAGGCTTGATAAAGATCAATAAAATGCTTAGGCGTGCGACATATATGAGCCCAGTGGCCTTTTAGACCACATCTGTGAGATGGTTGGTCACGATTACGAGCATGCCCATTTTCAGCAATATTTTTCCCCTTATTCTGAACGATGTCATTTTTATTTCATTTATTTTGGAACTTATTGCCATGAAATTTAGAATAGGGCTTGCCACGATCTTTGTTGATTGATCATTTCCCATATCCACGTCCGTGGTTTTTCTTTCCATGACCTTTTTTATGGTCATTATAAGATGTTGCATTTGCTTCATTAATTGAAGCGGAACCAGTTGGACGGGAGTTGTGGTTCTTCAATAGAAGCTCGTTATTTTGTTCAGCCACCATGAGACAAGAAATTAATTATGAGTACTTTTTAAATTGGCGCTCTCGATATTGCTGTTGCAACAACAGATTCGAGGCACGAAAAGTACTAAATGTTTTTTCCATCATTGCCTCATCAGATATATTTTCTCCACAAAGCCTCAAACGAGAGGTAATATTAAACAAGGTGGAGTTATACTCACTGACTGTTTTGAAATCTTGCAGCCTAAGATTTAGCCAGTCGTTTTGAGCTTTTAGAAATATCACAGTCTTTTGGTGATCATATCGCTTTTTCAAGCTTAACCACAAGGTGAGAGGATCTTTTATAGTGAGATACTCACTTTTCAAGCTTTCATGGAGATGATGGCGAAGGAATATCAGTGCTTTTGCACGGTCTTGCATTGATGTTTCATTTCCTTCTATAATAGTTTCTCCTAAGTCTTTAGCTTGGAGATGTATCTCGGCATCCAGTTGCCATGGCAAATAATTATTTCCAGTGATATCAAGAGCAATAAATTCAAGTTTTTGAAGGTTTGCCATAGTCTAAAAATATGTCAAAAAATTGAGTAAATAATTTTTCTCTTTTATAAAAAAATAAATAATATACGATTAAATATATGTTCACAACTTGATTATTAATATGCAAAATGTACTACTTGTATGAGTTGGTGGGACAACCTCCAGGTTGGGTGGTGAGATGAAGTCTACTTAAAAACCATGCCTCCTCGAACGGGATAACCCGTCTTCCTTTCAATGTTTAGCTTTACCGGGGACAAGGCTTACCCACTATCAACCCAAACTCATAACACTATTTGCAATATAAAAAAAATCAAGAATGGAGCATAATTAGTCGTTTGTAAAATAGCAAGAAAACTAGTTATATCACATATTGACTTTTGACTTCTGATGTAGAATATTGTACAAGACGCAACTACAGAGCATACTTTCGCAATCGGTGACGTTATAATGCATAGTATATGAATAAAGTATGCATATGAAAATGAAGCAACCTGTGGCGGCCCCAATTTCCAGGGTCGCCCCGTGCAACACATACCTCTCCAGTCTATGCTCCAGGAGTACCTGCCACGTCACTCATCCATCCACCTCAGCTATCACTCTTAAATTTTATGCCATTTAGTTCAATTAATTATCAATTTACAACGGAAAACCTTAATACTGTCAAATTACTTCAAAATAGTATTGATTAGTTCACCTACAGTGGAATCCCGGACTGTACATGCATACATGCGATTAGCTGAAATAGTGTTATATACAAGTACAGTAATAACAAGTTTCCCATCCCAAAATACTGCAAAATATCAAAACCATATATGTACCAGCGCACGTACTAGCAAGTCTTGAAGTGGTAAGTCAGATGTAATCGCCAACGACCTCCTTACCCTTGCTGGTACTAGGATCTGCACTCAGTTATCACAAAAACCAGATAACGAGTCCAATAAGTAAAACACCAAGGAAAACCACCAGGCATTTCAATTTATGAACATAAATTGAAACCAATAAGCAGTGTTAAATAATCATGCAATAATCAAGGAAATAACGCAGGCAACTGCTCAAAAGGAAATGCATGAATACCAACACAAAGATAACAAATGGGTGTGCAATGAATACCGCCAATGAAGCTAGGATCAGTGGCCCGGTCATACCCTACTTCAATGACCCTGCTGACTGTATCCTAGTCACCAATTATATTTGAGAAAAACAAACCCCACACACCGAAAAACAGTCGGAACTTTACCGTTCCCATCACAATCGGATTTAGATTGCCAAAGAAATAAAGTTCAATGAATAGAATAAGTAAATGCAATAGTGATGTTCAATTGAGTTTTACATACCTCAATTCGCACTCCAACAACCCCGATCTAGCTTCAATAACACCCGACAAATCAAATTATCACCCAAAATGTACCTAAGATTATTTATCAATAAATTATCTTCAATTTGATATATTATGTCAATTTCACATTTTTCGAGGTGAAAACCCCGGTATAAAGTCTCCTCCGACTTTTGAATTTATCATTTTCCATATAAATTCCTCAATTTCTATTTATTTGGTCAAAATACAATTTTTCCATATTTTCCCTATTTTTTCTGGATTTTCTTTATTTTCTCTTTTTTTTACTGTTTTAGTGTGAACCAGGCCGAACCGGTTGAACCGAACGGGCCCGGTTCACCTTCTTCTTCCTCACCTCGCTCACAACAAAGCAGACGCTCTGTATATATATATTTTTTTTCCTTCGTTGCTTCCTTCTTTACTTTTCCCTCCATTAATGAAATCAAAAGAGTGGTCTCCAACTCGTTCTACCCTCACGAAGCAGCAGGGAGACAACTCTCCCTGCTTCGCTTCTCAGTTCGGCCATGGCGTTACCATGGCCGAACCTCTCGACTACACACCCACATACACAACGTCACCACAACAACACAACACAAACTCACCTTGATCTCCTCGACTCCTCAAGCTCCCGAGCTCACCTCCTCCTCGGCTTGTCTCTCCTCTTCCTTCCTCTCGTTTCTCGATTCTCTTCTTCTTCATTCTCTGTTTTTCGATTTCCCATTTAAAGAAGAAGAGAATGGTTTGATGATGGAAATGACCATTTTGCCCCTCATGTCTATCCATTTCTCTTCTTTCCTTCAATACCCTTTATGGTAATTTTGCATTTTCTATTTTTTTATTTTCTGATTTACCATATATATATAAATATATACACTCACCTATATTTTCGCCTATAATTTCGTCGTGCGCGCTAACGAGCGTACTCAGGTGTGCATACTACCGTACCACCCCCGCGTATCAATCACGACTAAACCCTACCTGTAACGACCCAAATATTTTTCGACCCATTTTAAGATATTTTATTGATTTTATATTAAATTATGTGAACAAATGAAAATAGTTGGAATGGGCTTAACGAGGAAATTGGGTCCATAGGGGTATTTACGTAATTTAGGGTTAAATTGTGAACAACCCTATTTTAAAACCCTACCTATATAAACCTCTTATAAGTTCGAAGCCTCTTTTGTGTTGAAACCCTAAACTTGGAGAGGGAGGAGAAGAAGAGGAGGCTTGAACAACCAGGGGGGAGGTAATCTTTTGGTGGTTTTCTTTATTTTTCTTTTCTTTTTCTTTTTCTTCTTTTCTTCTTCTTTGGTTTGGTGTTTGTGTAGAAGAGAAAAGAGGGGTGGCGGCTCCATTTTGGAGCCGCCGGTTTTGGGGGCGGCGCCTGGTGCCGCCGCCTATTATGGGGGGGGGTGGCTTTAGCCACCCCATTATGAGAGGAGAAAGGAGGTGGCAATAGCCACCCCACTTCCTCCATCACCGCCACCACCACCGCCACCGCGGCTGGTGAGCCGCGGTGGAGGAGTCCCCAGTGCCGACGAGCACTGGGGACCACCCTCGGACCTAGATCCGAGGGTTGGTAGGGTTGGGGAAACCCCACCGTGGAGAAGCCGAGACGCTAGGGGCGTCTGCCCCTGGTCTCGGTCCCAGGGGTAGACAGGCCCCTAGGGGGGTTGGTGGACCGTTGACCAGGGGCTGGTCAACCCAAACAGGGACCATTTGGTCCCTGTTCAACTAAAAAGGGACCAAATTGGTCCCTGGCCAAAATAAATTGAAAAAAATAAAATAAAATAGGAAAACCTACGATGGGCGTCGACAACCTCGACAAAGCCCTTAAACGGCACATCACGTGGGACCCACACCATTTGGGGTCCCCAAATGTAAATTAATAATTAAAATACTCAACTTTAAATTAGTAAAATACTTATATAGTCTTATATAAAATTGTATAAATTGCGTAGATTCGCGAGGCGGTTCACGTGGGACCCCAAACGCGCAAGGAGTCGGTATAGGCATCGCGACGGGTCCAGGTAAGTAGGGAGCTTCGCTCATGCATTAAATATGGCTTGATTATTAGATAATTTGGAATGCATGTTTTGAATGTAACGACTTGGGAATGAGTTGCGTCGTGATATTGGTTTGGATCTTTATTATCTATGGAATTGTGAATACATTGTTTTGCCTTTTATGTTATTCGGTGCCCCAGAGTGTGTGGAGTTCCACCGCGGGCCAAATTAGCAAGTGGTCTATATCTTGGACGCCCCAGAGTGTGTGGTAGTTAACCACCGAGGGTTTGCTTGACTAATTGAATGCATAAGGTGAATTATTCGAGGGTAAGGGTTTGGAGTTCCATCCTTTGCTACTTAATGATTCTTTGAGACGTGTAGCAGTGACGGCTTGGATGAATCTATCATTGTTTTGGTGCGATTATCTAGAGGGCGTAACGGCCATTGCGTTTCCACTGATTATTGTACCAATTCGAAAATAGATGATTCGGTCACCGGATCCTTACCAATATCTAGTTCGCATTGAATGGAACAACGACTTATATTAATATTTATATCTATCACATTTAAATCTTTCATTTGACTTTATTTGTATGTCATGTGTAAATTTATAAATGAATAATGATGAATATTATTATGCATGACATAAATGAATGTTTATCAAATGTGTTGTAAAATTTTTATGTTTATGTATAGTAATGTGAATGGGATACAACATGAAATATTGATCCGAAGATTATTGGATGATAAATTTGGAAATGGAAATATTAGTTATTTATTCTTCTTGGAATATGAATTCATTTTTATAATTACGATGAGCATGAACCAAGTCTTTAATTGTATCGAATTATGTGTTCAATTAATATGCTTATAATTTTGTTATGATTTACATTTATTCGGTTATTACATGTTGAATCATGCGTATGGATTGGATGTCATGTAGAGTTTGCATGAGTACTAGGTAGTACTTGCATATTTAATGTTTGAGCGTATCTTTCCTCTTATTGAGCATTGTTGGTTCTTTAGCTCACCCCACTCTACCCCACAGGTCCCTCTACCAGCGCGATAGACAAGAAAGACAAGGGAAAAGATTTATCTTGAAGTGCCTTTATATGTTAGACTCATATAAAAGTCTATCATTATTATTAATCGTTTTGTAAACCTCGTACGTGGGTTATAGCTTGAAAATTAGTAATGGGTAGTTTTGAACCTTTTTATTATTATTTATGAAGTTGTATGAGACTTTTAAATATTTAAGATTATAGATCTTATTATTATATACAAGATTATATGATTTTATTATGATTAACTTTTACACTCATATTATCATATATCTTGTTAGAATAATTGTTTCGCAGGTTTATTTAGGCGTTCCAAGCCGTTATTTGGGCCTGGTTCAGGTATCGGGTCTAGGTAACGGTATTGGGCCGGGCGACTTGACCCTAGGTCAGGGAAGGTCGTCACACCAGCTCTCCATCTTGCTCGAACCAAAATAATATACATACACACCTGTGATGAACTATAACATCAATTACATTACAGAATTTACAACCAACATACACACCGTCAAATCTCCTAATTCCAAAACCCCGTCTAATCCATACGCGACGTCCACATATCATCCGAGCTGGCGTCCAAATCTGAAATAATTATAACAATAACGACGTTAATAAATAATGGCCGTTACACAACCAAGATAATATAGAAATAAACCAAACTCATAAAAGTTATACCTTCCTAGCTTTGTCTCCTTAACAAGCCTTCTTGAACTTTAAGATCTCCTTAATGTTAGAGCAAGCTCGTGCTGATAACGTGTTATGAATTGAATTGAGACTTGCTAAGAACTAGAGAATGAAATAGAAGATTAAGAACTTCTACTACTACAAACTACTACTACAAAGGAGAAGAGAAGAAATGAGATAGTTGGAATGAGAAGTTTTCATTCAATTTGGTGTGTTTTTACAATGAGGTTGACACCCTTTATATAGGCCTTTTGGTGATGATAATAAATGTACTAAGACAATATTTACAAGTTACACATACATCATATGTCATACAACTCTTTACAAGCAACATTGACAATACATGAAATAATGAGTACATTGGATATAAATGCAAGTAAGAGCCATGCTTGATATTACCAATCAATGTAAGAGCCATGCTTGACAATGATTAATCATACAAAGTCTTGATCAATTGATCAATTGTAACAACTTGATTTCTTAACTTTTTTTTCCTATTGTGATGCTTGGGGGCCAACGACGCGATGCACGGCTATGTCCGTCGGCCATCGGCCCCCCAACCCCTTTTTGTTTTTGTGTCCGGCTTTCACTCTTCTTCTATTTCATTCTCCTCCATCCTATGACCTTCCATCCCCAACTCCTCTCTCTCCCTTCTCACCTTTTTGTCCCCCTGTAATCCATGTTTCTTTGTGTGCCCACCCCTTCACCTGTGACTTTTCTCCGCTTTCTCTCTATTCCTCCCACTTTTCCCCATATTTTCATTTTCTTTTCGCTTCCTTTTTGGCAGTGACCAACTGGGTGTGGGTCACTGGTGGGTTTTTGGTGTGCCTGTCACCGATGGCACTTCTTTTGCCTAGAGTCTAGTACAAAAGGGGGATAGGTAGCGAGACATTATTGCGGGTTCTTTATGTCAGTGGTGGCTATTGTCGACGATCGACCTAACACGGTGACGAGTAGCGTCTCAAATGGCGGTGCCATCGACGACGACATGAGTTTTTGATAGTTTTGTTGTCTTCTCTTTATTTGGACCAGAGATCTAGGATTTTTTTGCTCGTTTACAAGTTTGTTGCCTCCTTATGGAGTTGTTGCCCTTCTTCGAAAGGTTGTTGTTATCCTTTGTGGGGTTATTGCCTCTCCATGTGAGGATATTGTTTTAAGCTTCAAAGTGTTGTTATCCTTATTGTAGATTATCATACCTTATTGGGTTTTAGAAAAATTAGATGTACTAAAAAAAAAGAAAAAGCCGCTTTTAACGCACCCCAACAATGCATAAGGGCAACTTAATGATTTAGCTTTCTTTAATCCTCTTTAAAAATGACTCATATGTAAGTCACTAAAATATATACGTTCGCGCTTATACACGGATTAGGTCTTAAAACTCACGTGCTCAAAGTCACGTGATCAAACCAGACCCGAATCAGTCGGTCGAGCCGGCCAACAAAACCTCCGCTCTGTCTCTCTCTCTCGAACGAGAACAGAGAAATCAAAGCCAAAGCAACCAAATCCATCGAAAAACAGAGTCTCTGCTTCAGATTCCACCCTTCAATGTCCAAATCCATTCATTCACCGCTCTAAATTCTTCTCCCATTCACCGCCTCCTCTTCTAGGGTTCGTCAATTGATCCAATTTTCCCCATTTCGAGATCTAGATTTGAAGAAACAGAGAAAGACAGAGATGGCTCGGTCGATGTTGGCTGCAGCAGCAGAGCGGGCGATGCCCGCCATGAAAAGGCAAGCTTTGACCTTGACAGACACCGCGGCGTCGAGGATCCGCCAATTGTTGGAGAAGAGACAGCGCTCGTTCTTGAAACTCGGCGTCAAGGCTCGCGGATGCAACGGCCTCTCCTACACCCTCAATTACGCTGGTTTGGATTCAATTCTATCTTTTATTTTGTTATACTCGTTTGATTTTTAATGGGTATCTCAAAAACCCCTTTTTTGGATGTTGGTGTCTCAAAGATTTGATTTTTATTCGGATTTGAGGTTGAATTAGGTTTGGGGTTTTTTCAATTGGTTTGCGTGTTTGATTAATGGAGGTTAGAGTTCAATTGCGTTTGTTTTTAGTAGTGAATGCTTGGAATATTTGTAGATGGATTGAGAATTGTTCTAGAAATCTATTAAAAAATTTAGTACATGATGATGATTTTTTGATTGGGAGATGTGACGAATTGCGAAGAAGTTTGAACAATTGAGTCCAAAACATTCTAAACCAAAATGGGAAGCAATAAATGAAGCTTTTGTAATCTTTAGAATTGAAATGGTGCTCTAAGAACATCTCCAATGGAACCATGGATTGGGTAAAAATAGATCCACCTAGGACACAATCCAAGTCCAACCCAAAAAGTGCTCTCCAATGGGACCATGGATTGTGGATGTCTATCATATGTGGTAGGGAATCAAAGTGGAGGGTGTCTACAACAATGTCTACTTCTAGACATTATGGTGGACATCCTCTCCACATCATCGTTGTTTTTTTGTAGAAAGTCAAAAAAACCCCAATCCATGGTCTAAATCCACATTACAAAAATCCCAATGCATGGTCTAAATCCACATTACCATTGGAGATCATTTTGAAATTTGAATGTCTATCTAATGCCACATAGGATAGACATCCTCCCCACATCCATGACAAGGCACCGATACATGCTCTAAATCCACATTACCATTGGTGATGCTCTAAATGTTAATGACCGGGAGATATCACATTAGTCGTGATATTTTGACTCAGTTAGACGATGAAAACTATTTCCTTGCCTGATTGCATTGATTCTTAGAAATGAGAACTTAGCTGGTTGGACTTGGGAAAAAATACTTTTTGTTCCAGAGTTTACGATTGTTATTGGAGAAAGAACACATGCATCTATGGAATATAGATGTGGGCAAAAAAGAGAGAGCCTATCCTATGTCAAGAATGAGTAGAGAGTAAAGGTGAGGAAATGAATAAAATTTGGTAGTAATTGTTAGATATTACTTACATGCTACCCAAATAGCTGCTTATGGTTATGTTGCGGTTTGTGAGTCTCATATAAGAGAGCACAATTGAAATTGCTATGTTGTTAAGTTTGACTTGTTCTTATTCCACTCTGTGATGAGTAAAAGTGGGTACAAAAGGCTATTTTAAATTTTCTTTAGACCAAGAACGATCCCACCGATCATGTTGGTGATGAGTTTGACTGAGAGAGACTTTTGGCGAGTTGAAGGGAATGAGTAATACTCGACCTTAATTTATTTGGCGAATTGAAGGCAATGAGTAATACTCAACCCCAATTTGTTTAGACAAGGTAAACAATGTGATGAGCTTGAGCAAGAGAGGAATTAGAGGACATGAGAAAGCAAGGATGTGCTGAGAGAAACTTTTTAGAAAGAAAGCAAACTGGATGAGGAATTGCAAGATTCAGAGAGCAATTGAGAGGACGGCAGTGTGGAAATCAAGAAAGGGGAGAAGTGAATTGCAAACATAGGAGAGAAAAGACAATGAGATTCTAGAGTAGAGGTGTGTAAAAGGATACTTATTACTAGGAAATGTGAAAGATATAAGAACTTGAGAGTTTTGGTTGATGTGATCCCAAAGAAAGGGGAGGTGCATAAAAGAGGAATAAGGGTGTAAAGTGAAGAGAACTCAAAATTAGATGGAAGAGAGAGGTAGAATGGGAAAAGAAACTCTAAAATTTCATGAAAGGAAAAATGAAGGAGAGCTTAGGTTTGGCTCTAATACCGAACTGTTGTTAGATTAAAAACTACATCCTATTTCATTGTTGAAACCTACTAAAGCCAATTAAAAGCCCTTGCATTTTTAACAAAAATGATAACATAATTTGGAAACTAAGAACACTAAATGAGGACATCTTAAAAAGAAAAAGCAAAACCTCCCTCTCTAGGAGCATCTCATGTTATTTTCCTTTTGCTTTTGAATTACTTTGAACTTAGTAACTTAGTAAGTAGGTTCTCGATTGATTTCGAAAAAAAATATATAAAAGAAATAGGTTCTTGGTGTTTTTTTTCTTGAAGAAATTTATGTGAAGGGCGCTGATTGTGACTGACCTTGTCAATTTAGCTATCAGAAACATTAAATTATCCAGATACCATTCTGGTGAGAAGGAACAAGGCTACACTATCTTTGTACAATCAATTGTGTTGCATGTGACATGTACCTTCTTTTCTTTTGCTCTTGGAGGAATGGATTTGTCATAAAATTGTCTTGAAACAACTTCTAATGCAGATGAAAAGGGAAAATTTGATGAGTTGGTTGAGGACAAAGGTGTCAAGATATTGATTGATCCGAAGGCTCTAATGCATGTTATTGGAACAAAGATGGATTTTGTAGATGACACCCTCAGGTAAGCTATCTTCAGTCTCACGGGATAGATATTTTATACTTGTACTTGAAATGGATGCCTTACACAATCTAGTATCAATGTAATGATTTGTTTGCATATGCACTAATTAGATAAACAAATGTGAGTCCACAATTAAATGGTTAAGTTCGCTCTACGGCACCTCAATTCTGTACTATCCACCAATCAAGCTTGATAAGGATAGGACTGCCTTGTTCTCTTACAAGTTGCATACTAGTTTTTTTCGAAGCCATTATTTATTGTTTCTTTTCTACCTCTCCTTCCTCGACAGGTCTGAGTTCATATTCATCAATCCAAATTCCCAAGGACAGTGCGGTTGTGGAGAATCCTTTATGACTGCAAGTAGCGCTGCAGCTGCCAAGAAAGGTGGTAGTTAAGAAAAATATAGGCAAGAGGACAGCCAAATAAAACTTTCAACAATACCTTTTACATTGACCAATTCAAACACATTTAGTTGCCTATGAAGCTGTTAATCTGACAACATCGACGAACCGACCTCAAAGCTTTGCAAAGTTGTTCGGTAAAGGTGCAGACCCTTATGCTTGCACTCACCTTTTCGAAAATCACTCACCAGATTCCTGTAATAGCTACATGTATTTATGCGATGTTGATTTATTTTAGTATGAGATTACTTTAGTGTGTTGTAAAGGGTGGAGTTTCATTAATTATTTGAGCTTCATATGGTTAATGAAATATTTATCCAAAAAAATATGGTTGATGAAATGAAAGGAATAATAGTCTGGTGATCTACTGCAGAATCTAGCTCTTGCTATTTTTTTTCTATTTGTTCTGTTTGATTGTGGAGAATGCAATATACTTGAAAAGTAATATTGCGTACTTACTAATGAGGCTTACAATTTTGTTTTTTTTTTTCTTTTTCTTTTTTTTCAGCAAGCTAGTCACCCAAGCTGCAATGACTGATATGATATATACTTTAGCTATTTTCCTAAATACTTGATGCAATTGCAAATATATTTTAAAAGTAGAAAGTGGAAAATACATTAGAAACTACAAAGAAGGCCACAGCTATCATTCTTCTTTTTTGTTGTTGTTGAAATATAACTTTCTAGCATGATTTTCATCTGCATCTGATATAGTCTGATATCCCAAGATAATGAGAAAAGAGGAGAAAAAAATTATGTAGAACAACCGCTAAACAAGTCTACTTCACTAATAAATTCTAAATTTGTATCAAGTAGCTTCTTCTATTGAGACAAGTAACCAGCAACTGCTTAGAAATATACGGGGAGCGCATATCAAACCAAGCGTGACAAATATATAATATATGAAGGTCAATGTCTTTGCATCACTGTAAAAAAGTCAAGTTATTTTTCTGCATTTGATCAATGGAAAAGTAGGCTTTATTTAAATCTTTAAAACTCCCCACTCAAGAAATCTCTAAGCAAGTCATTTTATGTGTGAACAACATAATTTCAAGGCATAAATTAAGGATGTTATTGAAGTTGTATACACTTTCTAAAATGTGAGATTTATTTTTAATATTAGAAGTATTGTTTTAGTTTTCTTTGCTTCTTATCTTATTTTAAAGCTTAAATTTTTCAGGCCTTGAACATGCTTCTCATGGTTCTTATATATTAATTTTTAAAAAGGATTAATTAAATTTTCTTTAGTTTTAGCTATATATAATGTTTAAATTAGTGGTTGTCCAGGAAGACAAGAAATGAGTTTGTGAGGTCATGAAAGTGTTAAATAGCATATTAACATTCTGATATTCAACCATGTTTGGTTCTGCAATCAAGAAACAGGATTTGCGTTTTGCTTATGCAAAATCAGAGTTAAGACTGCTTAATAATTGTGTAATTTTTTTTTTGGAAAACGATAATCTAACACACTTTGGGCACACACTTTGTCTTTTAGCCTATTTATGATATTTTCTTAGATGTGGGGCCCATGTTTAGAAAGACAAGAAAGAGCTATAAATAGGCTAAAAGACAGTATGCGCCCAAAGTGTACGGCCAAAGTGTGTTAGATTATCATTTTCCTTTTTTTATTTGCACCTAAAGAATGGCCATTTTGCAAACTTCATTAAACTAATTACAGCTTGATCGATTAATTTCAAACCTAAACCATCAAATAAAAAGTCAAATCCAAATTATCTAATTGATATTTGTCGTTTTTTAAGGTTAAATAGGCCCTATGTGTCTCACTTAGGCCCTGTGACTCTACTATGAATCTTACACAATACATCTACCCGTGGCATTTCAAAATGATTGGTGTTGCTTCTCATGAACTTATAACAAAAATTTCTATTAATGATGGAGATTAGGTTTGGTATTTCCAATCCAAACGTACGACACCATTTCGTTCTCTCTTGAATAGGCGAAGTGGAACTATTCAAAGCAGATTTTTTTTTCTTTCTTTTTTTTTTTTTTTGAATGAAGATTTTCTTTAATCAAACATGTATTTCTATATCAACACTTGATAGAACTCTAGCTAATTAATCTAATTAATGGAAAACAAGAGAAAGAAGTGCCAAATGCAATGGAAGCTAGCTACACATAGTAATTTTCTACAAATAGAAAGAATCTAGCTAGGAGGTGCGCCATGTTTTTTTCATTTCATTCTCTCATATTTAAGTCTTTTGAGAGTAAGAGGTGTGACATGGCTTTGGACTTTTTAGGTATTGAAAAGGAAAGGATGTTGACCCAGCAACTAAGAGATAATACAAATAAACTCATCTAAAAATCCAACATTAGAAATACCAAGTGGGTTTGCTTGATTCAATTGTTTTAATTTAGTTGAGTGTACAAAACCCAAACAAATGTTTAATTTTGTTTTTTTCCTCAAAGGTTCTTAATCAGTTGAGTAAAAGCTAACTTATCAACCCCTTTACATACCTTTAATTAGAGTGTGAAAGGAGCAACATTTTTTCTTTTTAATTTTAAGTTACCTACTCATAATTTTGGTACATACAATAAATTGCTACATCAGTTTTTCAAAGTTAGAGTTCCATCCATTTGTTATATTTTGGTGATCTTTTGAAAACTAAAACCATGGTCTTGAAGTTCACCTTAAGTAACTATTTATGGTAAATCTATTGACAAATTAATGACTCAAAAAAAAAAAAAAAAAGAAAAAAAGAAAACCAAGTGAGTTAATAGTTCGGTATGTGGTTTTGTTGTGAGAGGATGGGGATTCGAGTCTCAAGAGGGCAAGATAATTTGGTTTCATTCTTATAAAAAAATGAATACTAAAAAGTTAATGATATGTAGCTCTTAAGAGTGGATCGATCAATCAAGGGGTCTGCTAATAAATTAGTCTTGAGGCACATGAAAGTTGAATCGAGGAAAATATTGTCTCTTCCCTTCCCTAATTGTGTTTACAAATAAGTACTTGTCAAATTATGCACAAGGGGAGTGCTTACACTGTCATATTGATGAAAAGGAAGCCAAATTCAAAACATTATTAGTCCATTTTGTGGAAGGAAACATCTCTTCTCTTCTCCAACTCAAGCTTGAATTTGTCTACTTAGTTATTTCTCCAATTGACTATTAAATATCTGAAAAACTAACCAAAGGGCCCATTAACAACCAATTAAATATCACAGTCGGTTAATAATTAGAGTGGAGTAGGAGTCAGTGATTCTAGTGGATTCCTATCAAAGATCCTACACATATTCTACCTTCATTTTCTCTCTCTAGAAACCATTAATTTAAAGACGATATAAAACTTGACACAATAAAAATTAAATAAGTTAGTTGGTATAGATACTCATAATACATTAAATTGAGCGGAATAAAAAAGTTTGACCTATGTACCCGATCCTAACTAATTCAATTAAGATTGAGCTAAGCTTTGTTGTTGTTTCTCTCTCTCTCTCTAAACATGCATCCCATAAACCATCTTTGAAGCAATTTATGCAAGGACAATAAGATTTTCTCAAACACTTATATAGGCAAGAGAGGGTTTCCACTTCCATGCAGCTTTGAAGTCTCTCTGACAAGTTGACAGCATATAATTGAAAAGTAGATTATATAATATGTATGCATATATAAAGCAAAAACCAAACATGGATTACATACACTATCAGGTTTTGTTCATTTATATATATATATATATATATATATATATATAAAATATGTATGCATATATAAATCAAAAACCAAACATGGATTACATACACTATCAGGTTTTGTTCATTTATATATATATCTGTATAGAGAGAGAGAGAGAGAGAGAGAGAGAGAGAGAGAGAGAGAGAGAGAGGCCTTTCAAGTTTCAAAAGGTGCAAATATTAGCAAACATAAAGAGAGGAAACTTGACCAGTGAAGCAACACTTGAAAAGATAGCAATATATATGATCCTTGCTTCTCTTTGTATTAATCTCTCTCAGTGCTGCTTTCAAGTAGTCTTTTTCTCTCAAAAGAGATTTGCTTCTCTGATGAGGTGTCCCCAAAAAGCTAAAGTGTTTGGAAATGTTGGTGCTGGTGCTGGTGTTGGTGTTGGTGTTGGTGGCGGTGGTGGTGCTTGATTGATCAATTATTTTCTCATCAGTTGAGGAAAAGATCACTTGAAGATCAAAACCAAAAGAAATCAGATGATGGTCTGAGAAGATTTTTTTTGTTTTAAATTTTTTCTCTTTTTTCTTCTTTGATTCCTTGCATGGCTGGTGATCATCACAGAGTTAGAGACACTGATTTAGCAGATTCAAGGCCTTCAAATCAATACCAAACACCATATGCAGTGCTTCAACATGGGAGTATCACCACATCTCCTAATCTCCTGTACTACTGCTATGATCTCTCCATCTTTCTCTTAATATGCAAAATAACCCATATTTCAAATTCTCCTTTGATGTTATTTTTCATCAAACTAGCATTATTTCTGATATTTGATATGTTCTTCAACAATTAGCAATCAACAAGAGTCATCTTTTGATTTTGGAGAGCTTGGAGAGGCAATCATATTTGATGGGCTTAAATCCAAGAGTGATGAAGCAAAGAAAAGTAAGTTTAATTAATTAGTTTTTTAATCATCAATTCTTTTGATTTCTCATTTTGATAATATTGTGTGCACAAGGTTCATGGTGGGCTTGCCTTTTCAAGCACAACAATCATTTTCACAATGGGAAACTTGAATAGTGTGTAGTATGATAAAACATGGCAACCTAACCTGCTCAAACCATTACTTACTGACTCTTTTGCAGAATAGAGAATCAATTCCACTCATTGATGTTTGTAAATTTTGTTTTTTCAAAGCTGGTAAAAAAAGGTACTTACAGCCTTACAGGCTTTTTATTTATTTTTTGGTGATTCTCTTAGATTTTGCTTTTATGATTCTTTGCAGGTTTTTACAGTGGTACTGGTGGACCAGCTGCAACCCTGGAAATGTTCCCTTCTTGGCCAATGAGATTCCACACTATTCCTAGAGTAATTTCTTCTCTTTCAATTCAATTCATTTCTCTTTTGACTATTTCTTCTAAAAAGGGTAAAATCATTACTTTTTTTTTTTTACTTCTCTTTATATTGTGTCTATGTGTAAGAACTTGTGAGTTGTGAATCTCATGTGATCCTTAATTATGGACCTTATCTATTTACCAAAAAAAAAAGGGAAAGAAATTGAGACATTTTCAGGTGGCTTCTTTTTGCTTTTAGGATGATTCTTGAATGCCCACTTCACATTCTGATGAGCTTTCTTTTATTTATTTATTTTTTATCTGCTTTTGATGTTTTCTGGATAATCTTGATTACCCATTTGACTCTATATCATACTTTTTGTGACACATAAGAAAAGTTTTGATTTTTATGTGCTTTATGCAATTTTAGGGATTTTATTGTGAAATTATGGAGTGTTTGTTGGTTATACAGGTCAGCTCAAAGTCTGGTGAAGAGAGTACAGATTCAGGTTCTGCTTTGAACAATGTTGCCTGTAAAGCTGATGATTCTCATTTGGAACCAGAGTCCCCTATTAGCATAAAAAAGGGTTCAAGACATCAGTCCCTCATTGATCATAATCAGCAACAACTGTTGTTGGTAGAGATGCCAAGTGCAAGTGATACAACTGGATCAGACCCACTTCAGAATCAACAACACAGACCACTTGAACAGGTTTTCTCATTGAATCTTTAACTTATTTGATTCATTTTCCTCAATAAAGAAAGTTAGAATCTGAAAGTTTTGAACTTCATATATTTATGTACTATACAAAGGGTATAATGTCATTATTGTTCTGAAAGAGTGAACTCATGATCATGATTTGTTGGTAGAACTTGAATGAATTCTAATCCAAACAAAAGAATCTTAATAATTAAAGATCAAATCAAGGAATAGTACAGTATTTTGTATTTATGCACTCAATTTACTTCCTCTAGCTAAAAAACCAGAAATTGCATGTTAAAAAAACAGTCACTACAAAAATCCAATTTACCCTATAGACTAACATACTTTTTATTCATTCTCAGTACAAGAAATCTGATATTTAACCCAGACGGATTGGCCTAACGGTAAGAGCGAGTGCGAAATTGTGTGGGTTAGTCGCACGATCTCATGTTCAATCCCCTAGTATGTCAAGATCATCTAAGCAATTGGGCCCTTAAATTCCCGATCTATGAGAACCAGGGCCTCGTGAGAATAGTTAGGATAGGAACCTGGATACCAACAGTTGTCAAAAAAAAAAAAAATCTGATATTTGAAACCGAATTTTCAATCTCTTCATAATTTAGTTTCTCTTCTCATAGATTGATTTTGTCATTACCATCTGCAGAGGAAAGGCTCAAATTCAACTTCAACTTCAATTTCAAACAAGCCACTTGATGCAAAGGTCCAATCCTTCCAATTCTCTGATCTTATCAGTGTCAGATTAACTTTTTTTTTCTTGTTAAATTCAAAGAATCTTAAACATATGCATGCATGCATGTATAAATGTGGATTTTAAGATGAAAAAAAAGCTGAAATTGTGTTGGTTTGTTTTGTGGCATTTTAGACACTGAGGAGACTTGCACAGAACAGAGAGGCAGCAAGGAAAAGCAGGCTGAGGAAAAAAGTGGGTCAGATTCTGACCACATAAAATCACACATTCCACCAAAATCATAAACATCCATTTGTAGTATTTGTCTTTACTTCTCTCTTCACTGTTTCTTTTCAGGCTTATGTACAACAGCTGGAATCAAGCAGAGTTAGGCTCAGTCAGCTTGAACAAGATCTCCAGAGGGCCAGATCTCAGGTCCTTATCAACAACTTTTCTTCAAAAGAAAAAAAAAATGTTTAATTTATTGAAATCTGTGTGTCGCTTTTTTGAAAAAAATGTTTTGATAAGCTTATGCTTTGTTTCTTATGTTTTTGGGGTCACTGAATTTATTTGAATTTTTGGATCTTAGGGGCTGTTGGTATCAGCAGGAGGTGCACCTGGAAACATCAGCCCTGGTTAGTATTAGAATTTTTGTACTTTTTAGAAATTTAATGTCTTGATGTTGATCTTGTTATATTATTCAAGTTTGGCTGCATAAATAACACTTCACTGTTACTGTTCAATTAATGGTTGTTACAGTTTTATTCAATTGTCATGAGCATAATGAACAATAATTGCGTGAAGTTGACAACTCAAAAGTAGGTGAAATTTTTTCACATTTATTACTGTATACATCTCTAAAAACAAATAGAAAAGATTAATCAGAAACTCAGTTCGAGTCTTGGCTACAACATAAAAATTGACGAAGCTCTATCGGTAAGAAGATCAGTAAATTGCTTTCATGAATTGTATTCATGGTTGAAGTGATTTCACAATTTTAAAGATGAAACAATGATCTGCTAAAGAACAATACAATCAAGATTTGAAGTTAAAGTTTGTGTAATGAGAGATATATTGGAAAGTTCACTTATTATTGCTGTCATTGTGCTACTGCTTTTCAACACAGATGCTGCAATATTTGACATGGAATATGCAAGATGGATAGAAGATGAGCATAGGCACATGTCGGAGCTCCGGGCCGGACTGCAAGCTAACCTCTCCGATGGTGAACTCAGGGTAATTCTCGATGGATATCTTGCACACCACGACACCATCTTCCGTCTCAAGAGAATTGCAGCCAAGTCCGACGTTTTCCACCTCATCAACGGCATGTGGACTACTCCTGCCGAGCGGTGCTTCCTTTGGATGGGCGGTTTCCGGCCATCAGAGCTCCTCAAGGTCCTATAGCACACTCTCATTTTATCCAATTTGTTCTACCATGTTCTTTGTCATGTTATATACTACTTGTACTTGGGCTGTGTTTGTGTTAGTTTTGATTAGTCATCCTAAATTGTGTTGTTTGGTTTTTTTTTTTTTTGCTTTCTGTTGGGGCTTAATCAGGTATTAATGCCTCAATTAGATCCATTGACAGAGCACCAACTAGTGGGCATATGTAGTTTGCAACAATCCTCACAACAAGCAGAGGAGGCTCTTTCACAAGGTCTTGAGCAACTCCACCAATCCCTAAACGACACGGTGGCAAGTGGGTCCCTCGGCGACCGGCCAAATGTGAATAACTACATGGGACAGATGACACTCGCCCTTAGCAAGATTGCTAGTATTGAAGGGTTTGTTTGTCAGGTAGGTCCTGTTAAACCAATCCCTCGTTATTTTACAAAAAAATCTGTTTAGATTCTTAGAATTCGGATTAATAAAGGAGTTGAAATTCTTACAAATATTAAAGGCGAGTTATAAATTGTTATTTCAAAGTTATTTATTGCTTGAGGATGACTTTGAAATAAACTTTTTTTAAAAAACTACTTAGAAGATCAGACTTTAAGAGTCCAAATAGCACTACTCGAGATTTTATATGTTATGCAATTAATTTTCTTAACAAACAATAACAAAGTCTTAATTTCACAATTAGTTGGGATAACTACATAGATCAACTCTTTTAAGCGTCTAAATTTAATGCAGTTGATAGAGTGTTTTTATAATCAAATCAATTTTCTTCAACGACAACAAAATTTGTTTATACTTAATAAATGGTGAGGGCCACCTAACTTTTAAATGTCAAAAAGTTAGGGACTTGATGTAATGTAAATTTAATAAAAATATATTAGAAAGTGACACAACTACCATCACAAAGAGATTCTAAACAAATACAAACGAATCTTAAATAACTCAAATTATAATTGAATAAGTTATCAATCTATCTCTATTTTCTTATTTTAGACTAATGATTAGAAGAGTCCAAACCCTAAAAGGAGAACTCACCGTCCATACTCTTATTCTTTTTAGATGCAATATCTATCATTCATTTACTCCATTTTTTTTTTAATTGTAACACACACACACACATATATATATATGACGGTGGCGAGGGTAGGTTATTGAATAAAAAAAAGTAGTTAAAAATCAAAAGAAAACAATGTCCTTTAATTAGAGGTCTTAAGCTAGAATTGTAAGCATGGATGTCAATGGGTAGGGTATGGAGCAGGTACGCCACACCTATACCCGTCCCATTGTTTACCCGTCCCATTGTTTACCCGTCCTACCAATACCCTATCCTTTTACCCTATTTTTTTTATGGAACGGGTATGCATATTATTCGTGTGGGTAGCTGGGTACATATGGGTATCCATACCCATTATTAATTAATGTGATATAAAAAAACTCAAATTTAAAAGGAGCAAAACAAAAACTTTTGAGCATAAAATGTCAATAGAATCTACACACCATATTATTTATATAATTATTACAAAATATAACTAAAAATGTAAGTTGTCTCTAATAATTATTCTAAAATTTAAAATATTAAAGTCTTCACTTAAGCAAGAAAAAATCTTCAATCTTCAAAAATTGGAAAAATGTACCTTTTTTTTTATGGAGAAAAATGTTTGTTCAATCGTTGATAATAAACATATCCTAATAGTAAAACTAAGTTAATATATATAAAATAAGAAATATAATATAAATGGGTATATGGGGTGAGTAATTTGGTAAATGAGGCGGTAGATGTTAAAAACCTTATCCTACCCATACCGACGTGGGTATTCATTCATAAACTCGTACCCTTACTCAATGTATATCGGGTTGAGTATTACCCTATCCATTAGGGTCGGGTACCCTTGGGTATCTATACCCATGGGCCCAATTATCATCCCTACGTCGAATAATCTCATCTCCTTGTGGTACCCTACATTTCAATTTAACTAGTCCAGGTCAAGAACCACCCAAAATATATGAATGCCTGTTGCAATTGACTTTGTCATTTATTTAATTTTTAGAAAAATCTGATTGTAGTACTATTTTTTATTTTGACAATATAGCCGCACTATTTATTTAGTATGTAGTATATAATGTTTTTAATCTTAATTGTAGGCTGATAATTTGAGACAGGAGACCCTTCATCAACTATGCAGGATTTTAACAGTGAGACAGGCAGGCCGATGCCTCTTGGCAATGGGGGAGTACAATAACCGATTAAGAGCTCTCAGTTCTCTCTGGGCATCTCGTCCTAGAGTATGATTTCAACACAACTCAACATACTCTCAATTCCCTTTCCATAGAATTCCATGTTTTCATAGATTACATTATGGATTTACAATTTGATTAAGTTTGCATTGAAATATTAATCCTGCCCGTCGAAGATTACTATATTGAACACAATAAAGCAGCTAGTGTTTTTTATTGATATAATGTGGTTACAAACTTATATATTTCTTTGCAGGAACTGGATTAGTGTTAAGAACTCACCAACGAGAATCAGTCACGACGGTTCAACTTCCATATAGACATTTTTTTCCTAACTTATGATGGGAATTTCAATGGGAAGAATACCGCGCGCATGCCAATCATGGCACATTCATCCTCTTCATTTGTTCAATTCCCTGATCAGAAAGGTCTCCCAAAGCTTGTGAAAGAAAGTAACAGAGAGATATATAGAGAGAGAGTGGGGAGATCCACATTAATGTGTAATTCTATGGATGTAAATAAATTTTCATGTACAGTATACTAGTATAATCAGCTCAGTTTAGATTTCAACACAAGTGTTTAACTCTCGTCTGTTGGTTAACATTGATTTGAGTTTTTCATAGATTTTTTTTTATGGTAATGAGTGTCTGAACCTTTTTCTGCACCTCCTTACTTTGGTTTGATTAATTCTATAGGAGTTAGTCGGACACCCCAAAAGAAAAAATCTAAGAAGTCCAAGGTCATCGAGTTGGCTTAATTTCCCTAGTTATTAGAATATATATATATATATATATAGGGTTCTTCTACAATGGAGCTCAAATATATATCCATACCATGAAAACCCTTTAACATATATATGGATTCTTCTACAATGAAACCCAAATATATATCCATGCCTATTACAAAAATCTATACAAAAATGTGCAAAGATAGGGTGGGAACTTTGATTCCACTCCCTATTACAAAAATCTATACAAAAATATGCCATAGTTCTCACCAATTTGTGTATACCACCAACTCAAAACATCTCTAAAAACTATGCCCATCCACACACCCAAGCGATTAAATAATTCTATTCCAGCCCCCTGTAAAATCACTCCATCTAGTGTGTTTGAACTCTTTCGTGCCCACTAGTATCGACGCAGTGCTTCTCTTAGTCTTCTCCCACACATCCTCCCACTCGCTATCTTTTCCTCTAAATATTCTGTTATTTCTTTCCTCCCAAATTGCCCAAATAATCGCAAGCATAGCCGCTCTCCAAAGTATCCCTCGCTTACCCCTCAATCGAAGTGTAAATGCACCCTCAAAGCACTCCTTTAATCCTTGTGGGGCAGACCATACCTCCCCAACTTCAGCCTCCAAAACTGTCCAAATATGCTGAGAGAAAGAACAGTGAAGGACCAAGTGATCGGTGTCTTCACCATTCCTTTTACATAACATACACATGATGAAAGAAGTGTCATAGATGGGCACCTTTTTTCGAGCATATCAGCTCCGTTCAACCTTTCCATCCACGCAAGCCAACATAGAACTTTGGTTTTCATTGTCGCATGATACTAGAACTTTGGTTTTCATTGTTGCATGGACTACCAGATGGTTTTATAGGCCCCAAACCATGATTTGTGTCTCCAAACAAAAGTGTAGAAAGCAGGACTTCACTGTGAAGATCTCCGAGTTGTCCCATTTCCAATTACGGCTGTCCATCTCGCTTGAATGGGGCGTAATATTTCTAATTCCGTCCAGCAAAGGTTCCAAATCTGCCAAATTGTTTGGCCGTAAACTCCTACGAAACTCAAGTGACCAACCCTTGTTGCTCATGGACTAGTTATTAGAATATTAGTTTGAGCATTGGAGCAATTTAATAGATAGACTCGTCGCAACTGTTTGATTTACTTTTTAAAAATTAATAATCGATGTAGATTGATGCTGTATGGTGTATACGTCAATACTTCCCAAAGTTACCATAGCAGGAGCCAGACTTCTATTCCATAAGAAACATAAAAAACAATTTTAGAGAACAAACTCAACATGAGATCTTTAATCATTTGTGTTCACTTTAAACCTGTCAGATTTTCGATTTTCAATTTTCGACTTCATTTTAGAGATAGATTGATAACTTATTGTCTTTGAGTTTTCTCTTAAGTGTGTTTTATTAAACTCGTTTTGAGGAGGAATTATCTATAGTTGCATATCCATTAAAGACAAAAAAAAAAGGCAACCAATAAAGAACTAGCTCTTCCATTGAAAACACTTCCATATTTCCATACAATGTGGCCGAAGCCGCCGAACTGTCTTATCTGTGACATTCGCCTAAAGCAAAAATGTAAGCCCTCATGGTGGAAGAAAAGAAAAATATGCAGACAACACATTGCCTCATTCAAAAAGTAAAGAATATGATACATGTAAGCATCTTTCTATAAAATTTTATAAAACGGTATTACAGCAAGAAAATTGAGACAGATCATATGAAAATATACTATTAAGTAAAATTACTTAACTTTCAGATAGTCATTGCAGTATAAAAGATGCAACTAGTTTGTTTCATGACTTAATGGTTCGATCGCATGTTTGTAGGTGAATTAGGAAAGATAATAGAACTCACACTCAACTCATCACTCCTCTGTGAAGGCACGCGACTTTTAGACCATTCTTCTAGAGCTTTGCGATGAAGAGAGTTAAGCCGTATACAAGGTCGCCGTTCTCTAATTATCTTCTCAGCACTTTTCCAATCTTCAGCCACACCAAGTGCAATTAAGAGAGCACATGTCACTGTAACACTTCTACCATGACCTACAAACAAACATTGATTCCACAAAAAGTAAAAGAATAGACTAAAACTTGGTTTATCAATCACATAGAATTTATTTTTGACAAGGAATAGACGTCGTAACTTGCATAGAATTACACCAGGATGGTCAAATGCTACAATGTTTTGCTTCCCTCTTTCTTGGAAGAAAGTCAAACTAGTAAACGTACTTACTAGCACAGAGCAAGCTAATATTAGCCTAATACAGAAGTTTCATAATACCATTACTTAAGTTTTGACAAACATAATTACATTCTACATGAAAAAATTTACACAACAATTCAATCAACCAAACCCATGACTCTGAAACAGTTAAAGATGAAACAGAATAGCCAGTTAAGGCTTCTAAAACCTTGTAAGAAAAACTCAATGCATGGACTTGGCGGGCGGTAATCTAACAGGTACACCATCAAGCTTCATGAGTTTAGCAGTCCACCGCTTTTCTTTTTGCTAAGTAGCTCGCATGAGAGAGATAATGCAAAGGAGTGGCAAAACATGGTTTTAATCTTCTATATAACAAGCGTCTCTTAAAGAATCATTAGAACATCTGGACAAGAAAAAAAAGGGATTTGTGACATTTTCAGCCCATCTATTATCTACGTACTTGCAAAGCTCCTCAAGCTTAAAAACTAAACCTTCAAAGTTTATCTTGATCACTTTTCTTTACAAACTATGGCACACCAAGGTC
Source organism: Stephania japonica (assembly GCA_039657345.1). Lineage (NCBI taxonomy): Eukaryota > Viridiplantae > Streptophyta > Magnoliopsida > Ranunculales > Menispermaceae > Stephania > Stephania japonica. The sequence continues at coordinate 17,692,174 of CM077556.1, forward strand.
CAAGCCTACAGGACACTGACTTCAATAATGCCAAAAAAAGCTCCTTATAATGACAATTTGCATGATCTTATCATTTCTTTTCCCAAAGGTCAAGCATCAGTGAATGCACATGTGGTCTCTAATGCATTTTCTTTTTGAAAAGATAGAAATTTTATTCATGAAAATCTTCATTTGGTAGAAAAAGAAATTTACTTGTTGCATTTATCATCTAAACGTAAAACAATCCCAAATTAGTTGGGGCCGGCTACATGGATCAAACTCTTCCATTGTGCTCGACTTAGTGCAATAGATGGTGTGCTTTCTAAATCTTTAAATCTCTCTTAATCAATGCACCTCAAGTAATGCACCTCAAGTTAGCTTTGACCTCATCGAATTTCTTTAGTTTCTATTAGGGGTATTTGTAGTTTGTCTTTGGAGGTGCCTAAGCCATTGCAACTGTCCTTCCTAATCTTTGCATCAATTGGTGCTACTCCTATTTTTTTTGAATTTATGTATTTCTTATTCTATCTTTATGAGTTTTACCATACATCCACCTAAGCATTCTCATTTCCGTTAAATTAATTTTATGTAGTTGTTTCTTTACCGCCCTACATTCACTTCCATGAAGCACACACCTAATTGCAATTCTTTAAAAAAAATTCCTTTTAGCTTGGTAGGGATGTTTCAATCACATATCACCCTTATTGCACTCCTCCATTGCTTCCATTCAGCTTGAATTTCATGTGTAACGTCATTTTCAATAATACCACCATTTCGTAGGATTGATCTCAAATACCTAAATTGGTTTGCCTTAGGAATTTCTACTTCCTCTAATTTTATCACTTAATTCATGGCATGGGAGTCTTCATTTAAGCAGTTGAACCACAAAACTTCACAAGCAAAGCTTTCATGAACCACATACTAGAAACAATTGAATACGAACAGGATGGAATGCAATACCACGTCAAACTTAAGAACTCACCAAAAGCGCAATGTATGAAAACCGGCCGCTTTTGAGCTCTCTTTCTACAAGCCCAATTTACAGCAGATTCAATATCCGACGGCAGAGGAGCTCTCGTATCCCATGTCGGAACACACAAATAAGCACAACTACTCGAAACCGCCGCAGTCCTCGGGAGCTCACAAGTGCAATCAATAACAGCAGGGTCACCAGGAGGCAATCTATCCAAAGAGAAAGGCCATCCCCCAACATAAACCCCATCGCAAACCTCGCTGTACGGCGGCTCCCCACTCACAAACCTCCTCAAAGGCACAAACAATCTCACAAACCACAAGTATGGACCAAACAAGAGTTGGGACCAAATTGGGAGATGCCCATCAGAGGACTTCCCCAAAAGGAGAGGGAGATTGATAATTGGGTGAGATGCTATTGAGATCAAAATAGACACCAACGATGCATGTAAAAATGGGAGTGAAATCATGGGAAACCCAAATCTTCTAAGATAAATGAACAGCAACAACATCACAGATGCTTTCAATCCTATTAGTTTTGAAATTCCCATTTGAGCAGAGTTGATGATTGAACCGGGTTTTTGATTTAGATTGAAAAAAAAAAAAACCCAGAAAGAATTAATTGCATACAACACTTAGTGAGTGAAGAATTGACAAAATCTCAACATGGGTACCTGTAATTTCGTCTCCTAATGAAACCCTGAAAAGTTCAACAACATAATAGGTAGTGAGAACAATTGAATTGAATGAAAAATCTGAGAGAAAAACAGAGAACAAACAAACAAACAAACAAACAAACAAACAAACAAACAAACCCCCAATTGGTCTCTTGAGCGACGACGTCGCTTCTTCCAATCAAGGAATCGAAAAATCAGAATATTTAACAGTGGAACGAGCTCGCAATCGCTCCCCCAATTGAGTTGGGAGACCAGAGGAATATAGGCCGTCAGATTTCATAGAAGATTGAATAGTTAGTTAATCTTATGGTTGTATAGACAATTTTTTTTTTTTTTTTTTTTTTTTCTAAAGCATTATCTATGTGTTTTTGATAAGTGCCTCAGCATTAATCAAGATGATTAATTTCTTGACTCAATGACATCATGTGTTACGGCCCCATGGCCAAACCACTTTTTGATTTTTTGATAATTAACTTTTTTAATGATTTCTCATTCTCTCAAAATTTTTTTAAATTATTTTAAAACTTAAAAATTGAAAATGAGGCAAAGAGTTTTTAAAATTTTATTTTCATGGGGCGTTTCGTATTATATATAATTCTTGTCTATAATTAATTAGATATATTTTTTCACAATATTCTAATTACAAATCAAAATTGAGTCTATAAAAGGTTGGTATTAAATCTTGATCAAAATAGATTTCAATAACAATCTTTTATAACAAGTGTTTACATGGCTCACTTAAAATTAATTAAAAAATATAATTTTTTTAAGTTATCCATCCAATACAATTCGACTTGTTTGTATTTGCACCGATAATATTTAGACTATATTTAGGAAGTGCGTCGACCTTAGGGGGCAGCGAAAGAAAAGTCAAGGGGTGGTAGTCGGGAGAGGTGCCATAGTGGGGCATACTTCAAGAGGGGTCCTTCTCTAGGTCCGTCCTGACTACATACATCTATATATCAGTTCTATATTGATCGATTGTATGCATATTTTATTTCTTATTTTGTTGAAGATTGATCGATAGTATGCATATTTTATTTCTTATTTTGTTGAAGATGTGTGGAACGAAATTAGTCTCACAACGACTATAAGAATACTTCAAAAAGAAGTATATAATTTATTGTCTCCCTTAACTAGCACCGAGGCCTTTTAAGATAAAACCACACACCTAAAATCGAAAGACGATTAAGTTAGGGATTATATCGGTGCTAGCGGAGGAGATCCATGGGCTCGCACACACGTGTGCGACACGATCGTGAGAAATTAACATGGCATCAAAGTCGACGATTAAGAAGGGACATGTTGAGAAAAAGCCTCTTGAATCATGTGAATTTCGGTCCAAGGTGGAGTGTTGAAGATGTGTGGACCGAAATTAGTCTCACATCGATCAAATAATACTTCAAAAGAAGTATATAATTGATTGTCTCTCCCCAACTAGCATTAAGACATTTTGAGATAAAACCCTATACTTAAAGTTGAAAGGTGGTTCCTACCAAAAAAAAAAATAAATTAAAAGGTGGTTAAGTTGAGAACAGTGTCGGTGCTAGCGGAGGAGATCCACGGGCTCGGGCACTGCAGTGTGGTTGTGAGAAATTAACATATTTGTTTTGATAAGAAAGAAACTAATTGTGTTTCCCTTTATAAGACTCTCACTCTCACTCTCTCTCTTACAACAATATCATATATCAAATCATTGAATCACCACTTGTGGTGTTGGGCATTTATTATTTTTATATACATTCTATATATAGCAACAAAAAAACCTCGATCCTAATTAGTTGAGGTTTACTATATGAATCAATCGATTACATCCAGCCCCAATTAGCGCAATTGATTTTCATATGCCTGATGGGTATAATAAAAATCAACTTCTACATCTAGTGATCGTCACTTATTATAGTTGCGAGCAGTTTCCATGAACCTTTGAATAGCTTCCGTCAGTTTCTTCACCTTCCCATCCTTGGAGCTTCTAAAATTAGCAACATTTTTCTCATGATCATCTTGAAATCCATCAGCTTCACTAGTGTTAAAAGGCTTGGTCATCTCTTCACTAGGCATGCAGTCGTCGACGTGGTCGCGGTAGTACTTGTGAAGCTTCACATACTTCATCTTATCATCTAATTACACCGTCTAGTGTGTCTGTAGTGGGGTAACATATATAGCTAGGTACGTATATGATGAATATATTAAACAAACAAGAGAAAAGACAAATCTTGATCTAGAGTCTGTTTTGATTTAATTTATTCTTCTTTTATGCACGGCATAACGTGTTGGTTCTGTTTTGCTTCAACTACAAATTATACAAGAGCACATATATTGCCGTAATGGCAAAGCTAGCTAATTATTGGATTAACAAATGCATAATAAGCAATTAATTAATTAAGGGCCAGAGGACAACATTTTACATTAATTTCAAAGGATATTTATGCATTGTAGTGAACTTTTGTCAATTTTGTTGTCCCCTTCTTTATTTTGATATGCATTAAAGCGTAATTTAGTTTTTAGTTTGACTCAAATGCCCTAACCTCGTAACTCCTAAGAAATCAAAGAATATATATTAAATTTTTTTTTAAAAAAATACTCTCTCCGCTCAATAATACAAGTCGTTTTGACAAAAACATACAAATTAAGACAACATTAATTACGATTTTAAAAAAAAGACAACATTAATTACAAGTGTAATTTACATACAATGACTAAACAAACCCCAGTTTCTACTAAATGGACCCCAATTTTAAAATTTTACTTCGTATACTCCACTTTTTACTTAGTTTACCCCATTTTTATTTTTAAAATTTTAAAAATACCCTTGCTCACCCCATTATCATTAACCCCACTTTTGAAGAAGTGTCGCTCGCGGGTTACACCTTACAGGGTCGACACCTCTTAACAGACGTATCGGACACATAGTGTCGATACCTAAGAGGTATCGGCCGACTCCAACTGATAATGCGAAGATAACTCGGTCTCAGTAGGTGACGGAGGGATCCAGTCGAAACATCTTTAGAGGTGTCAACTCTAAGTCTCCGAAACCTCTTCAAAGGTGTCGACTCTGTATGTCCGATACCTCTTCAAAGGTGTCGGCCATGTAAGTCTGAAACCCGCGATGACTAGAATGAACAAAAAAGCTTTAAAACTCACAAAAAACACATAAAAACTAGTAAAAAAATAGTGGGTTTTGCTTGGAATCACTTAATATTTTCGATTCCATTGAAATTTTGTACCTAAAATGCAAGATTCATGTTTCAAACCGAAGCCCTAAACCAAAAAATAAATTCACAAACAAAACGACTCAAAAAGATAAAAAAAAACCTAAGAAAACCTAAAAAATCGGCACTAAAAGAGATGATGAATGTACATACGACGTCGAATTCATGTGGTTTTACTTGAATTTTGTCGAATTTGGGTTGTTGATGAGTGCAATTTGAGAGAGAGGTGACTGGGGTATGGGTGAGTGAGGTATGAGTGAGTAAAAATCCTTTTATATGGAGGGATAGTTGGGTAATTTTACAAAATTAGGGTCATTTTAGTCGTTGTCTAAATGAATTGAAGAATTGAAGAATTATAAATATTTGGGTTCTATAAGAAAATAGGTAAAAAACAATAAATATCGTAACGACCCTAAATTTTAATTCGTGCCACGGGTCAATTTAGGTAGTACGTGGGCCATTCACCGTGAAATTCTCAGTCGTTGACGCTAAGACATGTTATTTATGTTCGGTGTTTTGTATTATATTTTATTACCCGAAAGTAAAATTTCAATGTCCCAAACGTGCAAGGATGTTTAAGTGTGAGCGTTGGTGCTGGGAAACGAGTTTGACTTGATAGGAAAGCAAATAGCGGATTTCAGGCGAACGGTGGTCGAGTAATTAGTAGTCCGAGAAAATTAATGAATTTAAAACATTAACTAAATACATAATAAATAATAATTAAAAGTTGTAAGTAGTTTTCATACGTCGATATGCCCAGACGATGATGACGAGTGAGTGAGTCGTGGTATGGAATGAATCCGGAAACACAAGTATTGTGCGAGACAACGACTAAGTGTTGTGGTGAGTCACTTAATGAAGTCATCTAGTTGTGTTAGGGTGGTTGAATGGATCAATGAGAGCTATAGGATGGGCCTCGGATCCGTATGTAAGTGGATTGAAAGGGGGGGGGTATAAAACCCCATCACCACCTTTTTCTCTCTCACCTATCTCTCATTTTTCTCTCTACATCAATTCAACATAAAGAATGGTGGGTTTTTCGAGTTTGTGCCACGATTTGATGATGAAAGAGCAAGCAAACACGAAATCTAAGGTGAGATTTTGGTTCCCCACTGATTATCTACGTTTTGGCGGTGATTTTATGTGTTTTCGTTGTGATAATTTTAGACGACAATATGGGAAAATAAGTTTTATGGTTGATTTTGATGGATTGGGAGTGAATGAGATGATTAAATGATTATTTGTGAAATGATTTTTGAGATTTGAAGGTTTTTTGAATTTTTGAGATTTTTGGGTGATTTTTGGGTGATTTTTGTAAATCGATGATTTGGTCGAGTTTTGAAGTGAGTCGAGGGTGGTTCGGCGTGGTATTGGATGTTTGGTCGAAGTTGGAATAGGCTCGAAACACGACGATGCGAGCCGGGGTGTCAAAAACCCGTTATAGAGGCGTTGGGCAGGACGTTGTGAGCATTCCAGCTCACAACGCCACTTACGACGTCTGGGGTAGATAACCCTAGTGCCATACATCGCGAGAGTTCCATCCAGAACAATCGGGTCACGGTGTCACTTACGACGTGTTTGGGGTAGAGAGTCCTAGTGCCCACTCCTTGAAGAGGCCGCCTAAGCCAATTAACACCACGACGTCCCGACAACGTGACATTGTTCACGGGCCTAATTTTAGGAAGTTTTTAGAAAATTTCGAGGATCTCTCGGATATTCAAATGGGTCCAAATACGACCTAATACCCGGGTAATCGACTCAATTAGGTGAACAAATAAAATAATGAAAAATTGATTAAAATGAGGTAATTGATGGGAAATTGCAACGTAAATGAATATCAGGGATTTTGAACGTTAACGGGACACATGGGAGGTCTTAGTAGACGTGTCGGGGTCCTTTGAGTGCGTTTGAGTGCGTTGTAGCTTGGATACAGGTAAGTAAACTAGTGAGGAACTACACATTTATTTCATGAACTTTTAAATTCTTTGTTGACTTTATTCTATATCTATGTTTGGAATTCTATTTCGTATTGAGTTGTCCAAGGACAAGTGAGTCAATAGGCATATTTAGAGGATGGGTTATGGACTAATTAACCAGAATCAGGAACTCGAGATGTGCTGTATTGGTTATGGAAATTGAACGGGGTGTGAGTTATTAGCTAGTTTGCCAAGAAGTCTTTCATTCGCATGGAGTAAGGCTTGTTGGGTGTTGACCACGTCCTAATGGGGCCTGTTGGGTTCTAGTTTCTCTGAGTCTTGTAGGTATCCCTCGACTCAACGATCATGGGTTAGGACTACTTGCGCCTTTTCATTTTGATTTCTTGACAACTCACATATCGATTGCTCATTTATTCACTTACAGTCTTTATATTCATGCGCTCCTAGTGCTTTTTTTTCTATTTGTATGAATTAGACTACTTTATTGTTTCAAAATGATGTATATCGTCCTACTTGACGTTACTTGGTCTCGTTATTCTTATGATTGACTGAGTGCAGATCTACAATCTAGCAGGGAAAATGCTCCACAGCTTGGAGATTTGATTTGAGGACATTTGAAGCGGCTCCCCATTAGTGATATGTCTTGTATTATATGTATATTTGTTTTTTTTTTTTGAAAACATGGGAATGGGTTGTGATGCGCGTCGTAACACGCCAAATATAATTCTTGATTTTAGACCAAAACTACAAAAGACTATAGTAGTGGCAAGCTCGGGGTCGAACCTCAAGAACTAGGTAACTGACTTAGGTTTCATATGGGAGAAGAGAAAACAAAGGATTTTGTAAAACTTTTGAAAACTTTGAAAACTTTAGAAATAAAGTAATGCAATGGAAAAAAATCTAGGTATTCAGCTTCGTGGTCTTCGCAATACAACTTGGGATTGATTTCATTAATCCTTGGTTTATAAAAGATACAAGACTAACCTATGATCTAGTGCAGCTATAGACCCGATGACGCACTCAGTTCCTCGCACTTCCTAATGTCGGCAGCCAAGGTACGACCGTTGACTACTTCCCTAACCAAACATGCAACCTGATCATTAGTGCTTCAGATTTAACGTGTTGGCCGCATTACCTCGGTCTGTGGAGACACTACACCTAGACAGCCAGATCGCTAGTGCTTCCGATTTAGCCTAGATCCCTAAGGTACTTGGCCGGTTGGCCAATTGTCACAAGTTTGAGTCTACCGTATGAGGACGAACGTTTCAACTTCAATGACTAAGGGTAGTCAACCTAATATGCATGCACAATGCTATACATACAATCAAATCTAACCCTATGATTAAAAATAATACCAAAGAGAATAAACCATAGAAAATAATAAAAAGAAATAAATATAAATAAACCTTATAATAGAATCCCAAGTCACAAAGCTTGACCGATCTACCTTCAACCTAGAGGAAGGAGATTAACTAGACATAATTAAGCCAAAAACCTAGTTTCTAATGTAAAGCGTAAGTAAAATAAGAGTTATTTTCAAATTAGAGTCTATTGGTATTTATAGGAACACCCTAAAGTGGGTTGAAAATATAAAAACCCCGAAAAATAGGTAAAATTCCTGAAATCTTGAGTCTTCAGGTATCGACGCCGTGGCGGTGCTGTGAGAATTTGTGAAGCACAGCGTCTTCACGGTGTCATTTTTAGCTCTCTGGTTAACTCGTATATGAGTTATGCCGTGAGAATTTGTTCATTACAACGTCCTCACGACGTCTTCACTTTTCTCTGCCTTACAACACGATTTTGGACCACTTAGAGGCCGAATCTGAAGAGGCTTGTGAGATATGAAAATGTTTATATTGGAGTTTACTTTCTAAAAAGGAAACAAAAAGTAATTTGGATTTGAGATGGGGAAGATGACCTTTATATCGAAGAGGGGTCATTAAGGAACTTAGCCAAACTTTGCCAACAGTGTGTCACTCTTTTGAGCCATTTCAAACCCATATCTCATGATGCTCATGAGAGTTGAAGATGCCCATTTCGAAGTCTTTTTTCCAACAAGACCAAGGTCAATTCATTCTGACTTCGGATGTGAAAGTTATGGCCTCTGAATCTGAACATCGCCAATTAAGCTCAACACACGCCTTCGGTCCCAAAAACGTCCAACTCATATAAAATCTCTTAAACACATAAAAAAGCATTTATCAGTTTAAAACGAGATAAATATAGTCCGTTAACTCATAATATCATATAATAAATCATCCTAAATGAACACTCATCAGGTTGTGAGAAATCTTGGGCATGTGTATTTTGATGTTTACTCTCCTTGACTGATCATTGATCTTTATATATGGTTTTTGTTAGAACGACTTATATTATTGATTGGAGGGAGTACTACTTTTCAAACATGGATCATTTTATCCAAAGAAATATTAATCAACTATGAGATGTTGGCTTAGATTTGTTGAATATTACTAGGCAAATTAAACTAAAAAATTAATAGAGTTGGACAACGCGTTTTTTTTTTGACATAGGACCACGTTCACATGGTGCATGTGTAGGTATGGCTACATCTCACTAGTACAACAAACAACATAGCCTCAGTCCCAAATTAATTGGGGTCGGCTACATGGATTAAACTCTTCCATTGTACTTGATTAGTACAATTGATGGTGAGCTTTCTAAACCATTGAAATCCCTCCTAATTAATGTGTCTTAAGTTAACTTTGATCAACTTTTACCTCGTCGGATTTCTTTAGTTTTTATTGATCAGTCAAGTTTTCTAGTAGGAACATTTATAGACCGTCTTTGCAGGTGACCAAACTACCGCAACCGCTCGTGCCATAATATTTGTGTCAATTTGTGCTACTCCTATTTGTTTTTGAATATTTATATTTTTTGTTCTATCTTTACGAGTCATACCACACATCCATCTAAGCATCTTCATTTCTGTTACGTTCATTTTATGTAGTTGTTGTTTTGCCGCTCAACATTCACTTTCATAGAGCATAGCTAGCCTAATTGCAGTCCTATAAAATTTTCTTTTAACTTAGTAGACATATTTCTATCACAAATCACAAATAGTTGCACTCCTTTGTTTCTTTCATCCAATTTGAATTCTATATGTGATATCATTTTCAATATTGCTATAACTGATCCTAGATATCTAAAATGGTCCACCTTATGAACTTTTACTTCCCCTAATTTTAGCACTCTATCATTTCGATGTCTAGTATTTCTAAACTCACAGTGTATGTATTTGGTCTTCATCTTACTTAACTTAAAGCCTTTAGATTCTAATGTATTCTTCCAAAATTTTAATTTCATATTCACTCCATCTCTTGTTTTTGTTGGAACAAAAGACTTGTTTCGTTGTGTTTGAAAGAAAACATTAATTAGTCCTTCATAGGAAAACCAAAAGTCCTTTTTCGCTTTATATATGAAGCAACCCAATTAGCTTTGTTATGGAGCAAAGGGTTGGAGTGAGTAACCCAATGAGTGCACATTAATAATAGGTTGACCCATATACGTTTTAAGTCAAAGATGGGCCTTGGGCCTTGGCTTGGTTGGCTATCAAGCATATATAGTTTTATTTTTTTCTACATAGTTTTTAAAATTTGGAATTAATTAACAATAATTAGTTCTCAAATTTATTTAACCATTTTACAGTTATATCAGTTGGAGTATGTTAACAGTTATGACTGTTGAACCCAATGAATATTTTGATTTTGAAATTAATGAATGTGTTGTTTAGATACAACTCTTCATGATTTATTTCAGTCTTAATCAAACTCAAATTATGGATTATTTTTTTTTTAAATTATTAGTATTGCAAGAGATAATAAAAGTATAGTTAGGCAAACTTCCGAATTTAGTGATCTTTGAATTTGAAAGTGCACTTCGGTTGAATTCTATGGACATATTTCTGAAGAGGATTAATCATCAAATCGTGGAAGATTGTCTTATGACATTACGAAATTCGCAAGCCTCTGGTTAGATTTTTTTAATCAATATTTAATTAATTATTTTTTTGAAACCAATATTTAATTATTTATTTAATTATCAATTTTGTTATTAATTTACTATAATTTTGTTTTATTTATAGTAATTGATATCATTACGTACAAATTGTTATATCTAACAGTTTCGTCCACTAAGACATTAATATCATCTACAAATAACATGCATGATCGAACTAAATACACTACAACATATTTATACTATAATAACAGACTCATTAATGACGGTTTGAGTTTAACCGTTATTAATGAGAGGCAAAGATTACGGTATCTTTAGTTTTTGATAACGGCTACCGTTATTTATAATTCAAAGAAAACATAAACAATCCGACCCTCTCTCTCGACTCTCTTTGTCGACATTCACGACCTCTTTCTCGATGCCCTTTCTCTCAATGACCTCTCTCTCGACGCCCTTTCTTTTGACCCTCTCTCTCGACACTCACGGCCTCTCTCTCGACGCCCTCTCTCTTGACCCTCTCTCTTGACACTTATAGCCTCTCTCTCGACACCCTCTCTCTCGATGACCTCTTTTTTGAACGCCCTCTCTCTCGACTGCTCGTCTCTCTATGCATCTCTCGAGCTCATCTCTCTCAATGAGGGCTTTGATTTAGGGTTTCATTTGGAGGTTCGAATTCTCCTCTCTCGCTCTCTTTCTGTTTTGATATAGGGTTTCACATGCAATTAGTTTCTCGTTTGATTTTTTCAATCTGAATTTTGTTGTTGTTGTTGTTTTGAAGCATTGATTGATCGATTATATTATACGTTGTGAAGAATCGGTTCGTAATTTGGAGGTTCGGTTGATCGTTAATTTGGGGATAAATGTTGGTTTGTTGATGATTATCTAAGCTCAGCGAATGGAGGAATTGGGAATGTGCTGAAATTTTTGATCAGGTTTTCGTTCTGCCTCTCTTTTTGTTTGATTTCTATTTCGTTGACTCGGCATTGCGTGTTATGCAAACACGAGAATGAATGATTTGAGATTTGGTATTAGGTTTAGGTTATCGACATTGGCATGTATAGATGAAATTCCAGAATTTTTGTTTTTGGTAGTTTTGAGGTTTGATCTGGTGATTTTGTGTGTGTTTGGCAGGGATTCTGTTCCAGGATATAACGACGTTGCTACTTGACGTGAAAGGTTCAAGGACACCATTGATTGTTCGTTGAGAGGTACAAGGACAAAGATATATATTGCAGGTAATAGTTTATGATCTTGCCTATCAAACTTTGGTTAATTGGATTGCATGTTTGGTTTCTTTGTAATATGTAGTTAGTTTTTCCTTCAAAACTACATGAATCTACCAAAATCAAATGATGAAACTATTTGCTATAGATCACCAAGATTAAGTTTTTTTATCATGAAAAGGCGTAATCACTTATCAGAGTAATTTGACTTTTACTTTTCGTTTGAAATAAGAATTTTGTTTGAGTATACTGAATTACTTTTCCTTCTACTTGTATATGGCATGTGTATACTTTCAAAGCAAGACTTGTAACAAAAGGTTTCAGACAGACTCAAGGTGTTGATTATGATGAAACTTTTTTGCCAGTAGCCATGCTTAAATCCATAAGAATTTTAATTGCCATTGCTGCATATTATGACTATGAGATATGGCAAATGGATGTAAAAACAACATTTCTTAATGGAAAGCTGCTTGAGGACGTGTATATGACACAACTTGAAGTTTTTGTACATCCTGAGAATTCTAGGAAGGTATGCAAGCTTCAAAGATCCATTTATGGATTAAAGCAAGCTTCTCGGAGTTGGAATCTTCGTTTTGATGAAGCAATCAAGGATTTTGGTTTTATTAAGAACGAAGATGAGCCTTGTGTATACAAGAAGGTCAAATGGGAGTGTAGTTATTTTTACGTGTACTCGTATGTTGATGATATATTACTCATTGGAAATGACATCCCAACATTGCAGTGTCAAGTCTTGGTTCGGGAAGTGTTTCTCAATGAAAGACTTAGGAGATGCAGCCTATATCCTAGGGATAAGGATCTATAGGGATAGATCTAAGAGGTGATCGGTCTAAGTCAAAGTGCTTACATAGACAAGGTACTGAATAGGTTCAGTTTGCAAGACTCTAAAAGAGGATTGTTGCCAATGTCTCATGGCATAAGTCTCAGCAAGAATCAATGTCCTAGGACAAATGATGAGCGAGACCGTATGAATAAGATTCCATATGCATCTGCTATTGGATCTATCATGTACGCCATGCTATGCACTCGGCCTGATGTATCATATGCTTTGAGCACTACAAGCAGATATCAGTCAGATCCAGGTGAGAGTCACTTGGATAGCAGTAAAGAACATCCTTAAGTACTTAAGAAGGACTAAGGAAGTGTTCTTGGTATATGGAGGTTTTGAAAATGATCTAGTTGTAAATGGTTACACAGATGCAAGTTTTCAAACTGATATAGATGATTTTAGATCGCAGTCTGGATATGTGTTTACTTTGAATGGGGGTGCAGTAAGCTGGAAAAGTTCGAAGCAAGAGACTGTGGCAGATTCTACAACAGAAGCCGAGTATATTGTAGCGTCCGATCTGCAAAGAAAGGAGGCGCTTTGGATCAAAAAGTTCATTTCGAACTAGGTGTGGTTCTAAGTATTGCTAACCCTGTTTGTTTGTATTGTGACAATAACGGGGCAATAGCACAGCCAAGGAACCTAGATCACACCACGATCCAAACATATACTTAGACGTTTTCATCTCATCGAAAAATTATTGAGAGGGAGACGTAAAGATTTGCAGTACCTATCGAAGACAACGTTGCGGATCCATTGACAAAGGCTCTTCCACAAGCGAAACATGATGGTCATGTTAGATCATTAGGCATTAGATGCATGAATGATTGGCCCTAGAGCAAGTGGGAGATGTTGGGAAATGTGCCCTAGGTCAATCCATTAACAGTCTTTATGAATATATTTTAGTTAATAAAATAGAGGATTTCATTTGCTGTTTATTATAATTGATTTGCATGTTTACATTATAATAAGATCCATGGGTATTTATAGAAATATCCTAAATGTCCCTAGTCGATTATTATACTGGGAACTATAATGAATTAAGACTAGTGTGAGTCTTGATTGATGATCATACGATGATCATATGTATACGAATACGAATCAAGATCATGAGTACTTGTTAGGGAACAAAGTTCTGGACCGACCCGCTATGAGAACATCACATGGATTAAGTCATAGTTGTTTCTCATAATAGGTATATTTTTCAGTTCCTCGACTTGAGATTACCAAAGACTTCAACATTAGGAATACAGTGATTTAACGCAATCAAACGTTGTCTTTAACCGGACGATTATAAAGGTTGTGATTGGTTACTGTGTGAATAATGTGGTGAAGTTGTGTAATCGAGATAGAATTTGTCCCTCTCATATAAATAGAGATATCCAAAGTGGATCCTCGATGGGTTAGGCTCGTTAAAAGGCCTAGTCTAAGTGAATTGATATTGATCAATGTCACTTAGATGTTTTCAATCTACCTAGAAATCGAGACTAGTACGATTGAACATGTTGGATGACAATTCCATGCCTTATGTTTGATCAAAAGGATATCGTGTGACAAAAGGATGTTATATACACTATTGATTAGGTTATATCGATTTGATATTCGTACAACTTGGGTAGTCATAATGTCTTGCTAGAGGCCGCTTATGACTTGTATACCAAAATGTGTTTTGATACACTGCCAACGTTGTATGAGCCTATTGGGTCGCACACTGGAGAATGGTTTTGCGAGATTTTAAGATGGTTCAGAAAAATGAATTTTATATGATAAAATTCATGACTGAAACGTCCTTGTAGTGTATTACACTTATACTTCTTTAAGTAGGGGTATATGTGTAATTTACTTAAACCATCTATATACAAGGGTTGTATAAATAGACGCTTTGAGTTAGAATACAAGTACGAAAGATTTTAAAAGGGCCGAGACTCTATTTTCGTTTTAAGAAACGACTTAGAGTTTTTGGCATCATCTGGATCGTTTTGGAGAGAAACAAAACGTTTGGTATTCTCTCGAAGCTAGCACTTCAAATCTCGGCCGTCGTTCGTGTGTGGACAGCTAGTAGAGGGCGTTCGTCATTGGCAGCGCCTTAAAGATCGATTAACCTTCAGAGAGGTATTGCGACTGAGGTATGATTAAGTTTACATAGTTTAAACATGTTTTAATGGAATCAGATTCGGATCCTGTTGGGGTTTTTCTCAAAATTATTTTGTAATCTCCGCTGCGTATGAACCCCAAAACCCATCAGCATGCACATTGCTCATTCTCGATTTTGTTATAAGAAAAGGAAAGTTCTAATGTGTGTGCGGCGATGTACGCGTAGCAATGCCCATAAGAAAAAAAAACATACTTTGGATTACTAGACAATCGAGTCACTGAAAATGAGATAAATTATTAAGTTTATTGCATGGGAGTGGGAATGAGACATTTTCAAGAAAAGGAAAACTATGGGACCAAGCTTGTTCTTTGAACCTATTAGTGTTAGAAGTTAGAAAAGAAACATCTATGAATCGAAGCAGATATCTTGTCCGTTTACTTTAATTATCCCTTCCCTTTCTTGTCAGAGTCGATTTGGAAACAAAAAAAATCTTCAAAGAGGATTTATTTTGGTTAGAACATGTTGCTTAGGGAATTGACTGTGTTGGCATCCATGAAAAAAAATATGTTCTTTGCCTGCTGATATTGATTACTCATATCAAAGATTGTAAATGTTTGGGCAAGTTTGCGACATAGATAAAAGATGCGTCGACACGATGGTAAGGCAAAAGGTGTAGTTAAGGCTTGTGACGTAGAGGTAAAATAAAAAAACTCAATGCATTGTTTTTATGAAAATAAGTATATTTTTAGTGGTTTCTAGCAAATCCATGAATTGTTATTAGAGTTTTAAAAAAGCAAATAAAAGGCAAGAGAATGATAGACGAGTTGTTGAAGCAATTCTAACTCAAAATCCAAATGCCGGTGTAAGGATTGGAGCTCCACCTAGACCTGCTAATTCGATTTCAGCCTCATCTCCTTGTTTTCCTTGAGCTCCATCCCAAGCTCCATATGTAGCCCCATCTCGTGCACCAAAAAAAAGAAGAGAGGTCCAACTAAGCTTCAAACATTTGCTATAGAAACTCGCCAAGTGATTCATTTCAATGATAAGGGTCAGCCCATTGGGAAGAATTCGAAGAAGTTTTCTTCTTTTTTGGGCGCTTTGGGGCGTGATATGGTGAGAATCACTATACCAGAGTGGCCCCATGTATCAGCAGAGAGGAAGGAAGAATTATGGAAGTTGGTGAAGGTCTGATTTTTAATTTTGTTGTTAACTTAGTTATTTAGTTCCTCATTCTAATCATATTCATCTCATTACAGTTAAGATTTGAAGGCTTAATAGAGGAACAAATGGAGAACACATTGCAGCATATTGGAAATCTTTGGAAATGTTCAAAATTAACGTTGAGAACAAAATTAAAGATAGCACATGAAAAAGGTTGGTCAGATGATAAAATCAATAGTGATCTCAAACCTGAAGCAGTCGATTTAGCTGATTGGTTAACCTTTCGAAAAGAAACATAATCATCGACCTGCATTGTGAAGAGCAATAAATATAAGGAGCTTAGATCGAAGAATAAACTTGCTCACACCATGAGGCGAAAGGGATATGCTCGCCTCGAGGAAAAAATAGTAACTTTAATTTGTTTGTCATATATATATATATTTCATTACGTCTTTTTAGTTAGTGATAATTTTTGTTTTTATTCTTTTAGAGAGTAAGAAGTGGAGGGGTCGATGTAACTAGAGCTGATTTGTGGATTGAAGGCCATAAAAACAAAAAGGGGCGACCTCATAGTGATGAAATTGCAAGAGTTGTGGTATGATTAATTGATATATAAACTTGCTTATTCTATGTTATTCAAGTGATCTTTTATTTGTTGTTAATACTTAGTTATTGTTGAAGTAAAAAAATTAATGAATATCAAATGAGACATCAACTTCAATATCTCAATCAATAAACAAGGATCCGATCGCGCAAGTGTTTGGACTTGAACACCAAGGGCGTGTTTGAGGACTTGGGTTTGGAGTGACTCCCACCAGTGTTCGCGCAACAACTCAAAGTTCAATTTTGGTTCGGAAGCTTCAAGGTGATTTTCAAAGATTAGAAGAAAAACATGAACGATTAGCGGAGCTTGTGCGTAGCCAACAAATGCCTCCATCTTCGCGACAGGTAAAAGCAATATTAATCGTCTAAGCTTAATAGGCTATTTGAGTTGAAAATTTTGGTTTGTTTTGCTTGCAGCAACAAAACAACTCTCCAAATTTATGTGGCAAGAAATGCAAGATATTTCATTGGTTGTGTACAAGCAAGTTATCCGCGAAGGAGAGATTGAAACTGATGATCCCATGCATTTTGTGGACGGCATACCTATTGGAGGAGGTGCTTACTTGGTGTATGTAGAGAGGGTGTTTGAACCCAATGCTTTTTTGTGGAGGAATCAAAACAATTGGACAACATTGGACAATGCTCTTGAGAAAATAATTCTATCTGTGAATGAGGAAAAGGAAACGGTGACTCCTGTCATTAGAATATGCTCTTCAGCTGCTGGAGACCTCCCAACTAGGTAATTCTGTTGAATCTCTCCTCCAAACATTGTCGAACTGCTATTTCATTTTGGAGCTATATGGAGACATTGTTTTTGTCTTGATGTTGATTGGTTAATTGGTTAGCCTTTGTGTTCAACTATTGCTCAACAATACTGTGTATTATGGTGAGCTCGAATATATTTCTTACAATCAAGCATTTTTTCATTATTTAAGACTTCAGATTGTAAAAGTTCTGTTTTTAAAGTTTATGCATTTTCATATTTCTTACAATCAAGCATTTTTTCATTATTTACTCATCTGCGGTTCACCAGTCAACCAGTCAATTAAAATAATGAAAATTATATATACAAAGAAGAAAAGCAGGTAAGCAATTTTTTTTTGGTCAATTAGTATTTGAGGCAGGTTTCATTTTTTTTTTTGATAAGAAAGAAACAATTTATCCCAATTAAAATTTGAGACAGGTTTCATTTGGGAGATGTACTAGGTGATGCTCTCTCTTCAGAGGAAAAATATCCTTTTTCCTTTCTTTATACTTTTGAAGGGGATTGTCTGTTGTTTCTATTTTTCCATGATTAGAGCTGGTAAGGGGGCAACTTTCATTTGGGTTTTCTTTGGTGCACAATTATTTTGGATCTGTGGTTGTGTCGATGGATCGGGAGCTGTTGGATGACATCATAAACATGGAGAAATTTAATCTTTACCCCAAGTTTCATTTATGTTTTGGTGCACCTTGCAAATTTTATGTTCATCCAAAAATTGTGTGTGTTATTGAACGCCATTTCTCTGCTTCATTGTAAATTGTGTGTGTTATTGAATGCCATTTCTCTGCTTCGTTTTTAGCTCTCTAGTTAACTCGTATGTGAATCACGTCATGAGAATTTGTTCATTACAGTGTCCTCATGGCATTTTTACTTTTCTCTACTTTTCAATACAATTTTGGACCATCTAGAGGTCGAATCTGAAGAGGCTTGGGAATATGAAAATGTTCAGCTTGGAGTCTACTTTCTAACAAAGAAAACAGAAAGTAATTTGGATTTGAGATGGGGAAGTTATGGCCTTTATACTGAAGATGGGTCATTAAGGATGGTGTGCTTTCCAAACCATTCAAATCCCTCCTAATTAATGCGTCTTAAGTTAACTTCGATCAACCTTTACCTCGCCGGATTTCTTTAGTTTTTATTGATCAGTCAAGTTTTCTAGTATGAACATGTATAGACCGTCTTTGCAGGTGACCAAGCTACCGCAACTGCTCTTCCCTAATATTTGTGTCAATTTGTGCTACTCCTACTTGATTTTGAATTTTTATATTTTTGTTCTATCTTTACGAGTCATATCACACATCCATCTAAGCATCTTCATTTCTGTTACATTCATTTTATGTAGTTATTGTTTTACCACTTAATATTCACTTTCATAGAGCATAGCTAGCCTAATTGCAGTCCTATAAAATTTTCTTTTAACTTAGTAGACATATTTCTATCACAAATCACAAATAGTTGCACTCCTTTGTTTCTTTCATCCAACTTGAATTCTATATGTGACATCATTTTCAATATTGCTATGACTGATCCTAGATATCTAAAATGGTCCACCTTATGAACTTTTACTTCCCCTAATTTTAGCACTCTATCATCTCGATGTCAAGTGTTTCTAAACTCACAGTGTATGTATTTGGTCTTCATCCTACTTAACTTAAAGCCTTTAGATTCTAATGTATTCTTCCAAAATTTTAATTTCATATTCACTCCATCTCTTGTTTTTGTTGGAACAAAAAACTTGTTTCGTTGTGTTTGAAAGAAAACATTAATTAGTCCTTTAAAGGAAAACCAAAAGTTCTTTTTCGCTTTATATGTGAAGCAACCCAATCAGCTTTGTTATGGAGCAAAGGGTTGGAGTGAGTGACCCAATGAGTGCACATTAATAGTAGGTTAATCGATATACGTTTTAAGTCAAAGATGGGTCTTGGGCCTCGGCTTGGTTGGCTATCAAATATGTATAGTTTTATTTTTTTCTACATAGTTTTTAAAATTTGGAATTAATTAACAATAATTAGTTTTCAAATTTATTTAAACATTTTACAGTTATATCAGTTGGAGTATGTTAATAGTTATGACCGTTGAACCCAATGAATCTTTTGATTTCGAAATTAATGAATGTGTTGTTTAGAGACAACTCTTCATGATTTATTTCAGTCTTACTCAAACTCAAATTAAGGATTAAATTTTTTTTTAAATTATTATTATTGCGAGAGATAATAAAAGTACAATTAGGCAAACTTCCACATTTGGTGATCTTTGAATTTGGAAGTGTAATTCTATGGACATATTTCTGAAGAGGATTAATCATCAAATCGTGGAAAGACTGTCTTAGGACATTCCAAAATTCGCAAGCCTCCAGTTAGATTTTTTATTAATATTTAATTATTTATTTTTTTGAAACCAATATTTAATTATTTATTTAATTATCAATTTTGTTGTTAATTTACTATAATTTTGTTTTATTTATAGTAATTGACATCATTATGTACAAATTGTTATATCTTACAATTTCATCCACTAAGACATTAATATCATCTGCAAATAACATGCATGATCGAACTAAATACACTACAACATATTTATACTATAATAACAGACTCATTAATGAAGACTCATTAATGACGGTTTGAGTTTAGCCGTTATTAATGAGAAGCAAAGATAACGGTATCTTTAGTTTTTGATAACGGCTACCGTCATCTATAGTTCAAAAAAAACATAAACAATCTGTACCCTCTCTCTCGACTCTCTCTGTCGACACTCTCGACCCCTCTCTCGACCCTCTCTCTCGACCCTCTCTCTCGACACTCACGACCTCTCTCTCGACGCCCTTTCTCTCGACACTCACCACCTCTCTCTCGACGCCCTTTCTCTCGACCTTCTCTCTCAACACTCACGACCTCTCTCTCGACGCCCTCTCTCTCAACGACCTCTCTCGACTCCCTCTCTCTCGACCCTCTCGATCCTCTCTTGACCGCTCGTCTCTCTATGCATCTCTCGAGCTCGTTTCTCTCAAGGAGGGCTTCGATTTAGGGTTTCATTTGGAGGTTCGAATTTGCCTCTCTCGCTCTCTCTCTGTTTTGATCTAGGGTTTCACATGCGATTAGTTTCTCGTTCAATTTTTCTGATTTGAATTTTTTTTTGTTTTGAAGCATTGATTGATCGATTCTATTATACGTTGTGAAGAATCGGTTTGTGATTTGGAGGTTTGGTTGATCGTTCATTTGGGGATAAATGTTGGTTTGTTGATGATTATCTAAGTTCGACGAGTGGAGGAATTGGGAATGTGTTGAGATTTTTGATCAGGTTTTCGTTCTGCTTCCCTCTTTGTTTGATTTCTATTTCGTTGATTCAACATTGCGTGTTATGCAAACGTGAGAATGAATGATTTGAGATTTGGTATTAGATTTAGGTTATCAACATTGGCATGTACAGATGAAATTCAAGAATTTTTGTTTTTGGTGGTTTTGAGGTTTGATCTGGTGATTTTGTGTGTGTTTGGCAGGGATTCTGTTTCAGGATATAACGACGTTGTTGCTTGACGTGAAAGGGTTCAAGGACACCATTGATTGTTTGTTGAGAGGTACAAGGACAAAGATATATATTGCAGGTAATAGTTTATGATCTTGCCTATTAAGCTTTGGTTGATTGGATAGCATGCTTGGTTTCTTTGTAATATGTAGTTAATATTTCCTTCAAAACTACATGAATCTACCAAAATCAAATGATGAAACTATTTGCTATAGATCACCAAGATTAAGTTTTTTTATCATGAAAAGGTGTAATCACTTATTAGAGTAATTTGACTTTTACTTTTCGTTTGAAATGAGAATTTTGTTTGAGTAGACTGAATTAATTTTCCTTCTACTTGTATATGGCATGCACATTGCTCATTCTCAATTTTGTTATAAGAAAAGGAAAGTTCCGATGTGTGTGCGACGATGTACGCATAGCAATGACCATAAGAAAAAAAAACATACTTTGTCTTGTGTTTGGATTACTAGACAATCGAGTCACTGAAAATGAGATAAATTATTGAGTTTATTGCATTGGAGTGGGAATGAGACATTTTCAAGAAAAGGAAAACTATGGGACCAAGCTT
This sequence comes from Stephania japonica, assembly GCA_039657345.1. NCBI lineage: Eukaryota > Viridiplantae > Streptophyta > Magnoliopsida > Ranunculales > Menispermaceae > Stephania > Stephania japonica. Next base: position 17,713,711 of record CM077556.1, read on the forward strand.
GTTCTTTGAACCTATTAGTGTTAAAAGTTAGAAAAGAAACATCTATGAATTGAAGAAAATATTATGTCTTATCCATTTACTTTAATTGTCCTTTCCCTTTCTTGTCAGAGTCGATTTGGAAACCAAAAAACCTTCAAAGAGGATTTATTTTGGTTAGAACTTGTTGCTTAGGAAATTGACTGTGTTGGCATCCATGAAAAAAATATGTTCTTTGCTTGCTGATATTGATTACTCATATCAAAGATTGTAAATGTTTGGGCAAGTTGGTGACATAGATAAAAGATGCGTCGACGCGATGGTAAGGGAAAAGGTGTAGTTGAAGCTCGTGAGGTAGAGGTAAAAATAAAAAAACTCAATGCATTATTTTTATGAATATAAGTATATTTTTAGTGGTTTCTAACAAATTCATGAATTGTTATTAGAGTTTTAAAAAAGCAAATAAAAGGCAAGAGAATGATAGACGAGCTGTTGAAGCAATTCTAACTCAAAATCCAAATGCTGGTGTAAGGATTGGAGTTCCACCTAGACCTGCTAATTCAATTTCAGCGTCATCTCCTTGTTCGCCTTGAGCTCCATCCCAAGCTCCATATGTAGCCCCATCTCGTGCACCATCTACAGCTCCATCTCAAACACAATATGCAGATCTATCTCAAGCCTCATCTCGAGCTCTTTCAGCTCCATCTCGAGTTGCATCTCCTTCACCATCTCGAGCTCCCACCCACCCCCCACCCACCCACCCACCCAAAAAAGAAGAGAGGACCAACTGAGCTTCAAACATTTGCTGTACAAACTCGTCAAGTGATTCATTTCAATGATAAGGGTCAGCACATTGGGGAGAATTCGAAGAAGTTTTCTTCTTTTTTGGGCGCTTTGGGGCGTGATATGGTGAGAATCACTATACCAGAGTGGCCCCATGTATCAACAGAGAGGAAGGAAGAATCATGAAGTTGGCAAAGGTCTGATTTTTAATTTTGTTGTTAACTTAGTTATTTAGTTCCTCATTCTAATCATATTTATCTCATTACAGTTAAGATTTAAAGGCTTAATAGAGGAACAAATGGGGAACACATTGCAACATATTGGAAATCTTTAGAAATGTTCAAAATCAAGGTTGAGAACAAAATTAAAGATAGCACATGAAAAAGGATTGTCAGATGATAAAATCAATAGTGATCTCAAACCTGAAGCAGTCGATTTAGCTGACTGGTTAACCTTTCGAAAAGAAACAAAATCGTCGACCTGCATTGTGAAGAGCAATAAATACAAGGAGCTTAGATCGAAGAATAAACTTGCTTACATCATGAGTTGAAAATGATATGCTCGCCTCGAGGAAGAAATGGTAAGTTTAATTTGTTTGTCATATATATATATATATATATATATTTCATTACGTCTTTTAATTTAGTGATAATTTTTGTTTTTGTTCTTTTAGAGGTAAGAAGTAGAGGTGTCGATGTAACTAGAGCTGATTTGTGGATTGAAGGCCATAAAAACAAAAATGGGCGACCTCATAGTGATGAAATTGCAAGTGTTGTGGTATGATTAATTGATATATAAACTTGCTTATTTTATGTTATTCAAGTGATCTTTTATTTGTTGTTAATACTTAGTTATTGTTGAAGGAAAAAATTAATGAATGTCAAATGAGATCATCAACTTCAACATCTCAATCAATAAACAAGGACTCGATCGCGCAAATGTTTGGACCTGAACACCAAGGGCGTGTTAGAGGACTTGGGTTTGGAGTGACTCCCACCAGTGTTCGTGCAACAACTCAAAGTTCAATTTTGGTTCGGAAGCTTCAAGGTGATTTTCAAAGATTAGAAGAAAAACATGAACAATTAGCGGAGCTTGTGCGTAGCCAACAAATGCCTCCATCTTCGCGGCAGGTAAAAACAATATTAATCATCTAAGCTTAATAGCCTATTTGAGTTGAAAATTTTGGTTTGTTTTTCTTGCAGCAACAATACAACCCTCCAAATTTATGTGGCAAGAAATGTAAGATATTTGATTGGTTGTATACAAGCAAGTTAGTCGGCGAATGAGAGATTGAAGCTGATGATCCCCTTGTGGACGGCATACCTATTGGAGGAGGTGCTTACTTGGTGTATGTAAAGAGGGTGTTTGAACTCAATGCTTTTTTGTGGAGGAATCAAAACAATTGGACAACATTGGATAATGCTCTTGGGAAAATAATTCCATGGCCAAAGAAGCTGTCGCGGTTATTTTTACTTAAAACAAGTATGAATTTGTGAATGAATATCTATCTTGATTGTTTTGAAAAGGCTGTTATTGCTTCTTCCTAATAGTACTAAAAATGGGTTTATGGAGGAATACCATATGATGGTTGAACTAGTACATTTCATTTTTATATATCTTTTTTTTTTATTAAATGGTTGTATTTTCTTTTGGATAAGCTGGATTTCCTGCAGCTGTTCCCTGGTTATTGTTCTTTTGCTTTTGTTAATCTTCTACATAGCTATTTGTTCATCTGCTGCTGCTGCTGAACATGGTTTTGTTGATCTTGAGGATATAGTGGGGAAGGCTTCGTTGAGGAAATCAGCAGCTGTGAATGAGGAAAAGGAAATGGTGACTCCTGTCATTAGAATATGCTCTTCAGCTGCTGGAGACTTCCCAACTACGTAATTCTGTTGAATCTCTCCTCCAAACATTGTCGAACTGCTATTTCATTTTGGAGCTATATGGAGACATTGTTTTTGTCTTGATGTTGATTGGTAAATTGGTTAGCCTTCGTGTTCAACTATTTTTCAACAATACTGTGTATTATGGTGAGCTCGAATATCACATCAGAATGAGTTGATGATTTAAGACTTCAGATTGTAAAAGTTCTGTTTTTAAAGTTTATACATTTTCATATTTCTTACAATCAAGCATTTTTTCATTATTTACTCATCTGCGGTTCACCAGTCAACCAGTCAATTAAAATAATGAAAATTATATATACAAAGAAGAAAAGCAGGTAAACACTTTTTTTTTTTGGTCAATTAGTATTTGAGACAGGTTTCATTTTTTTTTTTTTTTGATAAGAAAGAAACAATTTATCCCAATTAAAATTTGAGACAGGTTTCATTTGGGAGATGTCGTAGGTGATGCTCTCTCTTCAGAGGAAAAATAACCTTTTTCCTTTCTTTATACTTCTGAAGGGGATTGTCTGTTGTTTCTATTTTTCCATGATCAGAGCTGGTAAGGGGGCAGCTTTCATTTGGGTTTTCTTTGGTGCACAATTATTTTGGATCTGTGGTTGTGTCGATGGATCGGGAGCTGTTGGATGACATCATAAACATGGAGAAATTTAATGCTTAATCTTTACCCCGAGTTTCATTTATGTTTTGGTGCACCTTGCAAATTTTATGCTCATCCACATATTGTGTGTTATTGAATGCCATTTCTCTGCTTCATTGTAAATGATGGTGAAGGCCTATAGGTTGAAGAATATTTGTGATTACAATAGCATCCTTACATGAAGTTAAAATGCCGCTGCAATAGTATGTTCTTTCTTTAGTTTTAATAATTCTAACGTTTTTTGGGTTTGGTAGTGAAGTCGTAGGGTATGAATTCTCTATCAGAGAAGCTACAATCCTTGATATCCAGACGGCTTTCAAGCAATACAAGGTGACGTCGAGGGAGCTTGTAGAGTTCTACATTGGAGAGATTAGTAGACTGAATCCTGTGGTTCATGGTGTGATTGAGGTGAACCCGGATGCATTACGGCAAGCAGACAAGGCAGATGCAGAGAGGAAGGCAGGGGACTTGGTCCTCCTCTCCCTTGCATGGAATCCCTATTTTATTGAAAGACAATATCGCAACAATGGACAAAGTCGACACCACTGCAGGCTCATTCGCATTGCTTGGCTCAGTTGTTCCTCGCGATGCCGGTGTAGTGGCGAAACTAAGGATGGCAGGAGCAATTATCTTGGGGAAGGCCAGCCTCAGTGAGTGGGCGGCCTTTCGTTCTACCTCTGCACCTAATGCATGGAGTGGCAGAGGTGGCCAAGGCAAAGTATATGCTCTTGTGACGACGCTAGTACTTCACTACTTTTTTTTTCTACTGTAGAAACTGAATCATTTGAATTGATGAATGCAGAACCCTTATGTTCTATCAGCATATCCGGGTGGTTCGAGCAGCGGATCGACCGCCCACCAAGCCCCAAAAATGAGAAAAGCCCCTAATTTATAAAAAGTTAGTGGTCCTTGGGTAACTTTGCATATTTTAAATTGTTTTTATTGACCAAATGAATATGAAATAAAAAAAAAGATACTTGCGCTATCAATTGGCGGATTTCCTGCCCGGCTCCCCCATCTTCTCATCTCCCACACATGACACGTATCATCTCCTCCCAGCAATGAGGTCATGCCAAAAAAAAAAAAAAAAACTAAAACAAAAACAAATAACGCTCTTTTCACCTTCTCTCCACTCTCTTAAAATATGTATTTTCTTCTCTATTAAAAATCTCTATTGCAAGCTTGCAAAAAAAATAAAAGTAGATCTCCCTATGTTTCTCTCTTAATCAACATCTCTATCTCTCACTTCCCTCGTTTATTTAATACACTGCATCTTTTTTTCTCTATTTCAATTCATTCTAATAGTTTTCAATTTCGCTTTGACCCCCTTTTAACTCTTTCAATGATAAATGTTACATTTTTTATTGTCGGTCCCAAGTCTGAATAGATGAGGGAAAAAGTCTAAAAGTATATATATTTATTTTTGTATGTAGATGGTTTAAGTTCAATGCATATTATTTATAAATTGTTGATTTTTTTTTTGGTAGGAATAAATTATTGATTTAAGTTCAGTGTATATTCCGCAAAAAATAGGTCAGTCTATGTTATTTTTAACTCACCTAATCTATAGTCAAAATTAATATATATTTGTATAGAAGGCCCCATTTTTAAGTTTCGACCTAGGCATCTTAAATGACAGAACCGGCCCTGATCGGCCATTTCCATGGCTTCAAACATGGTGGCAGCTTCTTTAGGAACGGAGACAGATGGGTCCATTTTATTTCCTGTAAACGCTAACTCTGTTGTTGGAATCAAGCCTACTGTTGGGCTCACTAGTCGATCAGGCATCGTTCCAATTTCACCTAGGCAAGATACTGTCGGGTACGCAAATATAAGTTTGAAACACATTTTCTTAATTGGAATGCCAATCGAATATCTGTGTTTCTAGTAACAAAATGTTGCAATTGGAAGTGCAGGCCTCTATGTAGAACAGTTTCGGATGCAGTGCAGGTACTGGATGCCATTGTTGGTTTTGATTGGAAAGACGCTGCTGCAACCCGAGAAGCATCCAAGCTCATCCCTTATGGCTATAAGCAATTTCTCAAGCCATGTGGCTCAAAGGGAAGAGACTGGGAGTAGTGAGAAATCCCTTCTCTAGTTTCCTAAGCGATTCAACAGTGATTCAAGCATTTGAATCCCATCTCCACACACTATGGTAACTATTGAACAAAAAAAAGTCATCGATTGATCTGTTGAAAGATACGTCTCTTCCATTTGAATCCAAGTATCTAACACATTTTCCCTTGCATGAAAGGCAAAGTGGAGCAATTCTAGTGGAAAATTTGGAGATAAATGAGATCAATACCATACTAAACGCTACTCAGAGCGGCGAAGCATTAGTATTGGTTGCAGAGTTCAACCTAGCTTTGAATGCTCATCTAAAGGACCTCATTATTTCTCCAGTGAGATCATTGTTAGATGTAATAGCATTCAACCAGAAATTCAATATTCTGGTAACTAGTCTCGGTTTCATCGCTTCGAACTATGACACTATATATTAACGTTCGAAGATAACCAAAATTAACTTGCATTTACATGGACATTCAGGAAAAGATCGGCGAATTCGGGCAGGACATATTTTTGATATGTCAAGGACCTAATGGAATTGGCCTTAAAGCAAAGCAAGCTTTGATGAACTTGGAGAGACTCTCAAGAGAAGGGTTGAGAAGATTATGATGGAGAACAAGTTGGATGCATTGGTGACTCCAGGAGGATATGATGTCAAAGGAGTGCCAATTGGGATCTGTTTTGGAGGTCTGATGAGCTCAGAGCCTAAATTGATTGAAATTGCATATGGGTTTGAACAAGCAACCAAGATCAGAAAGCCTCCTTTGTTCAAGCCTTAGAAATTTAGAATGATCATAATTTCAAATTCTTCTGTCAGGATTTTCGAAAATTTTGCATTTTCTTGTGTGTATTATCCATCCAATGGGAGACGTTTTATGGAACTTAGAATATGCTCTTCAGCTGCTGGAGACTTCCCTGCAATTAGCTGCAGAGGAAAACAGTATGAATAACATTCCTGACACAACAAGAAAATGCACTTTTTGTGGCAGCACTAAAACTGCCACAAAAAGACTTTTGCTGCCATAAATGACCTTTTGTGGCAGCTATGTGACGGGATGGATGGTGCCATCAATACGCCGGTCACAAAAACCCGTCACAAAAACATTTGTGACACCAGGTACTGCCACTAATGGTATTTGTGACGACATAAAATATTTTTAGGGGCAGCTCCCACACTGCCATAAAAAAATTTTAGTGGCAGTACTCTACCGCCAAAAAAAAAATATTGTTCTTTTATGGCATATTAGAAGCTGCCACAAAAAATATGTATTTGTGACAATAATTAACTGCCATAAAAATATATATTGTGGCCATAAAAATAATATTTGTGGCAGGCCACAAATAAAAAAGCTCATACAAAAAAAAATAGAACATGTGAAATTAAATAAATGTTGAACTCAAAACATTTTATGATTTGCAAAAAATAAAACTAAGAATTCTATTACAAAATATTTATTAAGAACCTTAAAAGATTACAAAAGATTTATTATACATAAATATCATTTTTCATGAATTACAATGAAATTCTCTAATGTTTTATTCAAATTTGAATTGAATTGATGAAAACTCCAATTCTTCCCCTTTATTCTTCCTCGCAGCTATCAACAGAGTTTGCCTATCAAAAACAAACAATCTCAAACAAGAAAGATTGATTCAGGAACTCATAGAGTGTTTCTAAAAGAAAAATTGAACACTAGCCAAGTTAATCTTGGATGAGAACTTCACACAGTCCAATTATAGAAAAGAGAGTTCCAGACCTGCTATAGATGTAAAAGTTCCTTAGTTAGGAATCCAAGGCCAAACCCCATCTTTGGGAGTTCAGAGAACATTAGCATAGTTGACCACATCTATGGAAATTATAATCAAACATTACATAATCATCAATATCTGATTTTTCAGTTTTAGTTTTCTAAAATAATAGGTTAAGAAAAAGAGAAGAAACATACTAAAAGTTCAGTTATAGTTCTACATTATACTACACCAGGATCACAATCTACATTGTTTCACTGATGATTAATAGTTCAACCCGAACAATTCATTGCAATAAGTTGGTTTTCATATTAATTTTCTATCCTGAATTCTCTATTCGACCAAAGTAGTGACATGACAAAGGCAGCGTGTGCTTTTCAAAACCATCAAAATGTAACCAACTTTGAATAAGAGGGTCACCAATTGATGCACAAATATGAGAACAAAAAAGAATTAAAAAATACTTCCAATCGAGTATTCAGGCTTTCTTTCTATTCTAGCATAATGTCCATATGATTTAGTCCAAACAGATAGAAATTATAAAAAGTAGTTGAAAAGCAGTGAAATAGCAGACTTAAAGCAAATTTCAATTTCAAAGAATCAAGAATCAAAGCTTATTCATCATTCCATGAGATAATGATTTTTGTTTAATGTATTAAGAATGTACAAAGAACAATCAAAAGAGCAATTTGATTCTTACCATCTGATCAATCCTCTTATAGCACTAGTAACCATGGACAACCAAAAGTCTCTCCAAAAATCGAAACTGTAAAATGGAAAAATCACTAGCCATTACAACATGCAATAAACTGAAAATTTCCTAGCTTAACCAGAGCATGCATCAAGAATGAATTAAATGCCTCAAAGAGAACATTCTAAATGCATAGTTAGTTCTTCAAAGTTTCCTGAATTAGTGGCAAGCAGTTGAAGAAATAACATTGCAGAAACTCCTACTTTAAAGATTGATAATCTAAATAATTCAATGTGCCCAAATGAAGTCTTAAGTTTGTATAGGCCATGGGTATTCCTAAATGCATTTTGTAAAACACAATTTTATACAAAAGGCACTGCATAATGGAGAAGCATAAACTAAGAATGATAAAAAAGAACATGGTCAAATAACAAAAGCTTCTCGTTGGATGTCAATAGAGATGTCAACTATTGTATCTTGAATTTAGTATTGTGACAAGGAGGCAAAGGAGTTGGTTTCTCATTAATCATATGTATTAAAAACTCAACTTTAGTGCAGATTCATAGGGTTCCAAGGCTTATTTCTAAGCCGGCAATAAAAAAATAGTTTTGGAGATGATACTAGTGCTCCTTGAATGTAAATTGTAATAAACTACTTATATACATGTAACTAACCTGTTACAACTAGTTAACAACAATGGTCTAATTAAGCTAAAATTAATTAGTACCTGTTGCCCAGAGTTTCATTTAAATTGATAATGATATTTGTCTTCCTCTTTAGAGTAAGTAGCTCATTTTTTTAATATCAGGCCTCAAGTGGTTCTCCCATCCAAGTCTGCACCTCTTCCTGCACCTCGAAAGACCTGTAACAAAGCGATTGAAATCGAAATTCGTTGTCGGAACTAGTATCATTAATTTGAAACAGATTTAGCTTATAATTAATTAGGTCTTGTGTTAAATAATTAAATTGCTCATACCAACATACTTGGGAAGCTGATCCGATTCCAATGACCATATCTCTTAAATATAAGTTGACAACTTTCTATCCTCTTCAGAAGTCCAAACTCCTCTCTTTAGTCCTGTTTTCAGCCTCTTTAGCCACAAAGGGTAGCTCAAGAGGAATCTTTTGACTTGGATGATTTTAGCTTAAGTAGAAAAAAATAAAACAAACAGTCCAAATAGCAGAGCCTCTTTAGCCACAGAGGGTAGCCCAAGAAGAATCTTTTGACTTGGATGAATTTAGCTTAAGTAGAAAAAAATAAAACAAACAATACAACAACAACAAAGCCTCAGTTTCAAATTAAATGGGGTCGGCTATATGGATCAAACTCTATGAGATAGTAGAGCTTCTTGGCAAGGCACTTGACTTTTCCCAATGTCCTCATCATTTTATGATAGAGAGAGATCCCTCTCTTAGTACCTTCCTCTTTATGACTACCAAATAAACAAACAAAAACAACAATTTCAAGAAATATAGGAAAATGACTAATTAGCATATGTAGATTTTAAAAAATCCATAATTCAGAAGAGAAAATTAGAAGAAATCGATCAACAAAGAAACTTAGAACTTCTTGAGTTCTAAAGATGGCATAAATAAATAGAGCTCCATTAACACTTCATAAAACTTACACATTAGAGAACAGAGGTAGGCCTCTCTTTTTGTATATATTTTATAAACAAAAAAGTATCGCCTCCGTTTATCCAAACAAAAAATTAATAGTAGATTAAAAATGGGAAACAATTTATAACATGGATCATAATGATCGACAAAAAAAAGAAGATATTAGTTAAGCAATCACTATAACTTGTAGACCTAAGAGACAAATTAACACCAAAGCATTCTCTTTGTGGTCTACTCCCTTTAATCCATGTTTCATTTTAACTAGTTGAATAAGTATTCATATTTCATTGATCTAAACTAATGAGCACCTTCACCATACAAGTAACTAATTCACAGCTTCACTATAGATGCTATGAAGCTATTTATGAAAGCAAAGATTCATAAATTCTGTTGCTCTAAACTACCTGCCAAATACTGTAAATAGAGGCACATACTTGAACACTAAAAGAACTTAACCCCTAAAATTACTCAATTAGGCATTTGAAAAGGCAGAAAACTAAAATCAGCTATGAATTCAATTGCCAACGAAAGAAACTACCTCAGAGAGATGACAATTTGTCGAATCAGCCGCCCTGATTGAGTTTCTCCATATTTCTCAAATCAACTTAGATACGAAACCTGCAAAATCAAAAAGCACTCAAACCGGCACAACACTTGAACTCGAAATAAGAGAAAAGAATCGTTTACAATGAAAAATTAAGAGATAGATTACTGAAGCGAGTGTGAGAGATTGAGATTGAGATTTCTCTCAAATCAGTACAACGAAGAGGTTTTTCTCAGATTTTCTCTTCCAAAACCTAGGATTCTCTATTCAATCAAGCAGATAAGCAGATCAATCAATCGATTAACCTATATGATCAGAAATTGAGATTTCAAAGGGTCCATCAGATCAAAGAGAGATGATGAAGTAGGTATACTTACCGAAGGAGCCGATTCAAAGTATCTGAAGATTGAACTCCTAGGGCTTCGGTTATGTCTTTCTTTTAGTGATCAAAGAGAGAGTCTGAGGAAATTAATTTGAGATTCGAAAACAAGAGGCTCAAATCGATGAATCACTCACTGCGATGAGGAGGTCTCAAGCGAAGAAGATGAGAGTGTAAAACTATCTTCACAATTTCAGATCTAGAAACTCACCTACGAAAGCAAAACCTCACCTTTGAGCGTCTCCTTCAATCGAGTTCTTCCAATCTTCGATCCAAACCTAAAACCACACCAAGGCTCAGAGCAATCCCCAAAGAAATCACTGCTCAACTATAAATCTATAGAGATAATACTTAGAATCACAGATCTTCAGATGAATTTGCAACAACACGAAGAAGAAGAGGACATAATCGAAGAACACGAACACGAAATTGAAGAACATGAAAAACGAGAGGGTTCAGTTTGATTTTTGCGTTTTGAAGTAAGAAGACTAACTTACCCTCTCGGTAACAAGTCGCGCGAACGAAAGCTTCCGCACTATTTGGTTCAACATGAGCGGCACTTGTTTTTGATACTTTGGTTTTGGTATTTTTTTGGTTTCGATTTTTTATGACAAGTCTTAAGCTGCCTTAAATAACTTATAACAATCACAAGGAAAATATAGGACTTCTTGCTTATTTAAATAGTGCTTCTTGTTTATTTAATAGTGGCAGGCAATTTCTGCCATAATAAATTTTTTTGTGGCAATTTTTTGACTGCCAAAAAATAACTTGTCACAATAAGCAACTTTTCTTGTAGTGTGATCTACCAGATTGGATTCCACAGGTTAAGCATGTTAACAATGATGCTGCTGACATTGCAAGAGATCAATTCTCTAAGGCCGAAACAACAAGCATCGTATTCTCGCAACTGATGAACCCCCAGGGAAGATAGTCACTGCAGGTTTAAATTTTAGAACCTTAGATTTGTGCTCAGGGGCGGAGCACATGTATGCAACTATTAGTGAAGTAATTTGATGCAACATTTTCTTTTTCAGAGTTCTTGTAATTAATTTGATATACATTGGGATGTCAGCATATAATAGACCCTTCAACTAATTTGATTGCAAAAGGTTTTTAAAAAGTTATATGTTGCAGGCATAAGATTAGTACATTTAAATATATATATCATCCTTAAATAACGGTTTAAAACCGTCATTAAAAGGTTTATTCAGATATTAAGTTTCACATAAGATAACGGTCCAAAACCGTCACAAAAGGCCTAAAGCTTTAACATAACTGACATTGTGACAGTTGATAACTGTTATTAAAGACTTTTAATGATGGTTTAAAACCGTCATTAAAGCCTTTATCTGTTGTAGTAATAAGAGAATTCAAACCAAAGATAAAATATCCATAATTTATGAATCAATTAATCAGTAACATATTATAAATAATATACACACTTTATTCATATGGGATGTCCAATTCAATGAGCGTTGCAATGTAACCATTCTTTTTAACATAAGAAATAGATTAAATTAAGAATTACCTGCGGAAGCGATATAGTAGACTCTTAAAATTCAAAATCAATCCTATCGCCCTCATGAGCCTCAAACATTCGACACTTTATTTGATGGTACAAAGTGTCATTTTATAGGCTTAAGAGATAACCTTTAAGCTTCCCACATTAATACCAATTTTCATCAAAATGGTAACCTAAAGGAAGCTTAATGAACATAATGTTGATTAAAAAAATAAGTTACATACACAAGTTATTATGTTAACATAAAATTAAATTATGAGACACATAATGGTCTAACATGCTATACATATATCCAACTAATCCAAGACTTGAGAAATAAGCATGTATTGGTATATAGCAATCATGAATTGCATCTGCCCATAATAAGTATTTCAATCACTTGCTATATATTAAACCACATTGTTCTTGGTGGAAGTAATCCACGTTCCGTATTATTCAAGCAAAACTAGAACCGGAGCGTTAAATTACCTCTTTGTCCCTGCTCACTAAACAAGAGTCATACAAACCTTGTTCATTTATCAAAAACTCAAGGATCTTTTTGAAATTTCATGCTACTCTAAATCTATAAAAATCCACAAACAATTGTATTAGTCACTTCTCTAACCTTCAAAGGTGACCAAGAAGTCTCCATGTCTTCAAAACTAGCACTTCTCACTCTTTTGTTCCTCTTCAATAACCTATTAGTAAGGGGTTCCGACCCAGACCCGATCCAAGACTTTTGTTTACCCGAACTCGACTCTACACCATCACGACTCGTTCGGACCTCCAACTCCCAATGCAAGGACCCGGCCGAGGCCAAAGCCGACGACTTCATCTTCTCCGGCATAAAGTTCCCGGCAAACTTCACCAAGACCGGCTTCGCCTCCACAGCCGTGAACCCCGCTGTCTTTCCAGGTCTCAACACACTAGGCATGTCATTTGTCCGGGCGGATCTTGACGTGGGCGGGATCAACCCGCCACATTACCACCCTAGAGCAACCGAGATAGCATTTGTGTTGAAGGGCATGGTGTATTCGGGTTTTGTGGATAGTAAGAACCGGGTTTTCGCTCGGGTGATCGAGAGAGGAGAGGTGATGGTGTTTCCTAAGGGGCTGTTGCACTTTCAAATGAACGTCGGGAATTCGACGGCGACCATCTTCGGAAGCTTTAACAGTCAGAACCCGGGGCTGCAACGGGTTGCGGAGTCGGTTTTCGGGTCGGGTATTAAGTATGAACTGTTGATGAAGGCATTCGGGTTGACTGAGAGGGAGGTTAGTTCGTTGAGGAGGAGATTCATGCCCAAGCCTCCCAAGGAGTATTAGAAGCCGAGAAAGCATGGTGGCCTGGAGAGGGTAGTTTTGTCATTTTAAAGAGTTATACACATTTTAATTGTTTAATAATGCGGATTAATAAAAGTTTTTTTTTTTTAGACAAATAATGGCTACGGCTCCTAATTAGTCCTTATAATCAGATAATTTCAATGTCCTCAATTTCTTATTCACTAAATGACTAGAAATATTCAAGATCCATTTTTTTTATAAGAAAGAAACAACTTGCACCTACTAAAATCTGAACCTATGACCTTTTACTCTCATACATATACTAAATCATCAGGCCACTCAATTGTTCCCAAGATCCAAATTACTTTGATTATTTCAGGTTCGATCACTGTGAAGGGCATCCAATTCCTCACCCCAATAATTTTTGGTTAATCCATGTTTTTTTTAATCCGTGATTAGGCAAGGATATGTGTGCAGGTTGGGCGTGGCGTAACATTTCCATCTTTGTAAGATAGTGAATACTTAAACTACAAGGGAAATGTAATAATGGTTTCCTTCATTCAAGCATCACTTTTATATATTACATAGATAATAGAATGGACCACATTTTATGTCGGGTGAATTGTAATTATATAGTGATATCTACTACAATGTTTTGTTTTTTTTGTCAAGCGTCATAAAATTGCATTAATAAAGTGAGAACTATTACATCCATGATACAACATTGGTGCTCAGTCTCTATAAGAAAAATGGAGGCAAAAGCCTCAAAATATTCACCATCAAGGGCTTGATCCAATTGATTGGGAAGAGAGCCGGATATAATCAGAAAAAGCACTGACAAAGGGAGGACAACCCTCCTAATAAAAGAAAACTAACAACAATAATTAAACACCAACAACCTCACCAACAAGGAGACAAACCCCAACAATAAGGCACCATTTGCACGCAGGAAAGAACTACCTCGACTCAACAAACCCTAGAAACACTACACTGAGCACAAACCCTAACCTTAATCTAATGCTTACAATAAGATCACATAAAAAAGGAGAGGGATCACCAAAAACTCCTCTTCCAAGCTCAAACTCCAACAAATCTTTCTGCAACACTCCTTTACCATCTCCTTCAAAGCTGTCAAATTAGAGAAGAGAGACAAAATGTGTCGAGAATCACTAGACAAAAAATAGATGATCAGAAACAAAAATTTTCGTTTATGATCAACATATATTCCGTCTCTAATCCAGTTTTGCAACAGATTAGAGATGAAATTTGTTCTTTTTGAAATTTTCGTCACTAATTAGTCAGCAAGAAAAATTAGGTTTCGTTGTTGAATCAAGACGGACCAGAGACGGACACATATATCTAAGGCGAAAAGTTTGGCTTGCAATACATCTCTCATCCATTTTTGATCAAAGATGGATCAGAGACGGACATCAAATTTTACCCACTCTCAGGATTAAATCCCCTTACTATTCCGTTGCAAATTTGAGACAGATTAACAACGAAATTTATGAACTCCGTTACTAATCCGTCTCTATTTCGTTCCTACACCCAGCTTACCTGATTTCTGGATTAAATTCCCTTGCTATCTGTTTCAAATTAGAGACGGATTAGCAACGGATTTTATCGTCGCTAATCTAGTATTTTTTTTGTAGTGCTTGTTTGATGGTACTCCCCTTTGATAGGCTTGAGGAAGAACATTCAAGCTTCTCCCATTAATATCAATTTCTATCAAATTAACCTAAAGGAAGCTCAAAAGTCTTTAGGTAATTCATAAGCTACGTATATTAAACATTAATTTATGAGACACATAATAGTCTTACATGCACTTGTACCATCACATAATGTGTTGAATGTTAGCTAAGAATTGACCACATAATTAAACGGATACGCATTAACCACTTTAAACAAAAATCAATAATTAATTGCTCACACAACTTTACGTACGGCTGCATCAAATAGTTTGGCATGCCTTTCAAACTGATCAATTTTATCAGTGGGGTGGGGATGGATTGATTAGGAAGGGTTGCTGCCAAAGCTAGTCCAAATGATTCAAAATAAATGTAGAATGGAAAATTATAAATACCACACCTCGCAAGTGGCAGCTTACCTATACTATACTTTATAATTAAGAGTTAGCGTCAAAGAGAACTTAAATTAAGAAAAAAATTCTGATTGCATTCATAAACTTTTTCAAGAAAAATTTCTGATTGCATTCATAAACTTTTTCATAAAAAGAAAAAATAAAATAAAATAAACCAATCAACCGCTCTCTGATGATTTCATTCTGTTGGCAAATGGCAATACAATTATTTAAGGCTAATACATCTTTTCAAATATGAATGAATAAACAATCAGACATTTGTTGGTCTTCTAAAAACATTAATTCGTTACTATATTACAAGACTGGTCATCCTTGAAATCAAAGTAGATCCATGAAGACAGATATACATTTCACTTCAAGTGGGACTCTCTTGTCTCCCCAAGACTAGACTGATGATCTTTCAATCCAACTATTGAAAACATTCAAGATCTCAATCAGCTCATAACCATAATAATGCAATAGATAATGAATTCTCTTTAACCTTCCCTCTTCTAAATAATGCCCCCTAAACTTAAATATACAATCCTTCATCAACAATTTACTTTTTATTAAATAATTCCCTAGTGCAATTTTAACAAGGGGACAATACAAAGGTGCGTTAATAAACATATTTTCCATGAACGACGAAGATAAAACTTTGTTGAATAGTTCCCTGCCGTTTAAATCTATAGATTCTCAATCAACATTTTTAACCTCTCTCATACTAACACGCGAAAAACTGCACATGAGATCATGGTGGTTTAACTGGGACTTAGCAACAGGTTTCACAGGTTATGGTTACCATGGAGTTGGTCAAAGTTAAAATTTCCTAATTAACTCTGCAGTCTGAATGTATGCAATTAAAATATAGCGAAGCCTGCAGAATAGTAGATATATCACTGACATTTCTATACAAACAATGCTCAATATTGCTATTTACTTTTACTGATCGTGTAATTGCTATCAACAAGTAAGATACCCGTAAGTAGCATTGAAGCATGCAAGAGCTACAATCAAATATTTCAATAAAGCTCAGCTAAACCAGGAGTAAACTTAAAATACTTATACGTACGCATAAAATTAATAAATATTCGTACCAGTACACGCTTAAGTGATTAGGCGAATAATGGTCTTTCTCCAAGCAAAAGTTCCCTTAATATGGCGTCAATATAAACATTGTCCAACATTAGGAACCTCGGTATATTTGATCCAAGGGAGCCTTTCTGCAACATGACATTGCAAGAGAACAGGAACAATCCTATCCTCACACCCTTGCCATATATGAACAGAGTTCTCACCATTAGGAATGGATTGCTCATAACCAAAGGGTCAAAACCCCCATCGCCAAAACCAACCATGATGTCTCTATGCAAAGATTCATAAACCCCCTGTTGCCGCATCTTTTTCTGGAATTAGGATGACACTTGAGTTAGGAAACTACGCCATTTGAAAAGAAATCCTAAGAAAAAAAAAAAAAAATCTGATCCGTGTGCATAAAAAAAAAATTGTAAGGTTTTTTATTGTTACAAGTATAAATTTGTAAGTTATGTGATCAATTTGCAACTAAAGTACTTGGCAAGTAAGGCACTGCCAAATGATAAACATCCATAATGATTCGGCAAACGAGTTAATAACCGAAATCAAGCAAAAGAAAGTGGAACCTGATCAGGAACTTGAGCTCCCTCCATCTTCTTCAAAATTTCCAAGTCTAGGCTACTGAATATCGATGGATGACCATCTAGGGGGGGTGAATGGCGGGAACCATTTTTGCGTCAACCACCAATTCAAAAGTTGAGGCGCATAATGTGCAAGCCTATATACACATCGATCCCGTAAGAACATTCTCTTGAAAGCAACTTTACGTAGATCAACAGGTAAAGAAGGCCACCAGTAATTTATAATGGGCACTACTAGCGTCAAACCGGCTAATCTGCAGGTAATACCAAATTCATGTCCAACAACTAGCATTCCCCAAGATCAAAGCCGATCAGTAACCTTTTTTTTTTTTTATGCAGAATCAACTAAATTCATCGGTATTATGCCTGTGTGGTATGTAATTGAGGCAACCCCAAGCAGGGTACCCTCCACCAGAAATTCCAAGTAGACATCTTTGGAGCTATCAGCGCTATGAACAACTATGATTTTGTACTTGGCCTTCTCTTTAGAGACGCCCATCTCTCTGTAAGCCAAATGTCTCCCATCACTGAGTGTCACCCTAGGAGAGGTCACTAGAGGGCCATTTGGAGACCCCACAAATTTTGGGACGGGGAGGCACTGCTGCCATGTAAGCCCATCCTAGAAGACCCACAACTACCACTACTGCTATGTTTACAAACATCTCGGAAAACAGAACGTCACTAAATGCAAATTTGAAACTAGTGGAAACAAAAATCAACAAAACAAATTAAGGGTAGGAAGAAGAGTGTGATCAAAGCTGACCTGATGATTGAGTTTTGGGCACCAATTAATTCTGGGTTTTGATCTGTTTGTTGATCTGTCAATCCCCAATTTGATGGAGAAGTTCAAAAACTATGAAGTAGAGAGAAAAAACAATATGAGGTCTGAAATATTTGCAGTCCAACAGTCTAGGATCGTTCCGCTCTGATACTATATTAAATTTCTCACGACCGCACCGCACACGCATGCGCAAGCCTGTAAATCTCCTCCGCTAGCACCGATACTGCCCACAACTTAACCACCGTTCAACTTTAAGTTTGGAGTTTTATCTCAAAAAGCATCGGTACTAGTTGGGAGGAGTTAATCACTTATGCATTTCATTTAATGACTAACTTTCGGTTCACACATCTTCAATACTCCCCCATGGACCTAAAATTACATGATCCATGAGGTTTTTTTTTTATTTTTTTTATTTTTTTTTTCTCTCAGGTCTCATTCGAACCATGGGCTCTGATAACATATAGAAATCCATGAGCTTGAAAAGTGTTGGGCCACACGCACATATGTGGGTATTTAAATGGAGTTGGAGCCATCTTGCACAAAACTAATTGGTTTGTGTTAGGATCTAATTGACACCACTTATAAGTGCAACTAGTTTTGGACTAGTTGTCACTTGCAAAACACATACCTACTTTTAGAGGTTCGGTCAAACATTCATAGACCTACTCTTATAGGCTTCTAGGTCCACAAATGGGTCTAAACTCCACCGCTAGCCCAACCAGGTCATCAAATACGAGCCTAGGATTGTCCCTCTCGATATGATATAGAAATCCATGGACCTAGAGAGTGTTGGGCCACATGTTCATATGTGGGTATATAAATAGAGTTGAAATCCGTCTTTGCACAAAACTAATTGGCTTGTGTTAGGATTCAATCTACACCACTTAAATACCACACCAACTCTTATCATATTTTCGATGTGAGATTATATATTCCAACAGTTTTGCCGTTGCTTTCTCTGTAGTGAAGTTTTTTTAAGGCAAACGTGTGTTTGGAGTCCAATGTGAATTTCATGTTTTTTTTCTATCAATTACAAAACAGTAAAGTTGAGTATTGAGTTTTCAACATGTAGTTGTAGTTACTAGTTGATAATTCTCTATTTCTTGTGTTCTCATGTCCTTCCCATGAGAAATTAAAACATAGTTCTTTTTTTTTTTTTTTTTTTTTGGAAAACAATTTAAAACTTAGTATTGAATACTTGAACTATAAGGCTTCAAGGAAAAAAAAAAAAAAAAAAAAAACTTGAACTAGAAGGGAAATACAACAATGATTCCCTTCTCATTAATTACTTATTTTTTCAGAATTCTCATTAATTACTTGAGTTGTATATTACATAGGTACTAGAATGGACCACATTTTATTTCTGGTGGAGTTGTAGTATAAATTATATAATGGTAGCTACTATGATGTTGAATCTTGCTAGAAGGATAAGGACTCCTTACAGTTTTAACCTTATAGAGATCGATGTAAGGTTTTGATGCAACTAGTTTGGAATAGTGATGTAGCAACCATGAACACTACAACATATTGTACTGTTAATAACAGTAGCAAAGATAACGGGTTGGGTTGAACCGTTATTAATGACAAGAAAAGATAACGGTAGCCGTTATCTTTAGTTTTTGATAACGGCTACCGTTATGTATAATCCAATTCAAAACACCTCTGTCTCACGCTCTCCTCTCTCTGTCTCACACTCTCCTCTCTCAAGACCTCTCGCTCTCCTCACGCTCTCCTCTCTCTCAAGACCTCTCTCTGTCTAACGCTCTCCTCACGCTCACGACCTCTCTCTCTCTCCCGACCCTCTCTCACGACTCTCTGCATTTCTTCGATTTAGGGTTCATGATCTCGCTCTAGATCTCTCACTGCCGTTTGAAATCTCGCTCGTGCAACCTCACCAGATCGCTCTTGGCTTCGACATTTCGGCGTTCGCTTTGTGGCGATTCGATCAGGTGGTTTCGTTCGTCAGATCCCCGTTCTAATGTATGGAATCCTTTCAATCTCATCAACTCCTTCAACCATTGATCTTTGCTGCCATTGTTTTGTGTTGTGTTGTTGTTGTTGTTGTTGTTGTTGTTTTGAAGCATTGATTGATTGATTCAACTGTATGTTGTGAAGAATCGGTTCGTGATTTGGAGGTTCGGTTGATCGCGGCGAGTGGAGGAATCGGGAATGTGCTGAGATTTTCGATCAGGTTTTGGTTCTGCCTCTCTCTTTGTTTGATTTGAACTTCTTTCACAGTAAAACTACAAAATTTGGATCTTCCATAACCTACACAATTAATGCTTAATTTTCAACATAAATATGCATGTATATATGTATATATAATTATTTATGTTGTGTTTTCAAAAAAAAATTATTTATGTTGTCTAAACATGAAATTATTTTGTAATAGTGAAAGATATCTGTACAAAAGAGAGTGTTAGGAACCTTGTGAATTGCTCCTAACTGAATAACACCTTCTCCAACTCCAATCAAAGCAATTGTCTGCGGAAATATTTGAGAGGTGTATTGATTAATTATACTATAATTCTTGTCTTTGTGTTCTAAAGTTATATAAGCAAACATTAATTTAGAAGTTTAATTAATTGCTAATTATATTATTATATAGGAACAACCTGTATGCCAGAGTCAAACTAAGCTTTCCATGTCCTTGGCTGCTGAAAATTTAATGTAAAAATCAAGCAATTAAGCATGAAAGTACTGATTAAGTGAATAGTAACACAAATTAAGTACAAATATAGCTTGTTTTAATGGTGTTAGTGCTCCAATTATGTTTGAGATATTGGTATTTATTTTATTTCTATGTACATCTTCTCAGGAAGAAGTTACAGAATTGGACTTTGGTTCTGAGATATAACTCTAATTGTAGCTAAACATGTTTGTTGTTAATTAAGTGGTTGCCAATGCTCTAGTTGTTGCTGCTGCTATTGCCTTAGGATTACATGACTTATCTACTAGTATAGTCAGATATGAGAAGCAACCATTCTTCGATCTCTCATTGCTCTCACCTATTCCTCCTCAAGCATCAGGGCCTTCACTACCTAGAATAGTAATTTTTTTTTGAAGAAACTTAAGATTTGCTGATTATATATATATGTGCAGACAATTCATCATGTGTGAATATCGTGGAACTTGTTGTTCCAACAGTTGTAGAATTCCCAGTACTACTATTGCATATGTTCTTTCAGGAATGTATGGTAGTGTTGGTCAACTTGGAGTTGGAAATGCAATTCTAATCATTGTTCAGTTCTGTGTTGCTGTTATCATAGTGATGTGCTTAGATGAACTACTGCAAAAAGGATATGGACTTGGATCGGGTATCTCCCTGTTCATTGCGACCAATATCTAGTAAGTTAGTTTTCTTTCCGGTGTGCTCTTTCTCACATTTGTTATGTGTTTTGTTACTTGTTAATGACTATTCAATCTTTCTTGTAGTGAAACTATTATTTGGAAGGCATTCAGTCCAATGATGATCAATGCTGGACGAGGACCAGAATTTGAAGGTGTTGTTATTGCCTTGTTCCATTTGCAGGCATTGCTGTGGTGGCTGTGATGATAATCACTACATTCATGGTTTCCCTGATTATGCTCATCAAATGGAAAGCAAGCATATTGTAATATTTGGTTTGATTCAATAAGGCAAGAAGGTGTGAGCTCACTGAAAACCCAGTTTTTAAGTCTTCCATTTCGAATTTAAGATAACCAATTGATCAACCATATATTTATTTGTTGAGTTTTTACAGACTTGATGATCTCCATTTTCCAATGTGATTCATTTTGCAGACTTGATGATCTCCATTTTCCACCGACTACAAGGTTTTCGAAGTTTTTGTTAGAGTAAGTCCTTCTTTAGCTCACTGCTCCGGTTCTTTTCACCTCTCTTTACCTATGAATAATCTTGTACGTTTTGATTCGTTGCAGGTTGCTCTAACTTTGTTTGATGCTGAAACTAGAACCAAGAACATAAAGATTAACATAAAGCTTGTGGAGCCAACTGATGAGCAGGAACCAAAAAAAAAAAAAAAAAAAAAAAAAAAAAAAAAAAAAGATTCTAACTGCAATTTTCGTGAATGTGCAGATCACGAAGTACGTGTCGGATGTTGCCTCAATGATGGACAAGTAAGCTTCTATAAGCTTGTTACTTTATATATATATATATATATATATATATATATATATATATATATATATTGCCAAAAAGCTTCTGTTTGTAGAACTTCAGTGCTTAATCGATCCAGGGGCCTCAATGAAGTTATGTGCTAATGGAAGCTAAAAAGAGAGAATAAATGTGTGTGGTAGTTTTGGTGCTTGTTAAACTACTATTATTCAAAATTGAGGCGAATAGAATGAATAAACTTGACTATACAACAAGGTTCAGACATGCAGTATCGTTATCTTCCAATTTATAACTGACAATTTCCATGGACCTATTGAATTGCCAATCGTCATAAACTGGTAATTCAAACTTAGTACTTTAGTCTGTAAAACCATCTAGCATTAATCTACTTCATCCATTTTTATCAACATCTATATATATTAAACTGATTCCGATTATATCTGACAATTTCCATGGACCTCTTCTATCCAGTTTGGGCATTCACTCTCCCATATTGTCTACTCAAGATTCCGATTTCAGTCATTGAGTCCCTAGCTTTTGTTCTTGTGACTTGCTACTCTTATTGGATTTGCGCCAGAAATAAACAGGTACTCGTGATTTTTACTGCTTGAGTTTTCAAAATATGTCCTCATCCATACCTTGTCCTGTTGCAGGTTTTTAAAACATTTTCTGGTGGTATTCTTGATTCAGCAAATGGCTTATGGGCTCTTTAGGCTCTCAGCAGGACTTTGCAGAACTTTCACCATTTCTGGCACGGATGGAGCACCGCTTGATCAACTTGTTTTCATGCTAGGTGGTTTCACCATCGATCCCTCGAGGTTTGTGTTATACTAAATTCTCAAACTTAATTTATAATTCTCTTACCTTTTACGTACTTCATGTATATTATACATTTTTAACAGACAAGATTCCAAAGTGGTGGGTCTGGGGTTATTGGGTTTCGCCTCTATCTTATGGCTTCAATGCATTACTAATCAATGAGATGTTGGGTTTTTAAACAAGATCCTGTTTTCTTTTCTGTTTTCTTTTTGAAGTAGTTTCTTGTAATTTGGCTTGCTCACATTGTAGTCTTGCTGGAAGCCTTGCTGCAGTTTTTCAAGGAATAGATGCAAACAAGCACTGCAACTGGTGTCATGACATCAACTGCGTCCCTTCCAGTTTTTGGAGCTGCAACGAGAAAGTACTCCCTTGTGAGGTATGGATATACGTTGGTAACATTGGCTAGCAAGAAAACCATATCATGAATTACAAGATTAATTAGTTTTGAAGCTCAACTTCAATCCTAGGATAGGAATTCCTCTCTTAAAAATAGACATACGACATAAGAAAATGTGGCGTAAGCTACACAATGCAGTCCAACTTGAGATAAAATGCACATACAAACATGAGATAAAATGCATTTAGATTAATGATTATATTAGCTCCATTTCACCATGATTTATCCTTGTTGCTTGGCTGATGCAGGCCATGAAAAGTGCTGCTGGACGGTTGACATGAAAAGTGATGCAGGCCATAACTTAGATTTTTAAACCACAAATTAGGAATTATATGGAAAGAAAACTCACAAGACTCCTATTGAGGTCAATTTTTACTCAAGAACTAGAAGGTGCTTCTTGGTGCCATATTCTCTTCTTCTTCACCATCGATGCTTTGAGGCATTAATTAGTCTGTGATACTTTTTATATAGGCCTTTTATATATAAATGTTTACATGACATTCTATATTTGCTGTTAGTTTTTCAGTTGGAAATTTTGGCATTCAGTCTTTCTTATATTTTATCTCATATGTTTGCTGTTAGTTTTTCAGTTGGACTTTTTATATAGGCCTTTCATATATTTCATCTGTTTCTCATATTTTATCTCATATGTAGCCCAATGTGATGACCTTGATGGTGAATTATGGAGGCAGACACACAATGCCAACTGGGATTATGCTGGAGCCTTGAATTGGCATGACGTAGAGAGGACAGCCAGACCCATAATCGACTTCATTGAAACCCAGTCTTCCCCACTCTGATATGAACAAGGTGGTGTAGTTGAGAGGTGGGGCAAATGGTTCTTCACCTTCATCAGCACCTGTATAAATCCACTTGTTGAACTCAGTTGGAAGCCTTGCCTTGGCTTCCTTGATGATCAGCACCTTCATCAGCACCTTCATGCCGTCAATATGCGGCCGGAGTCCCGTGACTGGTTGATTATCGACTATTACTTGCGTATGAAGACACCCATGATGATCGTTGATAACCACGACTCAAAAAGTTCATTTGATCATCTATGTTTTTTTTTTTTGAAAAAGATCATCTATGTTTGTAATGTTTTAGGGAAGTACTTTGATGAAACATTTTTTTTTCAGAATTCTTGTAATTAACTTGATATACATTGTTTAAAAAGTTATATCCTACAGATCAGTACATTAAAAAAAAAAAAAAAAAAAAAAAAAAAAAACCCTTTAATGACGGTTTAAAACCGTCATTAAAAGGTCTGTTCAGATGTCAAATTTGACATAAGATAACGGTCCAAAACCGTTATAAAAGGCCTTGACTTTTTATGACTGCGCATAACATGACGGACTTGGTAACGGTGGATAACCGTTATTAAAGGTCTTTAATGACGGTTTTAAACCGTCATTAAAGCCTTTTTATGTTGTAGTCATTACAATGAAAAATTTAAAGATTTTCAATTTATTTAGGCTGAAAATACCCGAATCGAAGCACACAACATATACGTTTTTTACTAGTATTTTTTACTAGTTTTTTTAGTAGTTTTTTTACAAGAAACATTACACGAGAATTTTCCAACCTCCCAAAACATAAATTTTAAGTTATTCAAAAATCATCAGCTCCCGTCACGTACATATCACACTCTCAAGCCACTAAAGTCCTACTAAGATTAGAAATTAAGACCAAACTGCGATTGTATCTTACTGAACTTTTAAGATAAATTTTATCTGTACACAACTTCTAACTTAATAGAGATAACTAAGCAAATATAGCTATGACTGACCATATAATTAAACTAGTCGAAATCCCACGCTTCGCTCACCGGTAAGACTAAATGTCAATATATTAGTTAAAAGTAATTAATCTAATTAGAAAAAATTAATAAAAAAGTGATAAAAAGAGAAAAAAAGGAAAACTTACATAAAAAAATAATTCTAATGAAATTAAATTTGATGAGAAAAATAAAGTGATAAAAAGAGAAAAAAAAAAAAAAAAAAACTTATAGTATAGAAGATTATTTTTTTAAAAAAACCATTAATTAAAATTTTGTTGCCACAATAAAGAATATAAAACAAATTGACATCTTGTAGAATAAACTACAAAAATAGCGATGAATGATCTAAACAACATATACCAAAGTTCGTCGATGAATAAAAAATATTTCTAAAATACTTTTATTTGCTCCTAAAAAGGAAAAAAAAAAAGAGATCAGAATCAAAACCCAAAGGTCAAAAATCTTAATATAAAAACATTGAAAATAAAATAGCTATAAAAAAGTCAAAACCTCAGGTTATAGACAATCGTATAGCAATAACTTCAGGCTTCAACAAAAATGCTTCCTTTAACCACCAAAACCTCATAAACTAAAAAATGGAGATAATCTAAACAACACATACCAGAAATTGTTGACTAATATATGTCATTTCTAAAATATTTTTGATTGCTCATCGAAAGAAGAAAAAAATCAGAATCAAAACCCAAAGGTAATAATATTTTAATTTATGAAACATCGAAAATAAAAATAGTTATGAAAAAGTCAAAATCTCTCCTCTACAGTTATGATTTGTTAATCAGACAATCCTATAGTATAAACTCCAACATTCAACGAAGATGCTCCCTTCAGCTACCAAAACCTCTCCTCCACAGATGCCTAATTGACATTGATGTGAGATGAGATGAACCACGTTTGAGTACATACATAGAGAGAGAGAGAGAGAGATTTGATGTCGTGAAAGTGAAAACGTTTTTTAGTGTTGGGTCATTATTTTTTTCTCTTTATTATAGATTTATGGGAATTTGGAAGGTTTTGTGTTGAAACGTTTTTCTTTTTTAATGTTGGGACGTTTTTTATCTTTATTATATAATTAATGGGAAGATAGAACGTTTAATAAAAATGAGGAAAAGTGTTGAATTTGGGGTTATATAATTAATGAGAAAATGGAACATTTAGCGTTAGTGTTGGGCCATTTTTTTTCTCTTTATTATAGATTGATGAGAATTTGGAAGGTTTCGTATGGAGACGTTTTTGTTTTTGTTTTTATTTTTATTTTTGTTTTTAATGTTGGGACTTTTTTTATCTTTATTATATAATTAATGGAAAGATGAAACGTTTAATAGAGAGAAGGAAAAGTGTTGAATTTAGGGATTTATAATTAATGGGAAGATGGAACGTTTGGTAGAGAGAAAGAAAAGTGAGAGAGATTTGGTGTTGTGAAAGTGGAAACGTTATTAAAATTAAAATAATCGTTTCTTATTAAAATTTGAAAAACCCTCGTAAAGATATAGTAAAAGGTAAATTTAATTATTATCAAATAGTAAAAGGTTTTCAAAAAACTATTAATTAAAATTTTGTTGCCACAATAAAGGATATATAAAAAATTGACATCTTGTAGAATAAACTAAAAAAAATGGCGATCATTGATCTAAACAACATATACTAGAGTTTGTCGATCAATATAAACCATTTCTAAAATATGTTTGTTTGCCCTCATATAAAGGAAAAAAAAAGAGATCAGAATCAAAACCCAAAGGTCAAAAATCTTAATATGAAAACATTGAAAATAAAGTAGCTATAAAAAGTCAAAACCTTTGCTCCCAGGTTATAATTTGTTAGTTGGACAATCGTATAGCAAAAACTCCAGGCTTCAACAAAAACGCTTCCTTCAACCACCAAAACCTCATAAACTAAAAAATGGAGATCATTGATCTAAACAACACATACTAGAGATTGTTGACTAATATATGTCATTTCTAAAATATTTTTGATTGCTCATCGAAAGAAGAAAAAAATCAGAATCAAAACTCAAAGGTAATAATATTTGAATATATGAAATATCCTTCAATGAAGATGCTCCCTTCAACTACCAAAACCTCTCCTCCTCATATACCTAATTGACATTGATGTGAGATAAGATTAACCACGTTTAAGTACACATAGAGAGAGAGAGAGATTTGTGTCGTGAAAGTGAAAACATTTTTTAGTGTTGGGTCATTTTTTTTTCTCTCTTTATTATAGATTTATGGGAATTTGGAAGGTTTTGTGTTGAGACGTTTTTGTTTTTTAATGTTGGGACGTTTTTTATCTTTATTATATAATTAATGAGAAGATAAAACTTTTAGTAAAGATGAGGAAAAGTGTTGAATTTGAGGTTATATAATTTATGAGAAGATGGAACGTTTAGCGGAAACGCTTTTTAGCGTTGGGTCATTTTATTTTCTCTTTATTATAGATTAATTGAAATTTGGAAGGTTTCGTATTGAAACGTTTTTATTTTTGTTTTTAATGTTGGAACGTTTTTTATCTTTATTATATAATTAATGGAAAGATGGAACGTTTAGT
Source organism: Stephania japonica (assembly GCA_039657345.1). NCBI lineage: Eukaryota > Viridiplantae > Streptophyta > Magnoliopsida > Ranunculales > Menispermaceae > Stephania > Stephania japonica. The sequence goes on from CM077556.1 coordinate 17,741,057, forward strand.
AGAGAGGAGGAAAAATGTTGAATTTGGGAATTTATAATTAATGGGAAGATGGAACGTTTGGTAGAGAGGAGGAAAAGTAAGAGAGATTTTGTGTTGTGAAAGTGTGAAACGTTTTTAAAATTTAAATAACCGTTTCTTATTAAAATTTGAAAAGCCATTGTAAAGAAATAGTAAAAAGTAAATTTAATTATTATCAAATATTAAAAGGTTGACGATGTGGCAAAATGCTATTGAAAGAAGGTGACTTAAATAGTAAAGGTTGACGACGTGGCGAAATACTATTGGAAGAAGGTGACACGTGACAACTCAAGATGTTACTTTATTCCCATTAAAGTGAAGTTGATGATTTGGCAAAATAGTTGATGACGTGGCGCTACGAGAAGGTTGGAAATTATCACATAGACACCCCAAGATCTTCCCTTAATATATATATATATATATATATATATATATATATATATATATCTATTAGAATGAAGTTGATGATGTGGCAAAAGAGTTGATGATGTGGCGCTACGAGAAAGTTGAAAATTGCCACATGGATACTCTAAGGTCTTCCCTTAATGTATATATAGATTTGATACGTATTAACTACCTATAACAATTTTGCAAAAAAAAAAAAAAAAACTACCTATAACAAAAATCAATAATTAGTTGCTCACGCAATTGTGCACGTGGTCACATCAAATAATTTGATACACTTTCTAAACTAGTCAACTTTGCCTAATCCCAATGATTCTAACATAAATGTAGAATGGAAATTGTATATATCAAACAAACCAAGTATGGCAGCTTGCGGGGCCGGTTTTGCTAATGATGAGTATAACAATGTACCTAAAGTTGATGATGTGTCAAGCCGTAGGTTTGAAATGTGGCAAATCTTGCGAAAGAAAATTCTACCACCAAAAGCTTACTTTTTCTAACTAAGACTTGAACTCACTTAAAACCTTTAGTTACAACCATGTCATTGCCATTATTCCTACATTTTCTCTTAACCTTTTTATTTTTTTGATATCTCTTGACCGATTTCGTTTTGCCAGGGAATATACAAGCTGTCATAAAAATTGAATTTTCTATGCTAGACTTCAATAAAAATCAGTTTGAACTCAAAAAGAAAAAAACTGATTTTTAATTTAAAAAACTGATTTTTTAATTTGCCACACTTTTTTTAATCCTTTTTTTCATAGTTTTATTATTCTTACGTTTTGTAAAAATTTACCCCATATTTTATTAACCATTATTAACTCAATTCTTAGCTACGTATAACAAGCTACAACTGAAATTTATTATTTGGAAAAGATTGAAATTTATTATTACAACATAATTAGATCAATTAGTTCAATTATTTAAGAAAAAACAGGATGACAAGTGCAAAAAACTATAATATTTATATTTTTTGACATTGCCCAAAAAGATACAATCACAACGGCCCGTTTTATTAACACCGTTATTTATTTTTAATTTTTAGACTAGGATGCTAGCTCAGACCACTTGTGAACGTCACAGATAGGCTAGGGACCCACCAACCTAGGTACACTAGTCTATTTTGCCTGTTGTATGTTTATTTGTGATGTATTTATGTGTTATTTATCCCATATAATCATCGCATGTATGAAATCATATCTTATTGCTGTGCGAAAATGTGTGACGGGTGTTCGTCTCGTAAAGTGTGTCAACGTGGGTACCGAGTAGGCAAAACACGGGAACACTAAGTCTAGCAAAGTGAGTTAAATAATAAGACTAAGATTAAGGTAAATATGGGATAGAATGAATTATTAAATTTTAGGCTACACCACGTAAATCGAGTACACAAAGAGTAGACGCGCCTTGGGATGCATGCCGGGCACAAGGCACCAGGTAGCCAGGAGTTAGTATAACCTTAAATAAGATTTTTCAAACGAGTACACTAAGATTTTTTGGTTTATTTTTTTTGAAGGAAAAGTTAATAAAAAGTGAGGAATAATGGGTAATGGCATGGCTGTAATTAAAGGATTTAAGTGAGGTCAAGTCTTAATTAGAAAAAGTAAACTTTTGGTGGTAGAATTTTCTTTTCCGAGAGTTGCCACATGTCAAATCTACATCTTGCAGGTCATCAACCTTACGCACATCGTGATACTCAACATCATGTGCACGGGGTTGAAGTCTCCACGCATCCAAGTTTGAGGGATACGTTTTAAGAGCACTTAAATTAAGAGAAATTCTGATTGCATTCATAAAATTTTTCATCCAAAGAAAAAATAAAATAAAATCAGCCGCTCTCTGTAAAATTTTCATGGTTTCATGGCAATTACAACATAATTCTATTGGTAATAGAATTATTTTAGGCTAATACTTTTGAAATTTATGATTTAAATTTAATGTATATGAAGCATGTAGAACATGTCTACATAGTTAGATCAAATTCAGTGCATAGGTGTATGTGACATCTATAGAGGGTTGGTGTTAGTTATGGAAAGTTACCATGTAATAGGTAGTTACTGGTTAGTGAAGTGGATGCATGCATGTAGCGGTGTGAATGGGTTGTGTTGACCAAGTCCATACATGTGTAGCATTATCTATAAATGTGTGATGGGCGTAAACATTTATTTGTCGATGTAGCAATATAATCCATCAATGCAATGGAATGTTTTATGATATGTTAACTTCATTACTGTCTTTAATTTTATTTTTATATTTTTAACATGGTATCAGAGATGACGGTTCAATCATGAGACGTGTTTGATTCAAGAAGTTCTTGCGAAGATAGTTCGTGAAGAGGTTATGCGAAGTAAGTGAAGAAAATGACGGTATTCAAGAAGCTCCAATGTGAGAATGTAAATACTCCAGTGTCATTGATGATGAAGTGATTGTTGATCGTGTATGACCCATCATGAAGGTGGAAGTGATCGTTGAAAAAGATATGTTTTAGAATGTGATGACAAGGGCATCACATGGGATTAATTGGAGACAAGTGGTTCAAGAAGGATGATGACAAAATGCATCATTGTTGTGAAGACGAGTGTTTCACAAAATTTAGTGATTTGATTTTTTGCAAAGATGAATGCTTTGCAACGTTCAAAGTTTGATATCTTTTTATTTTTAGAAAACTTAAATCAAGAGGGAATGTTGGAATTTATAATTTAAATTTAATGTATATAGAGCATATAGAACATGTCTACATAGTTAGATCAAATTAAGTATTTTCAAAAAAAAAAAAAGTTAGATCAAATTAAGTGCATGCGTGTGTGTGGCATACATAGAGAGTTAATTGGTGTTAGTTATGGGAAGTTACCATGTAATGTGTAGTTACTAGTTAGTGAAGTGGGTGCATGTATGTAGTGGTGCGAATGGGTCATGCTGACCAAGTTCATACATGTGTAGCATTGTCTATAAATGCGATGGGTGTAAACATTTATCTATGAACATAGCAATGTAATCAATGCAATGGAATGTTTTTTGATATGTCAATCTCAAAATTGTCTTTCATTTTATTCTTATATTTTTAACATGTATTTTTTTTTTTGGTGAGCAGCTACTACATCCTTTCAAATATGAACGAATAAACAATAAGAGATACAAATAAGAGTTTGCGTTAAATTAGAATTTATTTATTTATTTATAAGATAAGATGGTTTAGTATAGTTAAATTGCATATTTTATGTCATTTTTATATCAAAGTTAGAGTTTCAATAGGAGTTAGTGGTAGTAAGAGTTTTGTTAGAATTACAATTAATGTCTTTTGGTATTCTATTAGAATTATGAGTCTTATTATTTTACAAGCCTATATAAAGGCTACATATGTAACAATTTATGGGTTGATTATTGATTTTTGAGGAAAATGATAAAATGACCCACTTTGAACGCACACTTTGTCTTTTAGTTCATTTATGGTGTTTTGTTAGATGTAGGCCTACATCTTGAAAGACAAGAAATAGTCATAAATGGGCTAAAAGACAAAGTGTGCGCTCCAAGTGTGCGCTCAAAGTGTGTTAGATTATCATTTTCCTTTTTGAATAAAGAACAATGTTTCTTTTAGAGAATTAGGATTTAATTCTTAAGGCCTTAAATTGCATTATTCGTGTGTCGAATAATCAGTTTGGAGGACTTCCACTGCATCAATCATACATTTGTTGGTCTTCCTAAAAGATTCAATATTTTACTCCACTACAAGACTGATCATCTATTGAAATCAAAACTAGATCCATTAAGGGAAGTGGGAATATGAAGACAAATTCATTTCTACTTCAAGTGAGGGAGTACTCTCATCTCCCCAAGACTTGATTGCTCTTTCAATCCGACTATTGAAAACATTCAAGATCTCGATCAGTTCATAATAAGCAAATACTGCAATTTACCATTGAAAGCATTCAAGTTCTTAATCAAGTTATTCACCACCGAGTCGGTTAAAGTTAAAATTTCCCAACTCTGCAGTCTGCTTGTAAGTAAATATATATGGCGAAACATGTGGAAGAGATGTAGTTACCATGCTGTCATTAATACACGAAAGTATAATATTGCAATTTACTTTTACTGATCGTGTAATTGCTATCACCAAGTAAGATATCCTTAATGAGCATTGAAGCATAAAACAGGAGTAAGTTTCTAATACTTCTAGGTTATGCATAAGACAAATATTCGTACCAGTACATGCTTAAGTGCTTAGGCGAGCGATGGTCTTTCTCCAAGCAGAAGTTCCCTCAATATGGCGTCAATATAAACACTGTCGTGCACCAAGAAATGCCCAGCATTAGGAACCTCAGTATATTTGACCCAAGGAAGCCTTTCTGCGACATGGCGTTGCAAGAGAACAGGAACCATCCTATCCTCTTTCCCTTGCCATATATGAACTGTGCTCTCACCATTAGGAAATGGATTGCTCATAACCAAAGGGTCAAAACCCCAATCGCCAAAACCAACCATGATGTCCCTATGAAGAGATTCATAAACCCCTTGTTGCCGCGTCTTTTTCTAGAATTAGGACGACACTTGAGTTAGGAAACTACGCCATTAGATCAGGAATCATAAGAAAAAAAACCTTCTGATCAATGTACATATATAAATTTGTAAGGTTTTTATTTTTTATTTGTTATCACAAGTATACATTTTTAAGTTATGAGATCAATTTGCAACTAAAGTACTTGGCAAGTAATGATAACCACCCATAATGATTTGGCAACGAGTTAATAACCGAAATCAAGCAAAATTAAGAAAGTAGAACCTGATCAGGAACTGGAGCTCCCTCCATCTTCTTCAAAATTTCCATGTCTTGGCTACTAAACATCGACGGATGACCCTCAAGGGGGGTGAACGACAGGAGCCATTTTTGGGTCAACCACCAATACAAAAGTTGAGGAGCATAATATGCAAGCCTATATACACATGGATCACGCAAGAACATTCGCTTGAAAGCAACTCTGCGAAGATCAACAGGTAAAGAAGGCCACCAGCAATTTATAACGGGCACTACGAACGTCAAACCGGCTAATCTGCAGTCACACCAAATGCATGCATGTCAAACAACAAGCATTGCCCAAAATTAAACTTGATCAGTAAGTTTTTACGCTGAATTAACTAAATTCATCCGCTTTGGTTTCGATCATGCCTGTGTGGTATGTAATTCAGACAACCCCAAGCAGGGTACCCTCCAGCAGAAATACCAAGTAAGTAAAATTTTGATCCAATCTCCAGCTTATCAGCCAATTCTTCAATGTCAAGTGCATCAGACTTCACTGACCGATTCGGGTTCGGATCGCTCTCGGCATATCCAGCTCTATCAAACATCAACAAGTAAATCCCCAACTCCTCTACAAGTTCCTATACCAAAAAAAAAAAAAAAAAAAAAAAAAAAAATCACATAAATCAAACCCTCAAATCAATACCAATTAAATGTTGATGAAATTAGTACCTGTGACACAGGTAAGTAGATATCTTTGGAGCTATCAAAACCATGAACAACTATGATTTTGTGCTTGGCCTTGTCTTTAGAGACACCCATTTCTCTGTAAGCCAAGTGCCTGCCATCACTGAGAGTAACCCTAGGAGAGGTCACTGGAGGGCCATTTGGAGATCCACAAATTTTGGGACGGGGAGGCGCTGCTGCCTTGTAAGCCCATCCTAGAAGTCCCACAACTACCACTACTGCTATGTTTACAAACATCTCTGAAAACAGAACAACATGTCACAAAATGCAAATTTTGAAACTAGTAGGAAACATAAATCACCTAAACAAATTAAGGGTAGGCAGGGGAGTGTGATCAAAACCGACCTGATTGAGTTCTGGGCACCAATTAATTTTGGGTTTTGATCTGTGATTGATGAATGATTATCTTTCCCAATTTGATGGAGAGGTTCATGAATTGTGAAGCAGAGAGAAAAGACAAAATGTGTGGTCTAAAAATACCACAGCAGCCATTGCGGGCCAATTTGACTGCATGCATTGTTTTCAAGTCCTTTCATTGTAGTAAAGGTTTTTGGGAAAAATTACATCCGTACGGTTATTTTTTTTTTAAATTCGTAAAGTACTATGATTTTCTTTTTTATTTTTTAATTAATGTATATCGTATTTTGTAAATGCGTAATTGTGGTGACGTGGGATCCCAAACACAAATGGCGCCTTTTGGAAAGGCGCCATTTGTCCACCTCCACCTCACCACCTCACCACCTTGTCACCTCCACCTCACCACCACCTCACCACCTTGTCACCACCTTGTCCAGACCATTTGTCCACTTCACCTCACCACCTCACGTCTCCCACACCTCCCACACGTCTCCCACACCTCTTCCACGTGACGCCACACATCTCACACATGCTGCTCCCCCACGTACACACCACACGCATGCATGCAATGCATGCATGCGAGAATGGTGGCATGCGAGACCACTGTCTCGCATGCATCACTGTCTCGCATGCATGCATGCGTGGTGGCATCCCATGCATGCAGTGCATGCATGCGTGGATGCCACCCGTACACAACTTCACGGGTTAGCGTAGCAGAGATTCGCATGCAGAGAATCTCTGCAACCACCGCCCCCTACAACCCCTATCGACGACCTAGGGTCATCAATGGGTTTTGAAAGTTGGTTGGGGACGGTGGGGAGATTTAAAATAGAGAGAGGGAGAGAGGCAGTGAGGTTTTCATTGAGAAGAGAGGGTTCGAGTAAGTTTGGAGCAGTGAGAAGAGAGAAGCAGTAAGAAGAGAGAGGAAGAAAGTGTAGAGAGAGTGGGAGGGAGATCGAGAGAAGCAGTGTGAGGGAGAGGAAGAGAGTGTGTGGGAGATCGAGAGAGAACCGGCGACGGTGACGGCGACGGCGGCGGCGGCGGCGAAGGCGCAAAGTGTAAGTGGAAGTGTGTGTGGGTTGAGTTTGTGAGCCGAAAGAGAGAGAGAGGGAACAAACGCCGAGAGGGAGAGAGTGTGAGAGAGAGAGAGAGTGCCGAGGTGTCGTGAGAGAGAGAGGTAGGGAGTGACATGGAGGGTGGGAGTTTGTCGAGAGAAAGGTAGAGAGTGTGCGAGAGAGGGTGAGGTGCCGTGAGAGAGAGAGAGAGGGGGTGAGAGTGCCGAGAGAGAGAGAGGGGGGAGAGTTTGTGAGAGAGAGTGAGAGAGTGAGAGGTGTTGTGTGAGAGAGAGAGGTCGAGACAAGTGAGAGAGAGTGAGAGAGAGAGAGGATGAGATAGTGAGAGAGAGTGAGAGAAAGAGAGGTCGAGATAGTGAGAGAGAGAGGACTAGATAGTGAGAGAGAGTGAGAGAGGGAGAGGTGCTATGAGAGAGAGAGAGATAGTGAGAGAGAGTGAGAAAGAGGGTGAGAGAAAGGGGAAGAGTGTGTGGGAACAACACAGAGAGAAGGAAAGAGTACGTGGGTTTGGGTTTTGATTTGGGATTGTGTTGAGTTTGTTAGCCGAGAGAGAGAGAGGAACAGTTGAGCGTGAGAGTGGTTGTGTTTTCATGTATTTAGCAAATTATTCATTGTTGGGGAACGTTTAGCCGAGATAACCGATATTTTTAATTATTCTTTATATGAATATTTTATTGTTGTTTAGTTTTCATTTTGAATAAAATAACTAAATTTATTTTTTTTTCACAGGGAATATTATTTTTTTTTGTAGGTAGAGGAATATCAAATTGAAGAACAAACCTGAAGAAAAATAGTAAGAACAAAAATTTATTTATTTATTTATTTAATATATTTATAGTGTAATAGATTTTTTAAGAAAATGTGTTTATTGTATGGCGTGTGTAATTTAAATGTTTTATTTTTAAATAGCTAGTAAAGAATGTGAACATCATAGTTAACAAAATGTTACAAATATTAAACCCCATAGAAAAATTAATTTTTTTGTAGTAGTGGCCGTAGCTTATTGTGTGTAGTGATAAATGCTTGATAATTATTTGACGTATTTTACAAGTGAGTGACAAATCGACCCAAAGATAAATATTATCTATGTTATTTATTATCAGTGTTTGATTATTGCGACAAGATATTAATTACAAGTTAGTATTAATGGAGTGTCCTGTATACACTATTAGTCGCCTCACCATCTCCAACAACGACAAGAAGGAAAAAATCTTTTCTTGAAATTTAATTTGTAAGTAAAAGTGTTAAAATTGTAAGTAAAAGTTTTTACTTACAAAATGTCGTTGGTAAAAACATCGTAAGAATAGAGTCGTCCGTAAAAGTTTACACTTACAAACTTAATTGTAAGTAAAGAGATCATTTTTTACTTACGAACCCACCATTATAAGTAAAAGTGTATAATATCTGTTAATAAAATTTCTATTCGTTTTCAATAATATTTATTAATATAACTAGATTTTTCATTTAAATATTATTTTGTTTAATTTTTGTGCCTTTCATTATTTTTTCACGTTAATTTAATGAGTTTCGTTTTGGTATAAAAAATTTAATGAGTTAGAGAACTTAAATAAAATACAGTTAAACTTAAATAAAATACAGTTATTTATTCTTGATTATTATTCTGATCACTTTTCCATCAATTTGACAAACTTTGTCTTATTCGGGAGCCCGAAACTAGCTAGAGTAGATCTAGCTGGGTAACCAAACAATGTACCAAAGCTCCTTCAACCAACAACTAGAAAGAGAAGAAAAAATAAAGTTAAGACAGTTTAAAATTCATTTATAATTTTCTTCATTAAAAAAATTAAAGAAATTAAAAAATTGAATACAACCTTCAAAAAAGCCATAGGATGTTTGAAGCTTGTAGCGACTTTGCAATAGGCTCATGCATCTTACATGCACCCAATTAATATGAAGAAAATAAGTTGAAACGTATAGAATGTATTAGGATTAATCAACAAATGTAGTAGGATTAATCAACAAATGTAGGTGAAATGCAAATCAAAACCTTTGTAGAGATTGCATGTACTGACATGGATGAACCCATGAAATTAAGAGACGATGCAGAATCGATATGAAGTGCAAGGCGCAACAATGTTAAGAGGAACTCTTTGATGATTTGCGACGTGATGAAATAGAAATTAGTTGTGAGGTCAACGTGAGAGATACGACCGTGAGCCTAAGAGATAGGGAGAGAAATTGTTGGGTTTTCAACTTATTATCTTTTGAAACAACGTGTGTGCATTGGGGGTAGGATGTAGGGGGTTCCGGGTGTGTGTTCCACGTCCGTGTTCGAGTACGTAGCAAGATCCTTATCTTTTTTTGTGCCTATCTTCTTATTTTTGATATATTTTTGTGCCTATCTTTTATTTATTTTAGATTTATCGAAAAAAAAATAAAAACCATTTATTTACTATTTACTTGTACAAAAGACAAAAGTCAAAATTAAATATTATATTACTGTTTCGTCCCTTTTTAGTGAAAGCTTAATTTGTTAATTAATTTTATTCTTCTTCTTCATCTTTTTTTTTAGTTTGGTAGTTTCCCTTTTATTGAGTATATATATTGTAAGTAAAAATACATATTTACTTACAAAGCTATACATATTACTTTCCTCTAAGATTCATAAGCAAAAGTTAGTATTTTTACTTGCAAACAAAAGTAGTTTATATAAATATATTTTTGTGAGTAAAAGAAATCCTATAACTCACTAAAAACTATTGCTGAATTGGGTCGATATTCACTTAATAATTATTAGCTTTTGCTTAGAACTCATGAGTCATAAGTACAAACAATACTTTTAGTTACAATTATATCAATTTTTTTACAAACTTAAGAGTCATAAGCAAATATGGACTTTTACTTACACTTTTTATATTCGTAATTGAAAGTTTTGTAATTAAAAGTCGAATTTCTTGTAGTGAACATCAGTAACAAAATACGTAATCTCGCATTCACAAGTGTCCTCACTCTGCTCTCTAGTGCTGATAGTAGACTATAGGTGCTGCCCCGTTCGGATATAGTTATTTCCAATTGTTCGGTCAACTATCGTACAATGAAAAAATCATGCCACTACTCATCTTTGAATACGTCAGACCATTCTTCTCCCTCTTCTCTGGCCACGACCATGCAAGGAAGTAGCTAACTTGCTAACTGTGACCGCAATTGATCATATTCGTACTCACTATCTACCACTTGAAGCTTCGATAACCACTGATTAAGAATAATAATATTATAGACGATATATTTAGTAAAAACAATTAAGCATTAGTGTATAACATGAACCTTTTACAAACAACATCTCGTTAGAGAAGCATAAAACAAGAAGTGATTGTTGTCCATACAAGTATATAAATGATGTAATGTGTGTTGGCGATCAATCATACAACACCCGTTCAAGAAGTGTTAACTCCTTCCATTATAAATTAAATCAAAGTTAAAGTGAAAAACAAACCTCCGTTTCTCCTCCTCACAGCCAAACTCGAACAACAAGTTCTCAAGCAAAATTCAAACACGAATAAGACTTCTCACCGCCCAAATGCCGTAGGCACCATCTTCCTCTTTGTCAAATCGAAATCACTTGTACATGGAGTGCTCAAAGTAACTAATGTAACACGGAGATGGAGAGAAAAGAAGACCTTCGAGAGTGCAGAGAGAGAGAAGTTGTTGAAAAATTACTACAAGATGCTCCATTTTGATATAGGAACAAGAATAATTTTTGATGAGGATTTATTGAAAAGTTCGGTCGTGCCTCAAATCCTCATTTTGATCATTTCTTCGCTTGATATATATGTAATTTTTTTACATTATCAATGCGGTAAATTATGTAGGTCATGGAAGGTAGGAACATCCCGTTTCACTTTTATGCATTTGGAGAAATTGTTAAGGTTTCGCAAGGCATTGAGTACAATAGACCCCCATCAATGACCATGATTATTAAGTTTTGAATGAGTAAACATGAGTTGATGGATCACGTGTATAACGCGTTTGGTATTTCGTCCACTGAGACTCTCATTACGATGACGTATCGTCACGTAATAACTCATCCATCAGGTTCACAATATTTTATCCCCGTGTCGTTGCAAGACGAGACCCACTTCGAGTTGATGTAGTCAACAGTGGCGAATCTACCATTATCAGCGAAGGTAGAGATTTATTTAACCTTCGAGCCAATCGAGCCTTATCAAAATTCTACTGTACAATCACAAGTGGTAGAAGAAAATGTGGGCATGACATGCCCTGCATCAATGATGGAAAGATTACGTATGCAATCACCTATAGGTGATGTTGTGCAAGATAGATTTGTTACTTCGGTTGATGATGACATTAGTGCCCCCAGTGATGGCCGTAACGAGGACCACGACAACGACATTGACGAGGACGTATGTCCCCTCGAGGATGTTGCGCCATCTGTTAATTGGGAAAGTATAAATGTTGTTACAGACGACCCAACCTACGAACCTCCAGGGGAGGAAAACTTGCAAGATGATGAACAATTTGCAATTGACGAGGAGGAGTGGATGGAAGAAGCAAGCGATGAAGAAGATTACCAACCATTGCCGGTGTATAATGAAATTGATTGGGAAGTGGCTAATTCTACTGCAACCCAACATTCTCATCATTCGACTGGATGGGACATGCCTAATTTTGAGTTGGAAAGAGGAATGTGCTTTGACAATAAGAAAGACTTGCAACATGCCATAAAAGTGTGGCATGTTAACAACTATTGTCAAATACCTTGTTATGGAGTCAACTACAACCTTATGGGCATTGAAGTGCGAAGTGCGCCTAAGTTCTGGGTGCATGTGGCGTCTCCGTGCTTGTTTGCGAAAGAAGAAACAATTGTGGGAGATCACTCGCTTAGACGAGCCGCACATTGTATAAATCCCGATATAGAACGCAATCATGCCCAACTCGACGCCAACATGCTTTCACGTGAGATACAAAGCGTTGTCGAAATAGATCGTGCAATTGCTATCAAGGCCTTGGTACAAATGATTAAGCTAAAATACGCATATGAAGTTCCCTACAAGCGAATGTGGGATGCTAAAAGGAAAGCAATTGCAAATGCATTCGGGGATTGGGACGCGTCGTATGCTACGTTACCAAGATGGTTGGCAGCTGTACATAATAAGAGCCCAGGGACGAAGATTGAGTGGTCACATAGGCAATGGGCTGCAGATGAGATCAGGACAGAGCATCCTCAATTTCGTCGTGTGTTCTTCGCATTCGAAGCATCAATCGAAAGGTTCAAACAGTGTAGGACTCTTCTACAGATTGATGCGACATTCTTGTATGACAAATACAGTGGTAAGCTAATGATTGCCCTATCTGTTGATGGTAATGGACATCTACTTCCAGTTGCATTTGCAGTTGCGGAAAACGAATCAACCGACTCGTGGGGGTGGTTTTTTAGAATGTTGCGCAAACACGTGACCGATAGAGATGGTATTTGTATTATTTCTGACCGTCACTCTGGCATTCTCGAGGCTGTTAACATACCAGCAAATGGTTTTTGTCCACCAAAAGGATACCATCGTTATTGCCTGCGACACTTGACCAGTAATTTTAACACGCATTTCAAAAATGATTTGTTGAAGAATATCTTATCTCGAGCTGCTGGTCAACATCAAGTGAGGAAATTTGATGCGTGCATGGAGCGTTTTGCTTATTTGTCATCAGGAAGTCCTCAATGTCTTCAATATGTGAATGCCATTCCCAAGGAACTTTGGACTCAATCGCATGATGGAGGCCTGCGGTACGGATGGATGAATTCTAACGGGGTTGGTATGTATTCGATAGTAGTTATGTTTGTTATCCTATATGTGTTTTCACTGTGTTGATATTACTGACACGGCATTATGTTACCATCGTAGAATGTTTTAACGGTGTATTGAAAGGGGCACGATTCTTGCCAATAACAGCAATGGTTCAAATGATTTACTACAGGTTGGTGACATACACCAACCGACGCAAGGAGGAAATCGATGAAGCAATATCGCACGGGCTCAATTACACGAAATATGCCATGGATAAAATTGCACATTATCAACAATCTGCAAGGAGACATTACGTGAAATTGATAAATCGCGACACTGGTGAGTTTGAGGTGCTCACTGGACGTCATGGCGATCGTATGCATAAAGGCAACAATACACAGATTGTTATCCTCGCGAATCCGTATTGCAAAATGCAATAAATTGCAATCATTTGGTTTCCCTTGCTCACACGTGTTAGCTGCATGTGCCCATATTCGAATTGATTATACACAATTTATTTAGCAATACTACAGGATGGACGTGTACGCACGATGCTACTCCTCTTAATTCAAAGCCATCCCTGATGAAAAGTATTGGCTGACTTTTGCGACGAAGATTTTACCAGATCCTAGGTGTAGACGTGGCCGAGAGAGACCAAAGGGAACACGAAGGCAAAATGAGATGGATCTTCCTAATGTTTCGAGGACCTTGCGATGTGGCATATGTCATCAAGAAGGACATAAACGAAGAACATGTCCGAATAGAGATCGTGGTCGAGTCCCTACTAGGAGGAACCGTTGCAGCGTATGTCGTGCGAGAGGACATAACAAAAAAATTGTCCATCCATATCTCAACCCCAACCCCCAATCCAAACCAATGAGAGGATTTGTATTTTGTTTGTAAACGGTGTCGCTTGATAATTTCATAACATTTATATTAATATAGTATAACCTTATATTACGTAAAGTAATAGATACGTATTTGTTAATGTTATAACTCGTAGTAATGATTTGTTGTGAGTTTTAAAACTACTCGACCAATTTGTCTAATCACACAGTTGTAGCGAGTACACATGGAACCAGGACCATCTGATCCTTCTCTTCTACGCCTCCAATCTACACACAGGTCATCGCAAGTCTGGAGGGGTCAGGTATATACATTTAACATGTATGTGCATAATATTTATGCAAAAACGTTTAATACACACACACACACACACACACATATATATATATATATATATATATATCGACATATTTTTTAATTGTAAGGTACATGATACAAAGCGCGTGCGAAGAAGACTGGGTGTTGTTGATCGACGGATTAATTACCATTCTCGAATGATCCTGTAACAACCCAAAATTTTTAACTAACTTGCGTTACACTTGTGAGGATGGTGACCCGGCTACGTGAATACTGGTCAGTATTTCTAACTTCGGGAGTCGACACCGAAGTGATTTTATGATTCTTTGATTGTGTGTATTAGTATTTTAGTATTTTACGAGTCTCGCGCCGTTCGGGCGATTTTAAATTGAGTGAGGCCACGCCTATGTAAACGGGGGAGTAAAACATACAAATAAATGATTTTTCTAATAAATGTAATTAATTAGTGTCGAGATGTGGCGAGAAAACGGGCGCGGCGAGACAATTTACGGAGAAATATATGACCTAAGTTGAGGAAGCTACAATTTTATTAATAAAGTATAACTTAGACATGAAGAAATTTATTGGAAGTGGGACCACCTCGAGAAGCGTGTCGAACGCGGGACACGGTGCACCGAGTAGGCGAGAATTTGTGTAACTTTATTGGTAATTTAATAAAATTAATGGGGTTAATTTAATAGGTTAATATGGATAGGATTGTTAAAGTGACACAAGTGAGTGAGGAGAACCATGAGATTTGCATTGAGATGTGTGGGTGTGTTGAGATGTGATAAAGGGACAAAAGACCCATAAGGGCAACTGTTTTGAGGTGGGTTAGAAGTAAGTTGGAGGGCAAAAGAGACATTTCACACTTGTCTTATATATATAAACAAACAAAAACCTAATCCACTATTCATTCATCCCCTCCACACACACACCGCACCTCATGTTCTCTCCAACCACCACCGCCCCTCTCCCTCGTCAGGCCAGCCACACCTCTCGCCGGGACCCTCACCGGAGCTGACGTCGGAGGCTCGCCATCTCTCCCTCGGTCTCTGCTCACACATTTCTCTCTCTCTCTCTCTCCCTTTCTCACTCACACCTCACTTCACCTTCCTCATCTCACCGCCACCCTCCACCTCTCCTCGACGTCGACGAACCGAAATCTGGTCCCCGGACCCCAAGAAGGTGGACGAGCCCACCGAGATCCGTCACTCTCTCTCTCAGGTTTGTAGTCTCTCTTGGTTTTGTTCTCTCTCACTTTCTTTGGCACTCACGGTCTCACTCTCTCCCACTCTCGGTCCATCCTTCCCCGCCTTGGCCGAGCACACCATGGGTTGTCGAGGTCCAGAGGTGGCCGAGATCCACCTCTCTCGCGGAGATCTTCCTCTCTCTCTCTTCCACTCTTTCTCTTTTCTCACCGTTTTTCTTTGTTGTTATGAAACCGTTTTTGTGATCGTTCACCGCTCGTCATGTTTTTGGTGCTTCCGAGGAGGCGGTGACGCTGGTCAGGGGTGGTCGGGGATGGTCCCTAGTGGTGTCCCAAAATCCCCACATCCCCGGAGCACCCACGTTTGCGTCGCATAGGGTGTCGTGATCGATTGTGCACTGTTTTCATAAATTGGTTATTATAATACGTCTCGCCGGAATATACATGTGTGGGCGGCCCTGCTGGCCAAACCACCGCGTGTGGGGGTTGTCGGGGACCTCTCCATGACCTCGATGTTGCCTCGCTATTTTTGTTGTGATCGATTTGGTCATGTTGGAACTGTTTTAGTGTCTTTAACCTAGGTGATGTTGTTGTCATGTTGTGTGGACTGTTTTGAGTCATCGCCGAAATCCGTTGCCGTGGGCGACGCCACCGCTGTGCCACCATGATCGGAGAGGTCGAGTACCAAGCTAAGTCTATGCTTGTGTCTCACAACTCTCGGAGTGGCCTAAAACAGCGGCATTATTGATATTTTATGTCATTTATGTAATGTTATGCGCCTTGTAACATTCTCGCCGGAAACCACTCGTTGTGGCGGTACTATCATCGACGCGATGACATGGGGAACTGCCGGAGACCTTACCATGCCCGCCATGGAGTCTCATAGCCCCGGAGCGTCCATATCAATGATGATGAGTCGTAATGGCGGAGATACGCATGAGTTGTTTATATTGCGTTGAGTAGTTGTCAACGTGACGTAGGGCGTGCACATGGCCTTTCCATGCCGTGTTGACACTCTACGAATATTGGACCACACCCTGAGTTCCCTACTCGCCGGTGTATGGTCATGTTAAGTTTCGTATTGAATCGTAATTGTTGGGCGACATCGAAGTTGTGTTTTCGTGTCGATGAATGGTTATGACGTCGTGGTCACGCTGCCGGTCCTCGAAACTATAGCGTGACCTATTTACGACCGAGCCGAGCCTAAGATGTGTGATTAGGCTTATATGTGTTGTGAATTCAAAATACAAACGAGTTGTGTTTCAATGGGTTTATGGTCGTTGTATCGATTGGTTATTAAGTTGTCAAGTCATTACAAAACACGGGAAGTACTAAGAAGTTAACTTAGGGTTAGTTAATGACTCAACCCGTTAATTAGAGTTTCCAACCTTGTCAGGTAGCGGGAAACTCGGGGATACGTACTAGGAACACGAGCGTATTGTCTACGGGTTACGATTAGTTCAGGTAAGTACACTTGTCTTAAAAAGCTTGTGTATGATTTGTAAGCCGCAAAGAAAATGCCATGTGATTCATTATCATTTTTTTCGTCTTGTTATGCTCTATTATCGGTATTCCATTCCATTTCTTGTTGTGTGTTTCCGGCGTAAGTGTTTTGTCTCAAAAGTATTAGGACCCGCACTTAGAGGGATAAAACGCGGGCACTCATGTACGGGAGTGTGTGACCACCCTTAGTGACCGTGTGACACCGAGTACTTGGGTGGGTGGGTTCGAGTCCCTCCCATCATAGCTTGTGCCTTCGCTTGTGTCGATGCCCGGAAGACCTCGCGGGGTCTTCGCCGTATGCTATGATTTAGACCACTTATGAGCCTCCTTTGATTCCTTGGAACACACTTGACTTTCGATTGATATCTATTAGTCTCTTTTATCATGCACCTTGTTTATTTAAATTTTTGTCTTTTCATTACCGCATGATATTTAGACTGCTTTTTACTTGTTATATCATGAATTACTTGTTATCTTCTTCGGCATTACATTCGATTTTCTCCAGTTGCTCACCGTCTAGTTTGTGACGGTGGGTGCGAATAGAACAGTGCGGTAGAGGCAAGGAGCCCCGCTTAGGCGACTTTTTGTGAGGATTAGCGGCTGGACTTGGAGACCATTTAGTAGGTTTTATGTTTTTGCTGAATTGTATTTCGTTTCATACTTATATTGTTGGGATTATTGAACTTGATATTTTTGATGAGACTGGTATCATGTATATATGCTTATCGATTTGTACATGAATACTCGGGGTTTTCCATACTTATAGAATTCCTGATTTCCCTTTAGATCGAGTTATTTCCCCTTGTTGTTTATTGTTTAGTCTTCCGCTGTGTATTATTGCAATAACTCTTTCATAAATTACTAAATTGATTAAATCAAAGGCTGACTAGGCTCGCCAGGTTGCCGAGTGATGACTCAAGGCCTGCACGGGTCTAGGCCGGGCGTACCCAATTGCACGGGGAAATTGGGGCCGTCACAGATCCCTTACCTACGATCTAGTGGCTTTTATGGTGTTTCACGCGTAAGATTTTTTAGACTTGACTGGGCTTTGATCACCGCTTTCATTGAGAGATGGCGTCCAGAGACACATACGTTCCACATGCGTTGTGGCGAGTATACGATAACACTCCAAGACGTTGAGATTCAGCTCGGGTTACCAATTAATGGTATGCCTGTGACTGGAAGCACAGATGTCGACTATCTCGTGGTGTGTGAAAGACTACTTGGTGCAAGACCTGAACCACTTCACCTTTCTGGGAATAGAGTTCGTGTTTCATGGCTCGAAGACAATGTGCCACCTATAGAGGATGACAACAATGAGGAAATGGTTCGACGTTATGTTCGTTCATACATTCTACAACTTATTGGTGGTTGTGTGTTCGCTGACAAGTCGAATCAATATGTACATTTGATGTTTCTTCCGTTGCTCGAGGACCTTCAAACAGCTGGACAATATAGTTGGGGAAGTGCATGTTTGGCATATTTATACAGGGAGTTGTGTCGTGGATCTCGCTTTGGTGCGCACGAGGTCGCTGGTGCGACAATTCTTATACAACTATGGGCTTGGGATAGATTTCCATTTATAGCACCAAGGCACAAGCCTGTTCCTAGAGGTCGACCTCGAACGTGTGATGGAGTATACATGCCCAATGACGTTCCTTTGGGATATCGGTAATAAAAATGTTTCTCATGTTATTTTTAATAATTCATTGGGTCTTTTTAATTTATGAAAAATTTATTGTTTTGTATACAGATGGATAGTTGCATTTTCAGTAACTAGGACTGCCACACACGTTATATCATCATTTCGTGATGCACTTGACACGCAGAGGGAGAATGCCGTGGAGTGGCAACCATACGCCGATGTCATCGAGTCACTTCCACAATTATGTACTCAAGGTCACGGAGTCGGCGTTCGATGTGTCCTTTAATTTGTTTCCATATAGTTGAGTGGCATAGGTTGGTCATGAGACAGTTTGGGCCGACACAGTCGTGTCACCTCACCGTGATTTTGACACACGTCTGCACCGCGTCCAATTGAGAGGACACCCTCAAGAAAATTGGGCAGTGTATCACAGAATGTATATAGAGTTGTGGGAAAATCGTAGTAATACGATAGCCACGATACAACAAGAAGGGGAACATGATCACGAAGAGTACATGAGGTGGTACAGATCTATCACCAGGCGATACATTGGACATGACGGGGCTCTGCGCGAATTCTCGGTAACGTTGAAACTATAATGCTGTTATCGTCATGAGTCATTTAAAATTGTTAACCAAACACTGCATTTTTTTGTATATTAGTCTACATTTGCGCGTCAATTGGAGCGAGTGTTCACTGATGACGGGGTCGAACAAGGCATGGTTGCTCTACATGAAGGCATCAGAATCTTAGATGAGGATGAACGACAAAGGAGTACTTTGTGGAATGATGAAAATGTAGTTGAGCCGGACATAGATGATGAAGCATCTCAAGAAGAAGAGGAAGAACAACAAGAAGAGGATCAAAGCCTAGCAGATAGAGAGAGGAGAAGAAAAACAACGACGACTCAGACTCTGGGTGAGAGCAGTAGACGTTCTTCTCCACCACCTCCAACTCGTCCAACACCAAGAACGTCAGAGACTATTGGTGAGAGCGACGAGACGTTCTCCTTCGCCACCTCTAACCCGCCCTTCTTCTTATGGGTACTCTCCTTTGCCGGCCCCAACGCAATCGGATGCTCATATGTTTTTGCCTAGGACACCGAGCATGAGTGTTCATCCATATCATTTTGATCCATATGCTCCTGGGCCATCATCTTCGTACATGGACCATAGAATGCCTACACATTCAATGCATGGTTAATTGCCTCAATACATGCCAAGTCCATTTACTCCGCCATATTATAACTACAATATTCCATATAGTGGAGATGGCTCATTCAGGCCCTTATTAGGCATGCCACCTCATGTTCCTTTCACACTACCACATACAGGAAGTCAGTATGTTGGAATGGTTCAACCCCCTATCTTTGATAGCACTGGTAGTAGAGGTCAATCGAGCCAACACGAGGAAGAAGTTCAATCGAGTCATCGAGCTCAACAAACTCATCCGGACGTACAAGCACGGAGAAATCCACGTCGAAATAGAGTACGACCGGTTTGCCACACGGAGGAGCAGCGTCAACGTCGATAGAACTGCATCATACCTTTGTATGAGTGGGTTGATAGGAGTGTTTAGGGTCCCTTAGATGTCATGGAGATGGGGTTGTACATTTGGATGAAAGGCAAGAACTATAAATACAAACTCCTAGCCTTTTTGCTTCACATTTGCATGTTGTTTTCAATAAAAAAAAAAAAAAAAAAAAAAAAAATTCGAGCTATTGGGGACTTTTATTTGCTGGAAATTGTAGTCCTTAGGAGGTTATTCATCATCAAGAACGCGATCTAGTTATATACAATCAAGCATCAACCTTAAGGTATGCTCATATCCACTTATTTGCATAAAAGTGAGTATACCTGATGATACTTTGAATTGCATAATGGTCATTTGTGTAAATGTTTTTGGGTCTTTTTGGTGTCGGATAGTATCAACGTTTAATTTACGACTAAGTACATCTAATATAACCTAGATTGTCACCAAAGAAACTTCGAGAGATATATATGAGTCCATATGAGTTTATTTGCGATAGTTTGGGTGACGAGAGGCCTATTGGACTAGGAATACTTTGCGTGAAAAAGTGAGTATACCCGATGATACTTTGAATTGCATTTCATTTCCTTTTATTACTTATTGATTTGCGCCTCTTTGTGACTATATGGTGCCTTTGTACTCTAATATAATGATATTTGTTGATAATCTTCACTCTTTGAACTTGTTCATCGTGATATTGTTTTGTTGATGCTTTCATTGTATCATTTCGTGTGCTTTATGTCTTCATTTGATGTTTTTAATGGTAAATGAGCTTTAAATAGCATGCTAATAGGATTAGAGAATTTATGAATGAGACTATGGACTTTGTACTCGACTTGATTAGTCTATTAGCTTGTCCATATTCCTTTACCATTCTATACGGAGTCATTTTTGAATAAATAAAGTAGTGGTTGGTGAAAATAGTGACAACGAACCATGACATACTCACTTAAGTAGGTTTAAGAAATCAAACCTAATTAGTAAATTTAGTTACACATTTTTTTGTTCATTTCGTAATAATTGATTATGACATTTACATTTGTTTCTAACTTACTCTTGAACCTTAAAAAAGTCATGTCAGGCATAAATAATGCATCGTCATCTGGGGACGGATCTAGTGGATGATCCAGTAGACTATCTGGTGGTCGCAGAGATCGTCCATCTCGCGACGTGGATCGTTCGCTAGTACGATCTCCCGCTGATGATGCTGAGCCTCAAGAAATCACGTCAGAGCGCTCGTTCGACAACAGCTTGCTCAGCGGAAGTTTGCTTACCTTCAACAACTTTTTGTCCAACAACAGCTTTCACACCATCAATCACAATTATTTCAGCAAGATATCCTCGTCCGCCTTATGCGCAACACCCCCCAGGGCCCTCTCCTTCAAAGAATCGGGCCCATCTTTATTTGGCCCCGATGATCCAACTACTCTCACAAAGCTTACTCCTCTCAATTGGCGTCACAACTCCCTCCACCTATCGCTGGTCGCGTTACTTCTAGAGAATCTACCCACGCATCTCCTTCCCATCGCCAGCATTACCAAAGCATGTCCCGATCGCTTTCTTCGACTCTAGTATGCATGCCTCCCCATCGAGGAGTCATGATCATGTCGAGCCTGCATCACATTCGTCCAATACTTCAAGCCACCCTTCGAGTGAGCCATCTATTAGTGGTGCCTCGCGTAGATCACAACAAGACGATGAGCCAGCTAGGGCCCCGAGACGTAGAAGTAATGATGACCGAGGCGCGGGGCGGGTGTTTTTGACCGTAAAAACTACGAAAGAATTGTAAGTCAATGAAATATTATTACGTATATATACTTACGTTTAATGAACTTACTATAATATTGGTCTAACTTTTTTTTAAAAAAATGTAGTGGTACTTTCTTGCATCCGTCATCCCAAGTGTCAAAGCAAATGACGCGGATATATAAATTCGATTTACATAAGGATGGCTACTGTTGGGATACGGTTCCCAACCATATCAAGGAGCAATATTTTAACGATTGGGCGGTAAGAGATTTTTAAATAAGAAAATTAAGTTTCTTTTACTTAGCATATGTTGAAGACTTGACTTTCTATTACTACGACTCATTTCGATTGGAGACGATCGATGATGCTATGGTCGACATTTGTACGACAGTGCGGATTGCCACTGTTACGCCGACTTTGTTAGTAAGATGGTGAGGAAACCGACAAAACCAGCACATGTATCTCTAGAGGTTTTTGAGCATTACAAGAAGATGCGGTCTACTCCAGAATATAAAGCAAAGTCAGAACAAGCGAGCCGAAATCGAAGATCAGAGGTGGGGGGACCTGGTTCGGGTTCGCTCTGTGCACGGAGGTGGAGCCATATCCATCTATGAGCATTCGTTGAGACTGGTATGTTTTGGGGCATACATACATAGATACATACATACATATGTATACATTAGATTCATATAAGTTTCAAACTTAAATTTAAGTTAAACATATTTTATAGGAGAAGAAACTCGGTAGAAAGCCAACTGCTTTGGATTTATGTTTATATCTCCATACAAGGAATCATGATAACGTTACTTTCTTGGATCCGAGAGCAGAGGCGATTGCCGTAAGATACTACTTGACCATAACTGTTTTTTGTTAATTATAGGTATCAATGACTTATATGACTTGTCAATGTTTAAATTCTTAATACAGGCGGCTATACACGAAAGGACCAGAGAGCTTTCACGGTTGTAGCCGACACTCCAATTGATGAAACAAATTATATTTGGAGATTGTGCAAAAAATGATAAAGGCCGGAGATTTGGTCTTGGCTGGACACCGTCAGGGGTCTAAGATGCGTAGACATGATGAAGCT
Source organism: Stephania japonica (assembly GCA_039657345.1). NCBI lineage: Eukaryota > Viridiplantae > Streptophyta > Magnoliopsida > Ranunculales > Menispermaceae > Stephania > Stephania japonica. The sequence continues at coordinate 17,764,015 of CM077556.1, forward strand.
GGATCTTCTCGTCCTATATTGAAAGATGATGAGCCATTTGACCAATTCAATAAGGAATTCGAGGAGATGCAAGCAATGATACTAAAGACGCTTAATGACACGTCTGTAAATCGCGATCAATTGCTTGAAATGCAAGGACGGTTACAACGCATGGAACAGGGTTTCATGGAGAGATCAACTGCACAAAAAAGGCAAGATGATGTTGATGATGATGATGTTGATGATGATAATGCCGCTCACAATGACTCAACGACCGAGGATGATGAATGATGATTTCTTTTTCACAACATCCAAAAAGGTTAGATTGTTACATGCGTAGTTTTCTTTTTTTTGAAAATATATGGTGTAGCTTTTTTTTTTGAAAATACATGGTGTAGCTTTTAGTTGCTACAATATTGAAATTGTTATTTGAATTTGAATTTGAATTTAGATATTGTTGGTATTTTAATTTTAGCGCAATGAATTTGATTGTTTAATATGTTGTATCATTTGAATAGTTTTTATTGATTATTTTTTATTTGTCATACAATTTTAATGATATTTAAAAATTGTCGTTAAAGCTCTTTTATGATAGTTGTTCAATGTCATTGTATAGTTACGATGACAGTTTTTAAGTGTCATTATACGTTAAAGATGACATTAAACATGTTGTCATTGTAAGTAAATACTTTCCACAACACCCCCATTCTATGATCAAGTTGAAAACTGCGTAGTCTTATACTTTTAACGTCGCTTTTTAAATGTCATTAATATGCAAATTTCTTGTAGTTATATACTAACTGTTAATTAATTTTACTTGTTGTGACTTATTTTTCCTTTTGTATTGAAATAAATATGATTTGTTTTTTATTATAGGTTATTTTCCATAAAATATATGACTTTTATATATGTGAATATCAATTTTGTATACCTCAAAGTTTAACTTATTTTCTTTTTCTTTTTTTTTTTTTTTTTGCAGAAACTATGGTATATATGATGAATGGAGTGTATTTTTATGATGATTTTTTTGGAAACTTATTTTGTGTTCTCCTATTTTGATTTTTTTGTATTGATATGGAAAGAGACAATTATTGATACACTGAGTTTATGTATTCAAATTTGATTAAATTCTATTGGAATGTATGAAATGTGTTAATTCATTGGTGCCGTAAAATGTATTAAGCAACCACCAACCGGAATGAATTAGGAATGTATGAATTCATTGTGTATGAATTTAGGGTTTATGATATATAAATTTTGTATTGTTGTTAATTTAGGGTTTAGTGTAATATATATGAATGTATTAAACCCTAAAACCGTAAATATAAATTTTGAATGAATATATATACCTATTTCAAACCCCGCTTATCTCCAATAACACCCGACAAATCAAATTATCATCCTAATTATATCTATTACCTGAATTAAACCCTAAATATAAAGTCTCCGTCGACTTTTGAATTTCTCATTTTCCATATAAAATCCTCAATTTCTATTTATTTCGTCAAAATACTATTTTTTTCATATTTTTCTCTATTTTTCTGATTTTATTTTCCATTTTCTCTTTTTTTCTTTTTTTCTCCTTTTTTTTTCCTTTTTTTTTTTTTTTATGGCGACGGGGCCGTCGCCAATAATTATGACGGGGCACCTAAAAAAAAGAAAAAAAGGAAAAAAAAAGGAGAAAAAAAGAAAAAAAAGAGAAAATGGAAAATAAAATCCACGTGTCATCAAACGAATGGCGCCTTTTGTAAAGGAGCCATTCGTTAGCCACGTCGGATGAATTACGCATTTTCTAAACGCGAAATTCATTACTTTTGTAATTTTAAAAAAAATTAACTTATTTAAAGAATTTTAAAGAAAAACAACATTACTTTTTGAAATACCCCAGGTTTTTGAGGTATACTCGCTCCTAGACTATTTTCTGGTTTCTCCTGTCCTGCCCATGAGAAATTAAAACTCAATATTCCCTATGCAAAATATTTTTACAACCCACTTTCCGCACCGTCAAATCAAATGGGCAAGAGTGAGTTATTAATTTATGTGTCCCGGCTAGGATAACCCATATTTAGCATCGACCTATTTAGATGTCATCCAAATCACCTCGAGATGTATTCAAGGAGGCCAATGTTAAATGTGGGTACCAAATGTAGGTTACTCTAATATTTTTCTTAATTTATTTACCGTTGTATGATGAACCTCTGATAAGCTGTTATTTATGCATATTATGTATAGTTTATTTATATATTTTAGTGTTGATTCTTCGAAATATGGGCCCAATTATCTCTATTTGTCATTTTCAGGACTTTTGAGGTGCACGGTTGGATCCGGGTGAAAAAATACTCAAAATAGAGTATACATTTGCAGCAATCGAACACTGGAGGATTTGTCTCGAAAATAAGTTGCACAATTGAGTAAAGAGATTCCAACATCAGCACGTGACGTCTTCCTATTGTTCCAGCGAGTAAAGCGTGCCACATGTCTCGTTTTCATTCGTCCAGCCACCTCACACACATCGTTCAACTAATCCATGCGTGCCACGTCGCCCGTCCCAGCTTATTACAGTTTGCCATGTAGCACAACACAACTGCTCTTCACCTACGCTATTGATCTTCCTCGGGATGCGTGTTGGTGCTGTCTCCCACATGTTCGCACGACTTTTTGGCGAGTTCGCGCATCTCTCCTCTCGCTACGTGGCGTATCTTGGTTGGTCTAGCACGACGCACAACAGTCGCTCTATGAATCACAACGTGTCACGTGTCGGCGTTTCTATTTCCAACACGTCACGCAATCTCCTCTCCTCCAATCCGCGTCCGCCACGTCAGCATGCCTCAGTTTTTCAGCCAATCACACTGTGACATGTGGCAGAGTCAAGAAAAACATCAAAAAATAGCCACATATTGTCCTCGACCCACGTGTCATGTACCAAACTCGAAAATAGGCATTAGGGACCAAAATTTAGAAGTATTTGTAACGGCCCGTTATAATTTAACGTCGTTATTTTAATTAATCAGATTAGAACGCCAGCTCAGATGACAGGTGGAAGCTGTGGAGAGACCAGACCTGAGACTGACTTAGGTAACTGATTGATTTTTTAATGGTTGGCAAATTCTATGATGTATTTTTATATAAATTGTGTGAAATACATCATAGGTGTGTGTTTATTTTATCTTATCAGGCAAGTTGAGAGCCGGGGTTTGTGTCGTGAGGCAGGTCAACGCGGGGGGGGGGGGTTCGAGAGTCATGAGACCGGCGTTGGGGGGGTTGATTAGATTAAGTAGTAAGTATGACTAAGGTTGAGGATTTAGTCTAAATAAAATTTAAATATAACCTTAGGTTAAGATTCAATTAGTTACACTAAGTGTGGAACCGCCTCGGAAAGCGTGTCGGACACGGGACACGGAGTGCCGAGTGGTTGTGAGGCTAGTGTGGCTTTATTTACAAATTTCGAGAATTTATTGAATTGATTTGATAATTGTTATAAGTTAAATCAAATAGGAATTATAAAATCATATAGTTAAGTTGGATAAATCATGATAGATGGTTGGTGTCATGATAAGGTGTTTTTGAGTTGGAGTGACATAGAGTGATATTGGACCATAGGATTGTCCTCGAGATTTGTACGCACACTTGATCAAAAATCAAGTATATATATATAGGATGATCGGTCAAAATGGGGTGAAAGAGTGAGGTTGATTGAGAGAGATCGGTTGGAGAAAGAGGAGGAAGAAAAGATCAAAGAAGGGAACAAAGCTGGATTGGAGAGTGATTTGTAGCAATCAATAACAAGAATTAAGGTATGAAGTCATTTTATCTTGGATTTTCATGAGAATTTGGGTTATTGGATGATTTGGGTTTCAAACGAATTTTGGGGGATTAAATCTTGTATTTTAAGAGAGATTTAGCGTTCATGAGGTTGGTATGATATTGGTGGTGAAATTAATCAAGTTTGAGAGAGATTTGATGAATTTTTGTAAATGGGTTTGAAAATGGAAATTTTTGTAAATTGTGGATCTTAGTGTTTGATTATAGTAATTCATGTTTAAATGGTGTAATTGAGGATATTGATGTGTTATGGAAATATGGGATTTGAATTTATGGGTTTGTGAATTGTTTGGGTTCAAAAATTTAAATTTGGAAACTTTCTGGACAGCGAGCAATTAGCGCGCTAATTGGAGAAATTAGCGCGCTAATCACGCTGATTGAAAACGATAATGAACAGTGATGAGACAAATTAGCGCGCTAATTTATCTCATTAGCGCGCTAATTGTCCACTGGAATCTAAAAAATTAGAAAATGAAGAAATGAGCCTAAATAACATTATAAACCCATTAATTGACCTTAAACCCTCACAAATGAAGCCCAGGAATCCCAAGACAGTAAAATCGAGTCGGGGAAATTAGTGAAGGATCAGACCGGGGGTATTCGGAGTTTTTGAGCGCGGATTGAGGTATGTAAAACCCAATTGAACACCACTATTGCATTTATTTGTTTGTTCATTAAGCTTTAAATTCTTTGTTAATCTGAAACTATTATTGATGGGAACGGTGGAGTTCCGATGGGTTTTTCCTTCGGGTGTGTGGTCGCTTGGGAGAAATTGTGACTTAGGACACAGTTTGCGAGGTCATGGGAGTAGAGTACGACCGAGCCACTGGTTCTAAGTTCACTTCTTATGTAGCTAGTTCACACCCATTTGTTTCTGAGTGTTGATATTCATGCATGTTCCATTTGAGCAGTTGCCTGCATTATTTTTCTTTTTGACAAGTGCATGATTATTCCACACTATTTTTGGCTTCTATTATGGTTTCCTTAAATTAAATGCCTGGTGGTTTTCCTTGGAATTTTATTTACTGGACTCGTTATCTGGTTTTTGTGATAACTGAGTGCAGATCTTGGTACCAGCAAGGGTAAGGAGGTTCTTGGCGATTACATCTGACTTACCATCGTCAAGACTTGCTAGTACGTGTGCTAGTATATATATATATATATTGTTTTGATATTTTGTAGTCTTTTGGGATGGGGAAACCTATCATAACTGTACTTGTATATAACACTGTTCCAGTTAGTCGCCTATATACATGTACAGCCCGGGTTTTCCACTGTAGGATGGATAATGAAAACTAATATAACACATTTTTGATAATTCACAATACTTCCGCTGTTACTTATGGATTTATATCATTAATTGTGAGAGTATTAAATAATAGGATAGATATATGACGTGGCAGTTACTTCTGGTCCATGAGCTGGAGAAGTATTCTGTTGCACGGGGCGACCCCGGAATTTGGGGCCGCCACAGTATGAATTAGGGTTTTTAATAGGGAATTAGACATCTATTGTTTTCCTCTTTTTCTTAGCGGCTCCTAGTATTTTCTCCTCCTTTTCTATACATTGCTTTTTGATTTTAATAGAGTTTATGACGACGATGGCCAGCTAAACTCAGCAATCTGAACCAGAGGTAGATCAAATCACCCTTTTTGGCCTCAAAACATATGTGAGATCTATTTTATTATTTATTTAATTTGCTTTTCATAGTATTTTATTTTCTCTGGTATTATTTAAATAAATTAAGGTTAAACACTAGTTTAAACATTAATTTATTTGCCAGTGAGTCGTAAACACCCATCCTTGTGCAATAAGACCACACTAGTGGCAATTGACCCTACCAATGATTAGAACTTTTTGGGACCGGTTGAATACCATAGGAATCTAGGTTAAATCGGACACGTGAGTGATCCGGTTGTCTAGGTGTAGTGCCTTCACAAAGCCCATTGCAGTCAGCATATTAAATTCAAAACACTAGAATAGGGTTATGCGTTTGACTAGGGAAGTGGTCATAGTCGTACCTTGACTATCGAGATAGGGAAGTGCGAGGACCTGTGTACATTACCGGGTCTATAGCTACACTAATTTACTATGATTTGCATGCTTTGATTTGATTGAGGACCATATGTAAAATTATGCCAAATTGTGGAGATTTGTGATACCTATGGTTTGGATTGTCTTTCTCTCTTGAATAATTTATTTACTTGATATTTGCAATTTTTGTCTTTTTGTGAAATTAGAGATAATTCCTGTGAACACTCCAAGTTAGTATTAGTTTCGTACCCTAAGTTGAAAACTTGGTCTTCGTGGTTCGACCCCGTGCTTACCGCTATTGCAGTTCTTGTGATTATTGGTAATCTCATCTGGACTATATATATAAATATTTATTTTGACGCAACCTCAAGATTTGTTCCTCACACTTCTTGAGGTGTGTCGCACTATACTTGATGCCCATTTCGCTAAAATGGGTAATCTAGCGCCGGATTGGACTTTGACACTACCGAATTGGCTACTCCAATAGTTTAACCCAGTGCACCAAATCTTGTTCCAACGTGGAGTAAAGGAACAATAGTACTGTTACTCTTGCGCCATGTTTTTTGAATCCATGACGACCTCTTGCTTTCAAGTCCCATACTAAAATATTGGACCACTCAATTGGTTGTTTGCTCTTGCGTCATGTTTTTTTTTGAAGAGAAAATCGAAATTTCATTAATCATTCATAGAATCAAGTACATTGACTCACTAATCCTTTTTGTGCAAACAAACTGCTATTAATTTAGTTTTTTTTCAAAATTAAAACAGTTTGACAATCAGGGACTGTTTTCTATAATGTTGAAACTCATGGCAATGTACAAAAATACTAGAACCACAAAACGAATAACAAATCTTTCTAACAAAGAAAAGACCTAAAACTTCCTAACAAGGAGAAGACAAATCAAAGACCTAGTTGCTCTTGCATCATGTTAGCACAAGAGATACTAATTTTTTTTTTAAATTGTATTGTTTAACTTTTTTTATTTCGTTTCCCATGTGGTGTTTGGTGCCAACCGTAACGAATAATCCACGTTCAGGCATTGTCAGACCCCATATGGGGGCGGTCTTCTCAACCTAAATTAGGAGGGCCAAGTCCATTCACAAGACTTGAATTTGAGACGTTACTTAATGGAACCAAGTCCTTTACTAATTAGGCCAACCGGTTGTTGGTGTTTAACCATTTTTTTATACCTTGTGTTAAGGAATATTGTGCAATTAGGAAATATGCATAAATCACTCATATAATTATGTTGTGAAATTACTCATGTAATTATGTTATGCACAAATCACTCCATTTATTATGTGCTACCTTATTTAGACATTTCATTTTGTATGTAATTGTATCTCTATATATAGAGACATGTAATAGATCAATAACAACAAACTTATCATATTCTATTAAGATTTCAACATGGTATCAGAGTCTCCATTCGACTATGGGTAATCACTTGTTTCTCCTCTTTTTTGGTTGACTTCATCGACTTCGATTGTTGCCCTAATCTTTTCTGTGTATGTTGTTCTTCTTGCTCCGTTCTCATTTTTGCTCTCTCCTTTGAGTAGTTTTCTTCATGTCATCTCTTTTCGTTGATGTTTATTGTTCGCCCTCTCGATTTTGTGGTTTTGTGCATTATCTTCTCCGTGGTTCGCTCCTCTATTTTGTGATTCCTTTGTGATGCCTCTTGTTCGTCCTGCATCTCATCACAAGAGAAAGATATGTGCATTGCGCACTACAAGAAAATTGATTTTTAACAACACTTAATTATGTTGTTATACCATACGTTGTTAAAACTTATTGAATTTATCATACGATTAACTATTATTTACTAAAAAAATAATGATTAATGATTAATTAAATATTATAAAACAAGGAATTTAATTAAATTTATACATCATAACATATTAATTTTTTAATTGTAGATATTTTGGTTGCATATTAATTACGTATTAAATAAGTTTTAACAACGTAGAGTACAACAACATTTTTCAATGTTGTAAAAGACATTTTTCTTGTAGTGGAGGATTTGATCTTTATTTATTCGCCTTTGTTATGCGTTCATCAGTCGTTGTCTCCCATGTGTGTCATTACCACTTTGTTTCTGTTGTGCTTGCTTTTTATTTTCTTGTGTTATGAGTTTAGGGTTCTTTATTTGTTTGGTGGGTTTCTCTGGTTGAGACACAACTCCGATAGTGGTTCCGCCAACTACACTCCGTTAATCATTCCATCGACTCTGCTTCGATAGTCGTTCCGCCGATTATGCTCCGTTAGTCGTTCCGTCCACTCTGCTCCGATAGTGGTTCCACTGACTATGCTCCGTTAGTCATTTCGTTGACTCTGTTTCGATAGTCGTTCCAACGACTCTGCTTCGATAGTCGTTTCAATGACTCCGCTCTGATAGTCGTTTTGTCGACTCCGCTTCAATAGCCGTTTTGCCGACTATGCTCCATTAGTCGTTCCGTCGACTCCGTTGTTCAGTTATTTTGTTGTCTCATTTCCGTGCACTGCCCGTCGGCTCCGTTGTTCAGAATTCCAGACTGAAGTCAATCCGAATTTTGCTCGTGTAACAACCCCAAATTTTTAACTGACTTGTGTTGCACTTGTCAGAAATTGTGACCCGGCTACGTGAATATTGGATAGTATTTCGAACTTCAGGAGTCGACACTCGTGATTTTATGATTCTTTGATTGTGTGTATTAGTATTTTAGTATTTTACGGGTTTCGACCGTTCTCGTATTTAATTGAGTGAGGTTTCGACTAGTTAAACGGGGAGAAAAACAAGTAAAACATACAAAATAAATGAATTTTTAATTAATTAGTTGGCGAGACAAGGCGAGACTACGCGAATTACGAGTCGTTCGTTTGAACGCGGAAGTTAATTAATTACGCAACATATGGTCTATGGAATTGGAATTGTTAAATTGACACGGTTCAATGGTGAGGAACCATGAATAGAAAAGTAAAAAAGACCCATAAGGGCAATGGTTTAAAAATGGTGTAGGAAGTAAGTTGCTCATTTGACCATATAAATATAACAACAACAAACAAAACCCTACACTATTCATCTTCTTCTTAACATAACCGCCGCCCACCCTTCTCCTCTTCCATTTTAGATCTCTCCCTCACTCTCGGCCTCTCCATCTCTTTTCTCTCGACGCGCGATCTCTCACTCACGATCTCTTCTCTCTCACTCTCGTTGCTCTCTCTCTCGGATCTCTCCTTCTTCCTCTCTACCTCACGTCACCTCTCCTCTTCTCGGCTTCACGTCGCGCCACCTCCCTCGCCGTCGGAGACTCCACGTCCCACCCTAGGTGAACCTCTCCTCCTCTCTTGTCTCTCGGGTTCATGATTTTATGTGGATTTTTATAATTTTTGGGTGTATGCATGACGGTTTGGTGGTGGGTTGGTGTACATGGGGTGCATGAATGGGGGTATGTGTACACCACTATGGGGTGTACACCACGTGTATGTGTACACCACAAGTGGGGTGTACACAATGGTTGTGGGTGTAAAAGAATAGATTAATGTATATTATATAGTTTTAATTAATAAAGTGACATTAACACATGTAAATAACAGTGGGGTGTTGGTGCACATAACAAATGGGGTGTGTGGTGAGTGGGGTGTACACAACAGATTGTACATGTGTGTAGGATGTGTGTATTATTTTATGTTTGAGAATAAATAAAAAGGATAAAAAGTATGGATACTTGTTTAAATGAATATGGATTTGTATTAAGGCCTAATACACTCATGATAATATCGGTCAATAACAAGTTACAAATAGTGTGTTTATAGGTTATGTAAAGCCCAATAAAGGCCCAATAGAATAAATACAACTTGAGGTCAAGATTAAAATATAAGAATAAGTTTATGTATCTAGGCCTAATAAGTGTTCACATCAAAGGCTTACTTAAGTGAGTATAAAACTTGATAAATAGACCCAACAAGAGTTATGTTTTATAAAAAAAAAGGGAAAAACCATAGAGATGGTTTAATCCACAACGGTTTAGGTCATAATCAACAAATGATTGTAAAACAAACACCTTAAGACTAAATGCGAGCTTTAAACTAATATTCGAGATTCAAAACTTTATCGTAGTCGCGAACACACGGGAACGTCTCAATAGTTCGGGTAAGTACATTTGCCTTAAAAAGCATTTGTATGTTTGTAAGCCGGTAAGAAAATGTCATGTGATTCATTATCATTTATTCAATCTTGTTATTCTCTATTATTGGTATTCCATTCCATTTCTTGTTGTGTGTTTCCGGCGTAAGTTTTTCGTCTCAAAAGTACTAGGACTGCACTAGAGGGATAAAAAGTGGGCATTCGTGGCCACGAGTCCACCCTTAGTCCGACACCGAGTTTGGGTGGATGGGTTCGAGTCCCTTTCCAGGTTTTCGTGCAGTTTGCCGGGAAGACCTCGCGAGGTCTTCGCCGTTATGCTATGATTTAGACCACTTATGAGCCTCTTTTGATTCCTTGGAACACACTTGACTTTCGATTGATATCTATTAGTGGTTTCATGCATCTTGTTTATTTAAATTCCTCGTCATTTTTATTACCGCATGATATTTAGATCGCTTTACTTGTATTATCATGAATTACTTATCTTCTTCGGCATTACATTCGATTTTATTCAGTTGCTCACCGTCTAGTTTGTGACTTAGTCTAGTTTGTGACGGGCGAGTTGCCTAGGTGATCTATTGTAAGGATTAGCGACTAGATTTGGAGACTATTTTATAGGTTTTTCTTATGTTTTGCTTTTATGTATATCGTTTTATATATATATATGCTTTGGGATATTTGAACTCAGCAAATTTTGATGAGATTGGTATCATGTAACTTTGCATTTCGAATTGTACATGAATACCCGGGGTTTTCCACATTTATAGAATTCCTTTACTTCATTTGATTGAGTTATTTTCCCTTTGTTTTAATTGTTTAGTCTTCCGCTATTTACTGATGCAATAACTCTTTCATAAATTACTAATTTGATTAAATTGAAGGCTGACTAGGCTCGTCAGGTTGTCGAGTGATGACTCGAGGCTTGTATGGGTCTAGGCTGGGCGTACCCAATTGCACGGGGAAATTGGGGCCGTCACAGCCCGGGTTTAGTTTTATTTTAGTTTACAAACTCAAAGTGGTTTCGTTGTTCCCACTTTGAGTTTAAGGGGGAGTTGTAACAGCCCCAAATTCCACAATCCTAGAATTGGGCACCGCCCGGCCTAGACTTACGCGAACCCCTGAGCTAGTCTCACTGAGTCACGCAGGCCTAATCAGCCTTCTTTACCATTTGCCATTTATTACGTATTTACAAGTGAAGTTAATTAATTAGTGAATTATTATCAGATACAACGGAAGCATTTAAACTCCAAACAAATCAATAACTTCAAGACACACCAGTTAAGACAATCCTAGGGTGTGGAAACCCCGTAATCATATCTACCATATGAATCAAAAGTGAGTATCAATAATGTCCTACATGCCCAAAATCTTTCATAACCCATAATCTCATGTTCAACAAAACGATATAGATACTTAATACAAAACATACTCAATACATGAGAGGAGAACGCCTCGTGGTCGAGAGTACAAAGCAAAAGAAAAGGCATCTAAGTGTCCCAAGTCCACCAGGCTGCCACTCTTAGTTTACAACTTGACTTCCAAGACAGTCTCTAGACCTACACAAAACCAAGACAGTCTAGAATAAGGCATTTAGCCCCAAGTCACACTTAGTTCGCATACGGGCACCGCAGCGTCACACACAGTTCAACATACGACCACTGCAATTCCAAACTACGGGTTTAACCACTTCTAGAGTCCGTGTACTCACGGCATAGACCGTAAGCACCATGTTGTCCACTTAGACCCAAATATACCACTCATTAAGGAATGCAAACAAAAACCAAGCCGATAAATTAACAAAGATGGATATAACAAAGGGAATTCATATAATCCACAAGAGAATACTACTCACAAACATAATAGCACAAATAAATGCACAATTGAAATAATATAAGGACTCTGGTTAGTTTTACTCATAAATACCGCGCGTAACTCCGCGTTCGTGGCTCTCACACGCCACCAAAACGACTCTACACGCTTGTCACCAAATCCACAAAGAACTTGGTAATCATTTTTTTATCCATTTAATCATGTTAGAGCCTATTTGGAAAATCTTGATTTCTAAATCCACTTCCCATATTTTTCTTGGTTTTTTCTACATTTCCTGGCTATTTTTAGCCAATTTCACACTTTTCAAGGCAAAAACCCCAACATAACGCCTCATAAGAACCCCAAATACTTCACTATTCATGGAAATTCCCAAATTTCTCTTTATTTGATGAAAATATAATTTCCTATAATTTTTCAGAATCTTTTCTGAATTTTCCTATTTTCTGAAATTTTATTTCAATTAAAATCCTTTTAAATATATTTAATTGAAATAAATAATTATTTATTAATATAATAATAGGTGGGTGGGTCCTGGGTCGGGTTTGGACCGCCCTGACCAGGTCAGTCCACCCACCCGGTCAGATCCGGTCCAACTAGGTCGGGTTCGATCTACTCGTGTCAACTTGGTCCAACCGGATCGGACTCGGTCCAACCAGGTCGGGTCCGGTCTTCCCGGGTCAGACCAGGTCTAATCGGGTCAGGTCCGATCCACCCGGGTCGAACTTGGTCCAACCGGCTCGGGCCATGCCCATCATTTTCTTCGTTGTTCGCTGGAAACGAACAAAACTGTTCGTTCTAGCAAACCAACAATTTTTTATTTTTTTTTTTTTTTTTTGGGATTGACTCTCACCCCAATCCCAACTAAACCCTAAACCCTCTAATCCCAGGCCATGGTCCCTAAACCCTCTAATCTCGGCCATGGCCGAGCTTTGCTCAACCATCACCACCACTGCTGCACACACACACACACACACACACATACAACAACACAACACCAAAAGCAACAATGTCTTACCTCCGAATCGCCAACATTGTGCCTCGAAGCTTTCGATCTCTCTCCTCTGATGATTTCTCTCTCTCTCAGACTCTCTCTCTCTCTCTCTCGGATTGGTTGTGTGTGGTGGGGTGATTTTGAGGTTAGATAAAACAGTAGCCAAATTACTAAAATGCCCCTCAATCTTATCCTCTTTCTTAATAAGCCAAAGAGGAACCATTTTTGCGTCAACCACCAATTCAAAAGTTGAGGCGCATAATGTGCAAGCCTATATACACATCGATCCCGTAAGAACATTCTCTTGAAAGCAACTTTACGTAGATCAACAGGTAAAGAAGGCCACCAGTAATTTATAATGGGCACTACTAGCGTCAAACCGGCTAATCTGCAGGTAATACCAAATTCATGTCCAACAACTAGCATTCCCCAAGATCAAAGCCGATCAGTAACCTTTTTTTTTTTTTTTTTTTTTTTTTTTTTTTTTTTTATGCAGAATCAACTAAATTCATCGGTATTATGCCTGAGTGGTATGTAATTGAGGCAACCCCAAGCAGGGTACCCTCCACCAGAAATCCCAAGTAGACATCTTTGGAGCTATCAGCGCTATGAACAACTATGATTTTGTACTTGGCCTTCTCTTTAGAGACGCCCATCTCTCTGTAAGCCAAATGTCTCCCATCACTGAGTGTCACCCTAGGAGAGGTCACTAGAGGGCCATTTGGAGACCCCACAAATTTTGGGACGGGGAGGCACTGCTGCCATGTAAGCCCATCCTAGAAGACCCACAACTACCACTACTGCTATGTTTACAAACATCTCGGAAAACAGAACGTCACTAAATGCAAATTTGAAACTAGTGGAAACAAAAATCAACAAAACAAATTAAGGGTAGGAAGAAGAGTGTGATCAAAGCTGACCTGATGATTGAGTTTCGGGCACCAATTAATTCTTGGTTTTGATCTGTTTGTTGATCTGTCAATCCCCAATTTGATGGAGAAGTTCAAAAACTATGAAGTAGAGAGAAAAGACAATATGAGGTCTGAAATATTTGCAGTCCAGCAGCCTAGGATCGTTCCGCTTTGAAACTATGTCAAATTTCTCACGACCGCGCCGCACACGCATGCGCGAGCCCATGGATCTCTTCCGCTAGCACCGATATTGTCCCCAACTTAACCACCGTTCAACTTTAAGCTTGTGGTTTTATCTCAAAAGGCATCGGTACTAGTTAGGAGGACTTAATCACTTATGCACTTCATTTCGAAGTTATATTTAATCGATGTGGGACTAAGTTTCGGTTCACACATCTTCAATACTCCCCCATGGACCTAAAATTACATGATCCATGAGGTTTTTTATTTATTTATTTATTTTTTTCACTTAGGTCTCATTCGAACCATAGGCTCTGATAACATATAGAAATCCATGAGCCCGAAAAGTGTTGGGCCACACGCACACATGTGGGTATTTAAATGGAGTTGGAGCCCATCTTACACAAAACTAATTGGTTTGTGTTAGGATCTAATCGACACGACTTATAAGTGCAACTAGTTCTGGACTAGTTGTCACTTGCAAAACACATACCTACTTTTAGAGGTTCGGTCAAACATTCATAGACCTACTCTTATAGGCTTCTAGATCCACAAATGGGTCTAAACTCCACCGCTAGCCCAACCAGGTCATCAAATACGAGCCCAAGATTGTCCCTCTCTGATATTATATAGAAATCCATGGACCTAGAGAGTGTTGGGCCACATGTTCACATGTGGGTATATAAATAGAGTTGAAATCCGTCTTTGCACAAAACTAATTGGCTTGTGTTAAGATTCAATCTACACCACTTAAATACCACACCAACTCTTATCATGTTTCTGATGTGAGATTATATATTCCAACAGTTTTGCAGTTAATAAACAATCAATGATGCAAATAAGAGTTTGTGTTAGATTAGAATTTTTTTATTTATTTATTAGATAAGATGGTTCAGTATAGTTGAATTATAAGTTATGTGTCATTTTTGTATCAAAGTTAGAGTTTCAATAGGAGTTAGTGGTAGTAAGAGTTTTATTAGAATTACAATTAATGTCTTTTGGTAATCTATTAGAATTATGAGTCTTATTATTTTACAAGTCTATATAAAGGCTACATATGTAACAATTTATGGGTTGATTATTGATTTTTTTTAATAAAAACAATGTTTCTTTTAAAGAATTAGGATTTAATTCTTAAGGCCCTAAATTGCATTATTCGTGTGTCGAATAATCAGTTTGGAGGTCTTCCACTGCGTCAATCATACATTTGTTGGTCTTCCTAAAAGATTCAATATTTTACTCCACTACAAGACTGATCATCTATTGAAATCAAAACTAGATCCATTAAAGGAAGTGGGAATATGAAGACAAATTCCTTTCTACTTCAAGTGAGGGAGTACTCTCTTGTCTCCCCAAGACTCGACTGCTCTTTCAATCCGACTATTGAAAACATTCAAGATCTCGATCAGTTCATAATAAGCAAATACTGCAATTTACCATTGAAAGCATTCAAGTTCTTAATCAAGTTATTCACCACCGAGTCGGTTAAAGTTAAAATTTCCCAACTCTGCAGTCTGCTTCTAAGTAAATATATATAGCGAAACATGTGGAAGAGATGTAGTTACCATGCTGTCATTAATACACGAAAGTATAATATTGCAATTTACTTTTACTGATCGTGTAATTGCTATCACCAAGTAAGATACCCTTAATTAGCATTGAAGCATAAAACAGGAGTGAGCTTCTAATACTTCTAGGTTATGCATAAGACAAATATTCGTACCAGTACATGCTTAAGTGATTAGGCGAGCGATGGTTTTTCTCCAAGCAGAAGTTCCCTCAATATGGCGTCAATATAAACACTGTCGTGCACCAAGAAATGCCCAGCATTAGGAACCTCAGTATATTTGACCCAAGGAAGCCTTTCTGCGACATGGCGTTGCAAGAGAACAGGAACCATCCTATCCTCTTTCCCTTGCCATATATGAACTGTGCTCTCACCATTAGGAAATGGATTGCTCATAACCAAAGGGTCAAAACCCCAATCGCCAAAACCAACCATGATGTCCCTATGCAGAGATTCATAAACCCCTTGTTGCTGCGTCTTTTTCTAGAATTAGGACGACACTTGAGTTAGGAAACTACGCCATTTGATCAGGAATCATAAGCAAAAAAACCTTCTGTTCAATGTACATATATAAATTTGTAAGGTTTTTATTTTTTATTTTTTATCACAAGTATACATTTTTAAGTTATGAGATCAATTTGCAACTAAAGTACTTGGCAAGTAATGATAACCATCCATAATGATTTGGCAAACGAGTTAATAACCGAAATCAAGCAAAACTAAGAAAGTAGAACCTGATCAGGAACTGGAGCTCCCTCCATCTTCTTCAAAATTTCCATGTCTTGACTACTAAATATCGACGGATGACCCTCAAGGGGGGTGAACGACAGGAACCATTTTTGGGTCAACCACCAATACAAAAGTTGAGGAGCATAATATGCAAGCCTATATACACATCGATCACGCAAGAACATTCGCTTGAAAGCAACTCTGCGAAGATCAACAGGTAAAGAAGGCCACCAGTAATTTATAACGGGCACTACGAACGTCAAACCGGCTAATCTGCAGTCACACCAAATGCATGCATGTCAAACAACAAGCATTGCCCAAAATTAAACTTGATCAGTAAGTTTTTACGCTGAATTAACTAAATTCATCCGCTTTGGTTTCGATCATGCCTGTGTGGTATGTAATTCAGACAACCCCAAGCAGGGTACCCTCCAGCAGAAATACCAAGTAAGTAAAATTTTGATCCAATCTCCAACTTATCAGCCAATTCTTCAATGTCAAGTGCATCAGACTTCACTGACCGATTCGGGTTCGGATCGCTCTCGGCATATCCAGCTCTATCAAACATCAACAAGTAAATCCCCAACTCCTCTACAAGTTCCTATACCAAAAAATAAAAAATAAAAAATAAAAAATAAATCACATAAATCAAACCCTCAAATCAATACCAATTAAATGTTGATGAAATTAGTACCTGTGACACAGGTAAGTAGACATCTTTGGAGCTATCAATACCATGAACAACTATGATTTTGTGCTTGGCCTTGTCTTTAGAGACACCCATTTCTCTGTAAGCCAAGTGCCTGCCATCACTAAGAGTAACCCTAGGAGAGGTCACTGGAGGGCCATTTGGAGATCCACAAATTTTGGGACGGGGAGGCACTGCTGCCTTGTAAGCCCATCCTAGAAGTCCCACAACTACCACTACTGCTATGTTTACAAACATCTCTGAAAACAGAACAACATGTCACAAAATGCAAATTTTGAAACTAGTAGGAAACATAAATCACCTAAACAAATTAAGGGTAGGCAGGGGAGTGTGATCAAAACCGACCTGATTGAGTTCTGGGCACCAATTAATTTTGGGTTTTGATCTGTAATTGATGAATGATCTTTCCCAATTTGATGGAGAGGTTCATGAATTGTGAAGCAGAGAGAAAAGACAAAATGTGTGGTATAAAAATACCACAGCAGCCATTGTGGGCCAATTTGACTGCATGCATTGTTTTCAAGTCCTTTCATTGTAGTGAAGGTTTTTGAGGTATACTCGCTCCTAGACTATTTTCTGGTTTCTCCTGTCCTACCCATGAGAAATTAAATATCTTTAATATTTTTGGGGTGCCCCGAGAGGACCCACATAACGTGCAAAATGTCCTTGAGAAATTAAAACAATATTCCACTTGTTTTTACAACCCACTTTCAAATCAAATCAAATGGGCAAGAGTGAGTTATTAATTTATGTGCCCGGCTAGGATAACCCATATTTAGCATCGACCTATATAGATGTCATACAAATCACTTCAAAATGTATTCAAGGAGGCCAATGTTAAATGTGGGTACCAAATGTAGGTTACTCTAGTATTTTTCTTAATTTATTTACCGTTGTATGATGAACCTTGGATAAGTTGTTATTTATGCATATTATATAAGTTTATTTATATATTTTAGTGTTGATTCTTCGAAATATGGGTCCAATTATCTCTATTTGTCATTTTCAGGACTTTTGAGGTGCACCAGAGGATTTGTCTCGAAGAATAAGTTGCACAATTGAGTAAAGAGATTCAACAGCAACACGTGGCGTCTTTCTATTCGTCCAGCAAGTAAAAAGCGTGCCACGTGTCGCATTTTCATTCGGCCAGCCACCTCACACACATCGCTCAACCAATCCATGCGTGCCACGTCGCCGCCGTCCCCAACTTATCATCGTCGTCACGCACGTAGCACAAAGCACAGTCGCTCTCCTCACCTACGTCGTTGATCTTCCTCGGGATGCGTGTTGGTGCTGTCTCCCACATGTTCGCACGACTTTTTGGCGAGTTCGCGTCTCTCCTCCATCCACATGGCGTGTCCTGGTTGGTCTAGTATGACACACAGCAGCCGCTTCCGCGAATCACAGCGCGCCTTGTGTCGACGTATCTACTTCCAGCACGTCACGCGATCTCCTCTCCTCCAATCCACGTCCGTCACGTCAGTATTCCTCAGTTTTTCAGCCAATCACACTGTGACACGTGGAAGAGTCCAGAAAACACAAAAAAATAGCTACAGATTGTCCTCGACTCACGTGTCATGTACAAAACCCGAAAATGGGCATTGCGAACCAAAATTTGGGAGTATTAATTAGGATTTTTAATAGGGAATTAGACATCTATTGTTTTCCTCTTTTTCTTAGCGGCTCCTAGTATTTTCTCCTCCTTTTCTATACATTGCTTTTTTATTTTAATGGAGTTTATGACAATGATGGCCGGCTAAACTCAGCAATCTGAACCAGAGGTGGATCAAATCACCCTTTTTGGCCTCAAAACAGATGTGAGATCTATTTTATTATTTATTTAATTTACTTTTCATAGTATTTTATTTTCTCTGGTATTATTTAAATAAATTAAGGTTATACACTAGTTTAAACTTTAATTTATTTGCCAGTAAGTCATAAGCACCCGTCATAAGCGTGCCACGTGTCAATACGTGAGAGATTGAGGAGACGCGACAAGTTGAAGGTGAGTTATTTTGTTATTGATTTCGTTGGTGGCATTGATGGGGTTGTAGACATTTCATTGTTGTTGTTGTTGGGATGTTGTTGGTGATGATTGATAGGGAAGAAGGGATTTAATAGTGGTAGGATTGTGGAGTTGTTGTTGTGTTGTTTTAAAGAAAGAAAAGAAAGGAAAAAAAAAAAAGAGATCCCTGCTGTTTGCTGGAATTTCCAAAGCAAACAATAGGAGAAGATGAAGACCGGGTGGACCAGGTTTGACTCGGTCAAACCCGGCTTTGACTGGTCGACCGGTTTGACCGGTCGACCGGTCAAGTCGGTCTTGACCCGACCCAGCCGGGTCGGGTCAGACCCGACCACGACCCACATATTATTTTATTAATAAAAATATATATATATATATATATATTTATTTCAATTAAATATATTAAAATTGATTTTAATTGAAATAAATTCAAGAAAAATAGGAAAAATTCAGGAAAAATTCTAGAAAATTCTAGAAAATTATATTTTCATCAAATAAAGAGAAATTTGGGAATTTCTAAGAAAAGTGAAATATTCGAATTTTTACGGGACGTTTTGACAGGGTTTTTCGCCTTGGAAAACGTGAGATTTGGCAAAAATAGCTAGAAATTTGGAAAAATCATAGGAAATTGAGGAAATTGATATAAATTGCGTTATCAGGATTATTGTGCACACGGGGACCGTAGGGGCGTGTCGGAGTCCGTGTTAGCGCGAATTAGCTTGGATCGAGGTAAGTAAACCAGTGAGGAACACCACAGTATTTCTTGAGCTTTGAATTATTTATTGATGTTGTTTCAATCCCTTTTCGATATTCCATTCCTTTTGAGTTGTCCTAAGGCAAGTGTGTCAAGCGTGATCCTTGCGGGAATTCGGACTCGCGGTGTATTATACCGAAGTTTACGGCTGGGGATACGTGATTAGTTGTATGACATGTACGGGGTGAGAGTTCTCCACCAGATCGCTGGGGACTCTGCACTCGCGTAGGGGTCTTAGAGGAGATTCTGTCCTCGACTCCTAGCCTTTGAGGAGATTTTGTCCTCGCTTAACGACTTTAATTAGTCGGGACCACTTGTGCCTTTCCTTGTATTCGGGACACTCAATCTCGATTGTTTATTTATTTATTTACAGTTTTTACATATTCATGCGCTCCCTGTCCTTTTCTTTCTATCGGCATGAATTGACTGTTCATTTATTTAAATTCGAAATACTGTAATTATTGTTGTTCCTGCTTGGCGTTACTTACCTGGACTCGTCATTCTTGTGTTTGACCGAGTGCAGATCCACAGTCCAGCAAAGGAAAGGCCACGCAGTTAGGCGATATACTTTGAGCGGCCATCCTCTGTTGATATTGGTGACATTTTGGTGTATTAGCTACTTATATTATTTTTTTGTATATGGGGTTATGAGTTGAGAGATCTTTTTAGATATTAAGACTTGGATGATACTCTCCTTGCTTAACATGGTATATATATATGGTATACGGGGTTCCCACACCCTAGGTTTTTGTCCTAACTTAGAGCTTTCGAAGTTGATTTATTAGTTGAGATTAATTGCTTCCGCTTATTACTTTGATAACTCGCTAATTAATTGACTTCACTTTCAAATGATTAATAAATGATTGAATAGTAAGGATAGGCTCACTGGCCCCGCGCGACTCATCGGGATTGGCTCAGGGTTTCGCGCGGGTCCAGGCCAGGCGGCGCCCGATTCTAGGGTTGTGGAATTCGGGGCCGTCACAGTTGGTATCAGAGCATAAAGGTTGAATAAAATACTCTTGAATTTAAATCACAATCCACTAAAACATAGGAAAGCGGAAGTAGGATATTGTTTGAACTTAGAGTGGAACCCTATGAACTTAACTTAAGTCTAAGTTGGGAAGTTAGGAGAGTTGGGAAAACTAAAATTGGACTATATGAGCTATTTGATTGTAATGTATTATACTATTATCGATAGCTATATAGTGATTGAGAACTCGCGTTTGTTGCGGGTTGTGATAGCCGATCAACTCGAGACCCACCGTGAAGGTGTTCAAATAAGGCGGATGCTTGGTAGCATAACATGGGGTTACCAAATGCAAGTCCAAGGACTATACTGAGTTTAAAAAAAAGGTTCAATCATGAGTAATTCTCGCCTTTAATTTTGAACATGAAGAGGTTAGAGTTCCAGTCAGGTGTAGAGACAGAGACACAGTCAAGGACAGAGTGTTGATAAGGCATAGTGACACGGACAGCTTGGTATGTCTGAATCAAGATCTTAGATAAGAGCGTGCTATGAGTGCGGACAGCTAAGCCACTTTATCAGTGCTTACCCACGACTGGGTCGAGGACAGCCACAGAGCTGAGAGCAAGTACATGTCATTGCCGCACCAGACACGACTGTCATACAGAACTTGATTATGGGTACAATTCAATTTGCAATAGATTTATGCATACCATGTTTGATTCCAGTTCTACAGTTTCTTTTATTTCGGGTCGTATGGTTGACGAGTTAGGGTTGAGACCTATTTGATTAGAGAGACCCTTGATCCCTAGCACGGCTGCTGGAGAGAAGATTTACCCGAATTTAGTGTGTAGACTGTCCGGTAGAGATAGAGGGACACACCTTACCTGCAGACCTGAGAGTGTTGGAGTTCCTAGATTTCGATGCACTACTTGGCATGGATTGGTTGGGTGCTTATCATGCACAGATTCACTGCTACGGTAAGAGGATCACGTTTCAGATTCTTGGACACCCGGAGTTTAGCTTTCAGGGGACTTCGACCAATTTACCGATCACAAGGGGTAGAGTCGCCACTAGCGTAGATGTAGAGACATTCGCTGGCGTGTTGAGTACGACAGGCAAAGTAGAGACTAGGTTAGAGGATATGCCGGTAGTATGCGAGTTCCCTGATGTTTTTTCCAGTAGAATTACCAGGCTTGCCACCACCTAGGGAGATAGATTTCATCGTTGCCTCCGTATCGCATGGCTCCGAGAGAGCTAGATGAGCTGAGAGGACAACTCGACGAGTTGTTGGAGTTAGGCTTTATTCGGCCGAGTATGTCGCTTTGGGGAGCGCCGGTATTGTTTGTGAAGAAGAAAGACGACAGCTTAAGATTATGCATCGACTACAGACAGTTGAACAAGGCGACGGTGAAGAACAAGTATCCACTTCCTCGCATCGACGATTTATTCGACCGCTTGACAGTTCGCAGTGAGTTTCTCGAAGATTGATTTGAGATCCGGTACCATCAACGAGGATTAGAGCAAAGTGGACATGGAGAAGACCGCATTTCGCACACGATATGGGCACTATCGCCATTACGAATGCCGTTTGGATTGACTAACGCCCCAACGATGTTCATGGATTTGATGCATCGAGTGTTGAGACAAGATTTGACAGATTTGTCATTGTGTTCATCGACGACATTTTGATATAGTCCCAGGACTCGCGAGGAGCACGAGGAGCACCTTAGGTTGGTTTTGCGGACACTTAGAGAGCATCGATTGTTCGCTAAGTTCGAAAATGTGAGTTTTGGTTGACGAGGTAGGATTCTTAGGTCACATTGTTGGGACCGCCGGAGTGTCAGTGGACCCCGCTAAGGTCGTGGCGCTTAGCGATTGGCCTACACCGAGATCAGCGTCAGATATTCGTAGTTTTCTGGGCTTGGCAGGTTATTACCGGCGTTTTGTACAGGACTTCTCGAGGATCGCGACACCGATGACGCAGTTGACGAAGAAGGAGGTCAAATTTCAGTGGAACGATAACTCGCGAGCGGCGTTCGGACATTGAAGGAACGACTGACTACCGCACCATTTTGATTTTGCCCGAGTCAGGGAAGGGTTTTGAGGTAAACACCGACGCTTCCAAGATCGGTTTGGGTTGTGTTCTGATGCAAGAGAGTAGAGTGATTGCCTACGCATCCCGACAGCTGAAGATTCATGAAAAGAATTACCCTACTCACGACTTGGAGTTGGCGGTGGTGGTTTTTGCACTGAAGATTTGGCGCCACTATCTCTATGGGGAGAGATTCGTCCTATTTACTGACCACAAGAGTTTGAAGTACATCTTCACGCAAAAAGAATTGAATATGCGACAGAGGCGATGGCTTGAGTTCCTTAAGGACTATGATTTCTCATTGGAGTACCACCCGGGGAAGGCTAATGTGGTTGCAGACGCGTTGAGCCGTAGAGGTCGACTCGAGGGTTGTTACCGCCACATGACGCATGATTACGCTTGCTCGAGGCGGTTGAGAGGATTTGTACCGATGACATTCCGACCGAAACTAGAGTAATGATTTGCGGGCGAGATGAGGACTCGACATGTCGATACGAGTGTACTCGAGGGTCGCAGACACGACGAGCGATCGAAAGTTCTTAGAGCTGGCGCAGAGTTCAGATCATCCAGATTGGAGTCAGTCGACAGACTCATGCTTGAGATTTAGAGGACGACTGTGGATTCCATCAGTGGCTGAGCTACGCGATGAGATACTTTATGAGGCGCACCGCTCACGATTTACTTCGCTCATCCGGCAGGGACTAAGATGTACGCAGAGTGCGTCGTCGTCTCTTTTGGTGGCGGGGATGAAGACCGACGTTGCGATTTTATTTGAGGGTGTGATATTTGTCGGCGTGTTAAGGTGAGCATCGCGACCCGGGGGTTATTACGACCACTTCCCATTCCTCATTGGAAGTGGGAGCACATTGCAATGGACTTCGTCGGTGGGCTACCTCGATCTCGCAACGACATGATAGCATCTCGGGTGATTGTGGACGATTAACTAAATCCGCGCACTTCATACCGATCTCGACCACACATCGGGTAGACAGATCGCGAGCTTTATGAGAGAGAGATTGTTAGGTTGCATGGGGTACCGTTGTCGATTGTGTCCGACGAGAGGCGCAGCTTACATCGCAGATATGGCGAGCATGCGAGCACGCTTTGGCACGAAGTTGAATCTTAGTACCGCTTATCACCCACAGATCGATGGACAGTCGAGCGTTTGATCCGCATTCTCGAAGATATGCGAGGATGTGTGTGTTAGAGTACGGCGGATCTTGGGAGGAGTACCTTCATCTCGTGTGAGTTTGCATATAATAACGGTTATCGTGCCGATCGGCATGGCACCATTTGAGGCATTGTACGGAGATCGTAGATCTCCATCTTGTTGAGCGGAGCCCGAAGATGTGGCAGCGATTGGACCAGAGATTGTGGTAGATCACACAGAGAAGATACGCCAGATCCGTTTGAGATTGAAGGGTGCGCAGGAGAGACAGAAAAAGTATTATGACTTGTATCACGGAGAGTTAGAATACCGAGTCGGGGACTTTGTATATCTGAAAGTATCTCCATTGAAGGGGCACAAGAGGTTTGGAATCAAGGGGAAACTTGCGCCGAGGTTCATTGGTCCGTTCAGAGTGGTGAAGCGGGTAGGCAAGGTCGCGTACGAGCTAGAGTTACCACCTCCGATGTCAGGAATTCATCCTGTCTTTCACATATCGATGTTGCGACTAGATAGGTCCAGGGAGGACAGACGACCGACAGTAGATTTAAGCCAGATAGACCTGAGGGAGGATGTCACATACGACGAGCAGCCTATCCAGATCTTAGACCGCAAAGTCAAGATCTTGAGGAACAAGGAGATCCCATCAGTCCTCGTCAAGTGGCAGCACCATGGGGACGAGGAGCTGACGTGGGAGTTGGAGTCATATATGCGCGAGTGTTTCCCCTACCTCTTTTGAGTTCTAAGTAAGTCTTTCCTTTAATTTCGTTTAAATTTCGAGACGAAATCCCGCTTAGTTGGGAAGACCGTAACGACCCTAAAAATGTAACTCGTGCCACGTGTCAATACAGGTGATATGTGGGCCCACTCCGTGGTACAGTCATCAATTCTCGGACGTCGACGCCGAGGTATGTTAGTTTTGTATGATGGTTGTATTATATTATATTTCCTTTGTGCAATTTTAAGTTTTTAACGGGTAAAGACAATGTGTACGAGCGTTGGTAGTACGGGGAACAAATTTAATTAGAAACACTGACAAAAATATTAAATAAATAATAATTAAAAGGTTTTAAAGTCTGTTTGTTACGTCGGTACGTCTATGGTGACGCAACGAACAAAGTTAGTATTATGAGTCGGGTGCGAGAATACCCGAGGGAAACTTTGAGTGTTGTGTGAAATAGATGAGAGCAAAAGACCAAAAGTCAACTAAGTCATCCAAGTGAGTTATCAAAGTTGGTGGGTGAAATGGTGAAAAGACCAAAAGGGCAAAAAAAAAGTTGTAAAATGTATGGACAAGGGTGAGGGGTATTTTGGTCAAATACCCAATTTTCATCTCCACCGTCACCACAATCACCTTATCGATTAAGAAAAAAAAATAGTGGAGAAAGGGAGAATCGAAAGATCGAGCAAGAAGGAAGGAGCCGAGAGATTGAGGAGACGCGACAAGTTGAAGGTGAGTTATTTTGTTATTGATTTCGTTGGTGGCATTGATGGGGTTGTAGACATTTCATTGTTGTTGTTGTTGGGATGTTGTTGGTGATGATTGATAGGGAAGAAGGGATTTAATAGTGGTAGGATTGTGGAGTTGTTGTTGTGTTGTTTTAAAGAAAGAAAAGAAAGGAAAAAAAAAAAAAAAGAGACGTCCTGCATTGTTTGCTTGAATTTCCAAAGAAACAAGCAGAGAAAAGATGAAGACCGGGTGGACCGGGTTTGACCTGGTCAAACCCGGTTTGACCGGTCAGACCCGGTCAAGTCGGTCTTGACCCGACCCGCGACCCACATATTATTTTATTAATAAAAAAAAATATATATATATTTATTTCAATTAAATATATTAAAATTGATTTTAATTGAAATAAATTCAAGAAAAATAGGAAAAATTCAGGAAAAATTCTAGAAAATTCTAGAAAATTATATTTTCATCAAATAAAGAGAAATTTGGGAATTTCTAAGAAAAGTGAAATATTCGAATTTTTACGGACGTTTTGACAGGGTTTCGCCTTGAAAACGTGAGATTTGGCAAAAATAGCTAGAAATTTGGAAAAATCATAGGAAATTGAGGAAATTGATATAAATTGCGTTATCAGGATTATTGTGCACACGGGGACCGTAAGGGGCGTGTCGGAGTCCGTGTTAGCGCGAATTAGCTTGGATCGAGGTAAGTAAACCAAACCGAGGAACACCACAGTATTTCTTGAGCTTTGAATTATTTATTGATGTTGTTTCAATCCCTTTTCGATATTCCATTCCTTTTGAGTTGTCCTAAGGCAAGTGTGTCAAGCGTGATCCTTGCAGAATTCCGGACTCGCGGTGTATTATACCGGAGTTTACGGCTGGGGATACGTGATTAGTTGTATGACATGTACGGGGTGAGAGTTCTCCACCAGATCGCTGGGGACTCTGCACTCGCGTAGGGTTCTTAGAGGAGATTCTGTCCTCGACTCCTAGCCTTTGAGGAGATTTTGTCCTCGGCTTAACGACTTTAATTAGTCGGGACCACTTGTGCCTTTCCCTTGTATTCCGGGACACTCAATTTCGATTGTTTATTTATTTATTTACAGTTTTTACATATTCATGCGCTCCCTGTCCTTTTCTTTCTATCGGCATGAATTGACTGTTCATTCATTTAAATTCGAAATACTGTAATTATTGTTGTTCCTGCTTGGCGTTACTTACCTGGACTCGTCATTCTTGTGTTTGACCGAGTGCAGATCCACAGTCCAGCAAAGGAAAGGCCACGCAGTTAGGCGATATACTTTGAGCGGCCATCCTTTGTTGATATTGGTGACATTTTGGTGTATTAGCTACTTATATTATTTTTTTGTATATGGGGTTATGGGTTGAGAGATCTTTTTAGATATTAAGACTTGGATGATACTCTCCTTGCTTAACATGGTATATATATATGGTATACGGGGTTCCCACACCCTAGGTTTTTGTCCTAACTTAGAGCTTTCGAAGTTGATTTATTAGTTGAGATTAATTGCTTCCGCTTATTACTTTGATAACTCGCTAATTAATTGACTTCACTTTCAAATGATTAATAAATGATTGAATAGTAAGGATAGGCTCACTGGCCCCGCGCGACTCGTCGGGATTGGCTCGGGGTTTCGCGCGGGTCCAGGCCGGGCGGCGCCCGATTCTAGGGTTGTAGAATTCGGGGCCGTCACAACCCGTCTTTGTGCAATAAGACCACACTAGTGGCAATTGACCCTACCAATTAATTAGAACCTTTTGGGACCGGTTGAATACCATAGGAATCTAGGTTAAATCGGACACACAAGTGATCCGGTTGTCTATGTGTAGTGTCTTCACGAAGCCCATTGCAGTCAGCACATTAAATCTGAAACACTAGAATAGGGTTATGCGTTTGACTAGGGAAGTGGTCATTATCGTACCTTGACCATCGAGATAGGGAAGTGCGAGGACCTGTGTACATTACCGGGTCTATAGCTACACTAATTTACTATGATTTGCATGCTTTGATTAGATTGAGGACCATATATAAAATTATGTCAAATTGTGGAGATTTGTCATATCGATGGTTTGGATTGTCTTTCTCTCTTGAATAATTTATTTACTTGATATTTGCAATTTTTGTTTTTTTTTTTTGTGAAATTAGAGATAATTCCTGTGAACACTCCAAGTTAGTATTAGTTTCGTACCCTAGGTTGAAAACTTGGTCTTCGTGGTTTGACCATGTGCTTACCACTACTGTAGTTCTTGTGGTTATTGGTAATCTCATCGGGACTATATATATAAATATTTATTTTGACGTAACCTTAAGATGTGTTCCCCACACTTCTTGAGGTGTGTCGCAGTATACTTGATGCCCATTTCACTAAAATGGGTAACTAGCGCCGGATTGGACTTTGACACTACTGAGTTGGCTACTCCAACAGTCTAACCCAATGCACCAAATCTTGTTCCAACGTGAAGTAGAGGAACAATAGTACTGCTACTGTTGCGCCATGTTTTTTGAATCCATGACGACCTCTTGCTTTCAAGTCCCATACTAAACTATTGGACCACTCAATTAGTTGTTTGCTCTTGCGTCATGTTTTTTTTTGAAGAGAAAATTGAAATTTCATTAATCATTCATAGAATCAAGTACATTGATTCACTAATCCTATTTGTGCAAACAAACTGTCGTTAATTTAGTTTTTTTTCGAAATTAAAACAGTTTGATAATCAGGGACTGCTTTCTATAACGTTGAAACTCATGACAATGCACAAAAGTACTAGAACCACAAAACGAATAACAAATCTTTCTAACAAAGAAAAACCCTAAAACTTCCCAACAAGGAGAAGACAAATCAAAGACCTAGTTGCTCTTGCGTCATGTTAGCACAAGAGATATTAATTTTTTTAAAAAAATTGTATTGTTTAACTTTTTTTTTTGGTTTCCCATGTGGTGTTTGGTGCTAATCACAATGAATAATCCACGCTCAGGTACTGTCGGACCCCATATGGGGGCGTTCTTCTCAACCCAAATTGGCAGGGCCAAGTCCATTCATAAGACTTGAATTCGAGACGTTACTTAATGAAACCAAGTCCCTTACTAATTAGGTCAACCGGTTATTGGTGTTTAAATATTTTTTTATACCCTGTGTTAAGGAATATTGTGCAATTAGGAAATATGCACAAATCACTCCTATAATTATGTTGTGAAATTACTCATGTAATTATGTTATGCACAAATCACTCTATTTATTATGTGCTACCTTATTTAGACATTTCATTTTGTATGTAATTGCATCTCTATATATAGAGACATGTAATAGATTAATAGGCAATAAACTTATCATATTCTATTAAGATTTCAACATGGTATCATAGCCTCCATTCAAATATAGGTAATCACTTGTTTCTCAGCTCTTTTGGTCGACTTCATTGATTTCGATTGTTGCCCTAATCTTTTCTGTGCATGTTGTTCTTCTTGCTCCGTTCTCATTTTTGCTCTCTACTTTGAGTAGTTTTCTTCATGTCATCTCTTTTCGTTGATGTTCATTGTTCGCCCTCTCGATTTTGTGGTTTTGTGCATTATCTTTTTCTTCATGGTTCGCTCCTCTATTTTGTGATTCCTTTGTGATGCCTCTTGTTCGTCCTGCATCTCATCACAAGAGAAAGATATGTGCGTTGCACACTACAAGAAAATTGATTTTTAACAACACTTAATTATGTTGTTATACCATACGTTGTTAAAACTTATTGAATTTATCATACGATTAACTATTATTTACTAAAAAAATAATGATTAGTGATTAATTAAAATATTATAAAACAAGGAATTTAATTAAATTTATACAACATAACATATTAATTTTTTAATTGTAGATATTTTGGTTGCATATTAATTACGTATTAAATAAGTTTTAACAACGTAGAGTACAACAACATTTTTCAATGTTGTAAAAGACATTTTCTGTTGTAGTGGAGGATCTGATCTTTATTTATCTGTTGTAGTGGAGGATCTGATCTTTATTTATTCACCTTTGTTATGCATTCATCAGTCGTTGTCTCCCATGTGTGTCATTACCACTCTGCTTCAGTTATGCTTGCTTTTTATTTTCTTGTGTTATGAGTTTAGGTTCTTTATTTGTTTGGTGGGTTTCTCTGGTTGTGCGAGACACAACTCGATAGTTGTTCCCCCTACTACGCTCCGTTAATCGTTCCATCGACTTTGCTTCGATAGTCGTTCCGCCGATTATGCTCCGTTAATCGTTTCGTTAACTATGCTCCGATAGTCGTTCCGTCGACTCTGCTCTGATAGTCGTTCCACCGACTATGCTCCGTTAGTCGTTCCAACGACTCTGCTCTAATAGTCGTTTTGTTGACTCCGCTCCAATAGTCGTTTCGCCGCCTATGCTTCGTTAGTCGTTCCGTCGACTCCGTTGTTCAGTTATTTTGTTGTCTCATTTTCGTGCTTTGCCCATCGACTCCGTTGTTCAGAATTCTAGACCGAAGTCAATCCGAATTCTACCTGGGTTTAGTTTTATTTTAGTTTACAAACTAAAAGTTGTTTCGTTGTTTCCACTTTGACTTTGAGAGGGAGTTGTGATGACCCCAAATTCCACAATCCTAGAATTGGGCACCGCCCGGCCTAAACCTACACGAATCCTCGAGCCAGTCTCGCTGAGTCACGTAGGCCTAGTCAGCCTTCCTTACCATTTGCCATTTATTACTTATTTACAAGTGAAGTTAATCAATTAGTGAGTTATTATCAAATACAACGGAAGCACTTAGACTTCAAACAAATCAATAACTTCAAGACACACTAGTTAAGACAATCCTAGGGTGTGGAAACCTCGTAATCATATCCACCATATGAATCAAAAGTGAGTATCAATAATGTCCAATATGCCCAAGATCTCTCATAACCCATAATCCCATGTTCAACAAAACATATAGATACTTAAAACAAAACATACTCAATACGCAAGAGGAGAACGCCTCGTGGTTCTCGCCTTCAATCGCCTAGCGCTAATCCCTTGCCTTGGTCTGTTTATCGGTCTGCCTACCGTCACAAACTAGACGGTGAGTACAGTGATGTAGAGTGTAAAATACCAAAATAGTCTAAACAGTATTTCAAATGTCAAGTAAATGGCTAAACTAGTATCATACATGGATATTACGAAGAATATAAAAGACAACGTGATAAGTGAAATCACGGAGATAACAACGATAAATGAGTGTCGAGAGTAAAAAGCAAAAGAAAAGGCATCTAAGTGTCCCAAGTCCACCAGGCTGCCACACTTAGTTTACAACCTGACTTCCAAGACAGACTCTGGACCTACACAAACCCAAGGCAGTCTAGAATAAAGCATTTAGCCCCAGGTCACATATGACGGCCCCAATTTTCCAATACATTTAGGAACGCCCGACCTAGAATCGTACAAATCCCCGAGTTAGTACTCGGCGGTTTGGCGAGCCTAGTCAACCTCCAATTATCAAATTATAAGTTTTATGATAGAGTTATTGCAAGTATAACACAGCTGGAGGAAAATTTATTATTAAACATTTAATGGGAAAAAACTCAGTCAAACGGAAATCAGGAATCTATAAACATGGAAACCCCGTAAATGGAAATATTCATGTACAATAAGCCAAGGTCAAATGAGACACTACATGACATCAATCCCAAACTATAATCCCGGTTTCAATGACTCAACAAATATGATAATAATAACAAACAACATACAAACAAAAACATATAACCTACTCTAGAGTTCCTCAAGTCCAGCCGCTCACATAAAGTCTTCTAGGCAAGGTTCTTTGCCTCTACTGCACTCCGTTCTATCTGCACCCACCGTCACAAACTAGACAGTGAGTAACTGAGAGAAAAATCGAAAGTAATGCCAGAAGAATATAACAGTAATCATGAATTATCAAGCAAGCAGTCTAAATATCATGCAGGAATTAGAAGACAGTAATTTAAATAAACGAGATGCATGATAGACAGACTGGAAATAATAGCAATCGAAACATGCGTGTTCTACGAGTCAAAAGAGGTCATAAGTGGTCTAAAATCCACAACAGTGATGTCGCAACATCGATAACCACAACAATCTAGTACATGGTATCACACAATCACTAGGGGTGGTCAAACACTCGTGCGCACGAGTGCCCGTGTTTTATCCCTTTTAGTGCAGGCCGCATGTTCCTTCGAGACACACACTTATGCCAAAAAACATACATACAAGGAATATGGAACGGAGATGCCAAGAAGTAGATCATAGCAAACATGATGGAATGATAATAAATCACATGGTATTTTCTTAACTGGCTTACTAACGTACATAAGCTTTAGGGCAAGTGTACTTACCTGAACTATCGCAACTCGTAAACACTCTCGCGTCCCTAACACGTATTCCCGAGTTTCCGCTACCTGATAAGGTTGGAAACTCTAATTAATGGGTTGAGTCATTAACTAAACCTAGGTTGAATACCCTAGTGTTTTCTCAATGTTTTGATGATTCAAACAACTCGATGCAAATCGACTAAAAAACCAAACAAAACACAACCCTTTTAGATTTTGAAAACCACACCATATGTAAGCCTAATCACACATCTTAGGCTCGGCTCGGTTGTATGTGGGTCACGTCATAGCCTCGAGGACCGGCGGTGTGACCACGACGTCATAACCGTTTGACAAAACCTTAAACATACACATACACTCAAACCGAAACCTTAAAACATATGTCCAAAATTCTCTCACACCCGTCGTGTGTTCATCAAGATAACTAATCACTCTAGTTAGTTTGAAAATTCAAGTCATCATACCCGTTAAAACAAAATTGGAAAACTCAAAACGTTTAGTCATTCCATAGCCATACTTCAAACATCAACGATAACTAATCACTCTCTCCTCGGCATGGAATGGTAGTTTGAAAATTCAATTCATCATAAAATCACAACAAATTCGCATTCACCGAAGCTCAAAACATTCCCCGAAAACAAAATTGGTGTTTTCCGGTGAGGATCAAAACAGTTGGAAAATCTAAAACACCACTCACAAGGCTACTGGTTTTGACTCTAGGGCGACATCAACATAATCTTGATGACCCCCAAAGAAATGATCCCCAAGCCACGGCGGTCGCCGTAGCAGAAACAACAAAACATCAACCAAAATAGTACATAACGTCATACATAGTTATTTATACACATACATTGGGGTGGGGGTGCTCTGGGATTGATGGAACTCCGGTGAAGCAACGTCGATTCATCCCCGACTTTGGTCACGGCACCGCCCACACCACCGACCAGACGTGAAGAGGAGGAGGAGGAACTCATGTTCTCTTTTCCAACTAGTTTGGGAAGAATGGCCAGCACCACCACCACGACTCACATCATCCCACATTTGGAGATCCTCAGAGGTTCCGATGAGGCTATGGAGTTGTCTCTGGCGTCAGCCACTCGGCCAGGGATGCGTGGTGGTGGTGGCAGTGCACACACTCAACAGTTCGTGCTCGAGAACAAGAGAGAGAGAGAGAGAACACGAGCCTCCAGCGTGGTCTGGTCCTGTGAGACCGAATGGAGAGAGGAGGGGTGGTGGCGGCGGTGTGTTTTGAAGAAGAAGGTGAATAGTGAAATCAGGGTTTTTTCTTCACCAACATTTTTATATGTACATTTAATTGGTCAAATGACCTTTTTGCCCTCTAACTTACTTCTTACACAATTTAAAACAGTTGCCCTTTTTGGTCTTTTCTTTATTTATTCATTTATTTTTCTTTTTATTACATTTCAATGTACCTACACATCTCGATGCCAATCTCACGGCTCTCCTCATTAAGTTGTGTCATTTTAACAGTTTCAATCCCATAACCCGTATGTTGTGAAACTATGCAACTCCCACGTTGATATTGCGTTCCTCGGCCAGTATTTCTCCATAAATTGCTGCGCCCATTTTCTCGCCTCATCCTATCGACTAATGAATTAGATTATTGGGAAATTCTTTTATTTGTATTATTTATTTGTTTTTATCCCCCGTTTAACTAGGCGAAACCTCACTCAACTAAACATCGCCCGAACGACCCGAGACCCATAAAACACTAAAATACTAATGCACACAATCAAAGAATCATAAAATCACTTCGGTGTTGACTCCTGAAGTTCGAAATACCGTCCAATATTCACGTAGTCGAGTTACAATCCTGACAAGTGTAACACGAGTTAGTTAAAAATTTTGGGGTTGTTACATCACACTTAATTCGCATACGGGGCACCGCAGCGTCA
Organism: Stephania japonica; assembly: GCA_039657345.1. Lineage (NCBI taxonomy): Eukaryota > Viridiplantae > Streptophyta > Magnoliopsida > Ranunculales > Menispermaceae > Stephania > Stephania japonica. Next base: position 17,797,627 of record CM077556.1, read on the forward strand.
CATACAGTTCAACATACGGCCACCGCAATTCCAAACTATGGGTTTAACCACGTCTAGAGTCCGTGCACTCACGGCATAGACCGTGAGCACCATGTTGTCCACTTAGACCCAAATATACCACTAATTAAGGAATGCAAACAAAAACCAAGCCGATAAATTAACAAGGATGGATGTAACAAAGGGAATTCATATAATCCACAAGAGAATACTACTCAACAAACATAATAGCTCAAATAAATGCACAATTGAAATAATATAAATACTCTGGTTAGTTTTACTCATAAATACTGCGCGTAACTCCACGTTCAAACTTAAACATCACATAAAATCACAAAGTACTTGGTAATCATTTTTTATCCATTTACATCATGTTAGAGCCTATTTAGAAAATCTTGATTTCTAAATCCACTTCCCATATTTTCCTTGGTTTTTTCTAAATTTCTTAGCTATTTTTGGCCAATTTCACACTTTTCAAGGCAAAAACCCCAACATAACGCCTCATAAGAACCCCGAATACTTCACTTTTCATGGAAAACCCTAAATTTCTCTTTATTTGATGAAAATATAATTTCCTATAATTTTTTAGAATCTTTTCTGAATTTTCCCTATTTTCTGAAATTTTATTTCAATTAAAATCCTTTTAAATATATTTAATTGAAATAAATAATTATTTATTAATATAATAATAGGTGGGTGGGTCTCGAGTCGGGTCTGGACCGCCCTGACCGGGTCGGGTCCGGTCCACCCGGGTCGGACCCGGTCCAATCGGGTCGGGCCATGCCCATCATTTTCTTCGTTGTTCGCTGGAACGAACAAAACTGTTCGTTCTAGCGAACCAACAATTTTTTTTTTTTTTGTTGGGATTGACTCTCACCCCAATCCCAACTAAACCCTAAACCCTCTAATCTTGGCCATGGCTGAGCTTTGCTCAACCATTACCACCACTGTTGCACACACACACACCACACATACAACAACACAACACCAAAAACAACAATGTCTTACCTCGGAATCGTCGACGCCGCTCCTCAAAGCTTTCGATCTCTCTCCTTTGATAACTTCTCTCTTTCCCTCTTTGGATCGGTTGCGTGTGGTGGGGGTGATTTTGAGGTTAGATAAAAGGGTAGCCAAATTACTAAAATGCCCCTCAATCTTATCCTCTTTCTTAATAAGCCAAAGCCCTTCATGGTCTTTTGTATTTTAAATTTCTGATTTTTAATATTTATATATATATATATATAATTACATACATACACATATAAATATATATTTGCCAACAATTTCGTCGTGCGCGCCAATGAGCATACTTAAGCGTGCACACTGCGTTCTACGACCCACACGTGTTAACCACGACCCTGCGTGTCACTGGGCGACCATAAATTTATTATTATTTTATTTATTTCTTGGTCATCCATTAAATTCATTTCTCTGACTCATGTACCCATAATTCGCCTGTTGTCACCCAGTCGATACGTTTCCTAGGCGAACACTACTCAAAACTTGACGTTCGTCCTGTCACACAGACACGAGTATATATCGATAATACACGTCATCACGTAGAAGTTAATATAAAATTTTCGAGTTGTTATAGTCTTCCCAACTAATAAGAATTTTGTCCTTGAAATTAATCTTAACTTGAGCGAAATCTTAGTAAAACGCACATAGCAGGGAAGTACTGTCTAGCCAAATACCTTCACCTTCACTCACGTGGACCCGTTCACGCGTGAGGAGGTGAGACCATACTCTCTAACGGGTGGGCACACAACTAAACTCACACAGAGTTCTGTCACACAGTCTACTCTCACTCACACAAAGTCTAAACTTACACAACGACCTAACACACAGTCCATTTTTTTTTTCCAAGACCCACCAAAGTCCTAGTACACAGCCTCGTCCACCACTTCGAAATGTTGACTCACACAAAGTCGTTGCACACTGACTCACATAGATTCATTACACACAGCTAGATATCCTTTCAAAGGTTAGACTCACACAGAGTCAGGGCTCACACAGAGTCAGGAGTATCACACACAGTTTGCTCCTCCCCTTCGAAAGTTGACTCACACATAGTCGTCGCACACAGCTAAATATCTATCATACCTCGAAGGGTGTATTCGCACAAAATTCCTCACCATTACTCACATAGAGCACGTTCAACTAACAGTCTCACACATAGTCTCCCCAAGTCTGACTCACCTAGAGCCATTGCTAATCCCTGACTTACCTAGAGTCACCATTTACCACTGACTGACCTAGAGTCTATTCTAATTCAGACTCACCTATAGTTCACTCGAGTCGAATATAAATTACCGACTAAACATAACAAATTTATGCCAATACGCAAAATAACTCTTACCGCAGTTGGGTTTCGCGTCGTCTCTGGAACTAGGTCTACAATGGCATGTGCTCTCTCTTACACGTGTAACGGAGCGTTGGCCTGCAGCATGCTCGCCATCTGAGGATAATGGATGGCTATGTGTCCGGACTGCTCTGGTAACATCATCTGTCTCCTTGCGATCTACTACCTCCGTTCTAGTTACTATACGGCTGTTGTCGTCCCGCCGTACATCCTGAAGTGATCGCCTAGCGACGCGGGTCGCTGGAGCAAATGAAACCAACCCTGTAGATACTGAACGTGTTTGTGGTGCAGTCATCTCCATGTCATCGTCCTCATAATCACCATCCAGTCCTGACACTGGATCTGCTGTAACCTCCCTGGTACGTGTACTAAGAAAGCCCTCACTGGCCATGGCTCTCTCGTAGGCCTCCTACAATGTACTCAGAGCCGTCGTCACAACTATCGAACCAATCGAGTCAAATAGCTCATGCATAAAATAATATGCTTGGTCGGCGTTAGAGTTAGCTGCTCCTCCAGCATACTCCATTAATCGCAGGTATCGGTCCATATACTGCATTACAGACTCGTCTGACCTCTGTCAAATGTTTTGGAACTCAGTTCTCTTTAGGTTGCGACCGTAGGTGGAATGTATTTTCGCTCGAACCTCTCCTTGAACTCAACCTAGTCCATAGGTTTTCCTTTCGATGCCACCGTAGTGCACCACCAAACATCGGCCTCGCCGAATAGAAAGGCTGAATATATACTCGGCTGCATATGTGTCGGCGTAGCCAATACATTATGTATCTTCTTATGGGTCCTCATAAAATTCTCTGCAGCCTCAAGGTCAGTTCCCCCGTGGAACTTCTCCGGATGATGTCTCATAAACTCACGAGCCTGCCTCACCTCAGCTGTCGCTCTAATACTCGTATCGATAGGAGTACTCGACATATCATCTGTCGGTGTAAGTGGTACCACCTATGTCTGAACCCGTACCTCCTCGGTCACTACAGGTCCTACTGGCATAGTTTGTGCCCTCAATAATTGGAGAATCTCCTCGAGTTGCTGGCCATGTAAAAAGACCAACTAAGACATCTCATCAAGTCTCTGATGAGCATCCTCTGTACCGCCATCACTAGAATCTGGTTGATCGGCCATCGCTATCTGTCACGAAAGCGAGTTCTCGATCAGGCTATAACTATCGGTAGTAATAGCATACAATACATCAAATAGCTCATATAGTCCATTTTTTTTTAATTTCCCCAACTCTCCTCACTTCCCAACTAAGACTTAAGTTAGGTTCATAGGGTTCCATTCTAAGTTCAACCATTGTCCTAACTTCCGTCGTTTGTGTCTTAATAGATTGTGATTTAACATAGTAATCAAGTTTAAAACTTTAGACTCTGATACCAACTGTGACGGCCCCAAATTCCACAATCCTAGAATTGGGCACTGGCCCGCCTAGACTTACGCGAACCCCCGAGCCAGTCTCGTTGAGTCACGCAGGCCTAGTCAGCCTTCCTTACCATTTGCCATTTATTACGTATTTACAAGTGAAGTTAATCAATTAGTGAGTTATTATCAGACACAGAGAAAGCACTTAAACTCCAAACAAATCAATAACTTCAAGACACACCAGTTAAGACAATCCTAGGGTGTGGAAACCTTGTAATCATATCCACCATATGAATCAAAAGTGAGTATCAATAATGTCCTACATGCCCAAGATCTCTCATAACCCATAATACCATGTTCAACAAAACGATATAGATACTTAATATAAAACATACTCAATAAACGAGAGGAGAACACCTCGTGGTCCTCGCTTCAATCGCCTAGCGCTAATCCCTTGCCTTGGTCTGTTCGCCGGTCTGCTCACCGTCACAAACTAGACGGTGAGTACAGTAATGTAGAGAGTAAAATACCAATAAAGTCTAAAAAGTATTTCAAATGTCAAGTAAATGGCTAAACTAGTATCATGCATGGATATCACGAAGAATATAAAAGACAGCATGATAAGTGAAATCACAGAGATAACAATGATAAATGAGTATCGAGAGTACAAAGCAAAAGAAAAGGCATCTAAGTATCCCAAGTCCACCGGGCTGCCACACTTAGTTTACAACCTGACTTCCAAGACAGACTCTGGACCTACACAAACCCAAGACAGTCTAGAATAAGGCATTTAGCCCCAGGTCACACTTAGTTCACATACTGGCACCGCAGCGCGACACACAGTTCAACATACGACCACCGCAATTCCAAACTAGTGGTTTAACCACGTCCAGAGTCCGTATACTCACGGCATAGACCGTGAGCACCATATTGTCCACTTAGACCCAAATATACCACTCATTAAGGAATGCAAACAAAAACCAAGTCGATAAATTAACAAGGATGGATATAACAAAGGGAATTCATATAATCCACAAAAGAATACTACTCAACAAACATAATAGCTCAAATAAATGCACAATTGAAATAATATAAATACTCTGGTTAGTTTTACTCACAAATACCGCGTGTAACTCCGCGTTCACAGCTCTCACACGCCACCAAAACGACTCACCACGCTTGTCACCAATCCACTAAGCACCTGGTAATCATTTTTTATCCATTTACATCATGTTAGAACCTATTTGGAAATTTTTGATTTCTAAATCCACTTCCTATATTTTCCTTGATTTTTTCTAAATTTCTTGGCTATTTTTAGCCAATTTCACGCTTTTCAAGGCAAAAACTCCTACATAACGCCTCATAAGAACCACGAATACTTCACTTTTTATGGAAATTCTAAAATTTCTCTTTATTTGATGAAAATATAATTTCCTATAATTTTTCAGAATTTTTTTTATGAAATTTCCCTATTTTCTGGAATTTTATTTCAATTAAAATCCTTTTAAATATATTTAATTGAAATAAATAATTATTTATTAATATAATAGGTGGGTGGGTCCCGGGTCGGGTCTGGATCGCCCTGATCGGGTCAGACCCAGTCCAACCGGGTCGGGCCATGCCCATCATCTTCTTCGTTGTTCGCTGGAACGAACAGAACTGTTCGTTCCAGCGAACCAACATTTTTTTTTGTTGGGATTGGCTTTCACCCCAATCCCAATTAAACCCTAAACCCTCTAATCTCGGCCATGGCTTCCGCCATGGCCGAGCTCTGCTCAACCATCACCACCACTGCCGCACACACACACACACACACACATACAACAACACAACACCAAAAACAACAATGTCTTACCTTCGAATCGCCGACGCCGTGCCTCGAAGCTTTCGATCTCTCTCCTCCGATGACTTCTCTCTCTCTTAGACTCTCTCTCTCCCTCTTTGGATCGGTTGTGTGTGGTGGGGATGATTTTGGGGTTAGATAAAATGGTAGTCAAATTACTAAAATGCCCCTCAATCTTATCATCTTTCTTAATAAGCCAAAGCCCTTCATGGTCTTTTGTATTTTAAATTTCTGATTTTTAATATTTATATATATATAATTACATACATACACATATATAAATATATATTTACCAACAATTTCCTCGTGCGTGCCAACGAGCATACTCGAGCGTGCACACTGCCGTACGACCCCGCGTGTAACTGAGCGACCATAAATTTATTATTATTTTATTTATTTCTTTGTCGTCCATCAAATTCATTTCTCTAACTCCTGTACCCATAATTCACCTGTTGTCGCCTAGTCGATACGTTTCCTAGGCGAACAGTACTCGAAACTTGATGTCCATCTTGTCACACAGACACGAGTATACATCGATAATACACGTCATCACCTAGAAATTAATATAAATTTTTTTGGTCGTTACAGGAGTGTTAAGGAATATTGTGCAATTAGGAAATATGCACAAATCACTCCTATAATTATGTTGTAAAATCACTCATGTAATTATGTTATGCACAAATCACTCCCTTGATTATGTGCTATCTTATTTAGACATTTTATTTTGTATGTAATTGCATCTCTATATACAGAGACATGTAATAGATCAATAGACAATAAACTTATCACATTCTCTATTAAGATTTCAACACCTTGTTTAACCATTTTAATAATAATAAAAATTAAATAAAATATTTGTGGTGTAAAATTTGGTGTTTATAGTTGGAGATGAGAATAATACTTTTTGTACTTTTTACACCAAAATAATGTACGTGCAATGCGTTGAAGATGCCTCTTACAAAAAGTTCCTCAATAAAAATCATATAAAATGCATGGAAAAAATGTCTTTTCTTTAACATTTTCTTAAGAATATCTTGCATTTTCTATGCCATCAAACAATTAATAAACGCCTCCTAACTTATCTTAATTAGATCCACTGATAGCAAATTGAAAAAAAAAGAAGTAATATATGTTTTATTATTGTTCATTCAATTAGGGCAAAAGAGGTGCAAGAGTGTCGTTTAGGCCTGCCTATGCGCTTGCATTCACGTGTTCGTAAATCTCATTGGTACTAATATCCACTTTCGGTTCACAGGTGTGAGGTTTCACTCTGAAATGACCCAATACGTAGTCAGTACAATATTTTTTTAAGAGAGAGATCCACACTTATGTACTTCTCCTTTAAGTCACACTTAACTGATGTGTGACTAAACCTTTCATCCCACATATCCCAGCAGGTTGCATCAATTAACAAAATGCTACTCAAATTAATAAGTGATTTGAGAGAACTTCTATTGCCTAGCTAGTTTTAGCTAGCTAGCTAGGTTAAGATGTATGAAATGGCTCCGTATAAATTAAGAAGGTCATTGGAGGTTAAAATTAAATATGAGGAATCTCATGTCATTACTTCAAACTCTATAAGCAATTAATTCTAAAGGATCCCAGAACTCAAAAGGGTTGCTGTTAAACATGATAAAAACGAGAGTGAAGAAAGTCCTTGCACGTGAAATATGGACAGTTAATTTTATATTAATTGTAAGAAATATAAGAATAAGAAAACAACATAAACAGCAAGAGTGAAGAGTATCTCTTTATGAAAAAAAAAAAGGAAAGAGAATGAAGTCTCTGCCAAAGCTTCTCACATTTGTCAAAAGGCAAAGTTTAGAGAGGTCGTGGATTTTAACTCCATAGGAAGTCAAAAAATGAAAAAAGAAAAAAAAAAGAGAGAAAAACAAGAAATACAAGAAATACAAGAAATACGTAGAATTGTTTGGATGGTGGAAAAGGTCCATATCATATACTATATACTTAATTATCTCTTATGCAATGGGACAAAGCCCAGTTAAATATGGCCTCGGACACGATTGGACCTGGGCCCAATTGCTAATATATGGAAGAGTTCCCTGGCACATCTCTTCGGTTCTTCTATCTCTCAATTCTCTCTTTTTTTTTTTTGTTCAGTCTCTCTACACAATCCCATTTTTATTTTTATTATTTTTTGTCAAGTCTCTGCACAATCCCATTTACATCTATGCATTTTTCTTAATTAATTAATAAATACTGGTGTCGAATTATCTCAACTTGGTAATTACAATTATTATAGTTTTTTTTTTTGAAAACATATTATTATAGTTATATAGTGTGTGTTAAGAGAATCCTTTTAATTTTTATTTTTCTTTTGGTAGACAATCCTTTTAATTTTCATGTCTAAAGTAATTATATAACTATGAATGATTTTTGCTCATGTAAGAAAAAAAAAACTACGATTTTTGCTCTTTATCGATAGGTTTTAGAGACAATGCAAAGACACAAATCTATTAATCTCACACAACTCATTATTTACAATGTGGGGGTAAACACCAATTTATAGACCCAAACTTAACCTCTAATCAAACAAGGAAACTACTAAATCAGAAACCCTAAACTAATTTAGAAACCCCACACTAATTTAAATTACCACTCTATCATCTCCCCATAATCTAAATTATCTATCTGAATTAAACAAAAAAATAATCACCCCCTATAATTCATATTGTCTTGATCTTTCACTTCCACTTGATCTTCTTAAGATATCCAAATCTCAATTTCCTCTTGATTTTCTCTTGATATCTAAATCTCGACTACCATTGACGAAGTTCTTTGTCTTTCACTCACCATCTATTTTGCACAACTTTCTCATCGATTTCCATCATTATCAAGGGTGACCTGAAAATTCTGAATTCGAGCTGGTTGCCTCACACTCCTTTGTGGTCCTTAACTGGTACTATGGGTCTATCATCAGAACTAACTAAAGTAGAAGCCCCATCCTCACATCTAATCACTTTTGGTTGAGCAATACCTTTGCTCTTTATGTCCCAAATCCACGCACCTTTCTCATCAAACATGACATCTCTACTAATAATGAATGAATTGGTAACTGGATTGTACAATTTGTACGCTCCAATCCGTCTGGAACATAGCCAATAAAAATGACCTTCACTGTAACGGCCTAATTTTAATTATGTCATTATTATTTTGTATTTTCATATGTGGACGTTAGCTCAGCATTGCGTGGATGTCGCAGTTAGGCTTGGGGCACGCTTGACCAGGTAATAGTCCGTTTTTGTGTGTTGTTTTGCCTAATTTGCGATGAGTATATTCATTTAGGTTAAATTGCATCACAATGTGTGTATTTACATTATTATTGTCGAGCGAGATAGTGTGACGGGTATTCATCTCGAGTAACATGTAGACGAGGGTATCGGGTATGCAAATTTCAGATACACTAGGCTGGGGGATAATACACACATGATAAATGAATAAAATATGTTAAATGATTAATATAAACATCATTTAGTCGTTAGTGGCGCAATGTACATGAATGTCGTGTACAGGAACGACCGCGGATCAATTATTTGTGTTTAAGAAGGATAAGACCAAGAGACCAAGTCACATATTTTTGTCACTTTGGTGGGCTTTTTGACCAAATCAAGGCCCTTGGAGTGGCCTTGAGATCAACACAGTACTTAAGATGATCATGAAAGTATAAATAGTGTGGTTTGACCACTTTCACCACATTTCTCTTTCCTTCAACAACCAAATCCAAAATTTGGCAAGGTATGTGAGGATTTTGTGAGTTTTAAGAGGTGATTTGGAGGAGCAATTGGCAATGGATTGACAAATCAAGGTTAGATCCGTAGTCCTCGTCCTTTTCTACATTTCAGGTCTACTTTTGCGTGTTTTGATGCAATTTCGGGGTGTGAGTTGAGCTAATTGGATTTTCAAAAGGTTGCTATGGTTTTGAGTTGGGTTTTTGAGCAACACTTACGGATTTTGTGGTTGTGGTTGGTGGTTTTAGTATTTTCACAGTTTTATTGAATATTTGACAAAATTGTCGAGATTTGCGTTTTGGACGAGTTTCATCGAGGTATGTGGTTACCTATGGTTGGATTGGAGAACCATAGGAAGATGGAAAGAGTTCGGGTCGTGGCAGCGAGTCGAGAGTGTCAAAAAACCCAGAAATAGGGTGTTGCCGGTGTGACGGCCCCAGTTCCCCATAAACCGGACCCCCGAGGCCATACTCGCGAAGTCAACGCATGCCTAGTCACCCTCAAATCCACATTTCATCATTTACTTATCAATTTAAAAGTTGAGTTATTAGATTATATTCTTATCAGGTAAATTCGCAGCGAAAATCAACTATAATCATTTAAATAACTCAAGAAGTGGGAAATCAGGAATAACCTATAGTGTGAAAACCCTAGAATGGATAAACATGTAAATCTGGTGACAAAATGTGACAATATGATAATACATGATATCCCTAGTCACTCAATTCCAAAATGTGTCATATTGTATTCAAAAACATAATATACAATAGTCACAATCAGAGGAAGTTACCTAGCATCGGCTCTTTACACTTGCTTGTCTCGGCCCTATCTGCACCCACCGTAAAAAACTAGACGGTGAGTACGTGATAAATTGAAAGTAATGACAGAAGAACATAAATAGTAATTCATGAATAACCAATAAAGTAGTCTAAGAATCATGCGGTATTGAAAGACCGAAAATAACACAAATTGCATGATAAACAGACTGACAAGTATATCAATGATAATTGAGTGTCTATCGAGTCAAAAGAGGCCCATAAGTGGTCTAACCACATCAATCCACAACTATTCCACATCCACATCCACATCCACATCCACATCCGCATCCACAACAATTCAATACTCAGGGTGAAACTTAATATTAGGTGGGTAGACAACACTTCTGTAGAAGTGTTCACGTTAACCCTGCTAATATGAACCTAGGAGTACCTTCACGACACACTTATGCCAAAAACACTTATCCAAGGAATATAAGAATGGAATTACAACAATGGCTCAATTCAATATAAACAATAATGGAAAATAAATTACTATGCACATTCTTACTGGCTTACTAACGTACCTCAAACCAATCGCAAAATATTGATCCTCAAGAAGCTTTAATTCGTTCAATTTGATTTTCTAAATCTCTGGCAATCATTTAAGCCCAATTTAGTTGAATTAGAGTCATTTCATGACCCTAAATAAACCCCAAAATTTCCCAAAAATTTTAAAAATTATTTAAAAAAATAGATTTTACTATTCTAAACGTCGTGGGTGACACCGCCAAGCTTTATATTCCACAGCGTCACATAAAGCGTGAAATTTCAACCTCACTAGTTGAGACGCCGCAAGTGATGCTGCTAGGGTTTTGGCTCACGACGTCATTTAAAGAGTCAAACTCCCTAACCTCTCTGTTTTTTCACGCCGTGACTGATGCCGTGGGAGAAAACTCTCCACGGATCCCTCGCGGCGTGACACTTTGAACCTAATTTTGAGTTTTTTGGAACCCCACCTCGCTTCACCGCATTTCGAACCTATCCCAAACTCTTAGGGACGTCCAAAACAACACCAAACCACTTTTGCTTTATATCGAAACCTCGACAAAACCCCGATTCGAAAATCGCACTTAAAATCCCCAAAAATCCTCAAAAATTCACATAACTTCCAAATCTTCAAAACAATCACACTAATACCCTTTGGTCAACCCAATAATCAAATCCATCACCTAACCGAAACCCCAAAATTTCGTTCGAATTTGTCGCGATGAAAACCAACGAAATTACCATTAAAACTTAGGGAATCACGAGAGGAGTCGGGATTTTACCTTCTTTCATGTAGTAGGTTGATCCTCATTGTGAATCTGAGCTCGAGAATCTCGAAATCCCAACGTTCTCACCGTTCTCACATTTGATTGAAAATGAGATAGGGAGGAGAGAGAAAAGGTGATGGGAGGATATTTATACTTCTCACTCCTCTTCCCTTACGCATGTATCCTGAGGTATATCCCATATCCCTCCTTCAACCCAACCAACAAATCTAACTCACTCTTATGACTTCGATAGGCAACTCTTGTCCCTAACTTAACCAATTCTCATTCACACCTTGTGTTATCAGACCTGTACCACCTCACGACTCGCACGTCGTGCGTTCTCGGACACAACAACATATCCACATATTAATTATTTATTTATTATTTTTTAATAATTCACTAATTATTATTTTTTGGTGTCTAATTACCTGAATTATACCATTTTGCCTGAAAATTTCCGTTTTTCCTAGGCGAAACCACACACACAAATCCGTAACGATAAACAAAACAAAATCACGTACTATGACATACAAAGTTCACATTCGGGTATAAATAATAGTACAAACATCACAGAAAAATAAAATATACTCAGTGTCGACTCCCGAGGCTTAGGCAATATGACAAGTCATGACAACCAGGTAACGATCCTGAAACACAACACTGACACAAATTAAATTTGAGGGTCCTTGAAGCTGACATGACACGCCAGTGATGCTGTGAAGGATAAGCCCCCATGGCGTCACCCATGGTGCCTACCCAGGTTGATGTCGTCGGGGACACCGTGGGCATTTACCCTAGCCGGAGACCCTTATGACGTTGAGCCAATAAAGAATAAATTTTTTTTACAATCTTATTTAATTGGCTATGCCTATTGTGGACATATCTCGGGGACCTATACCATGTATCAAATGAATTGAAAATAAGGGATTTGTGATATAAATGTGAAAAAGATTTTCGAGTTTGAGGTATTAACTGATATTTCAGGAATTAGGACATCTTTGACGGGTATTGGACACGTGATAGGAGGCATGGAGTGATTATTTTGGATTAGTTAGAGTACGGTTTGAGGTATGTAGTAACTCAATTGAAATTCTCTCGAATACTTACTTGATTCTTTATTGCTTTATTTCCATTTATTCATTATTCTAATTTCGAAATATTTATTTATACGGTTGGTTGAGTTTACTCCCGCCGAGGTTTAATCTGTTGTGTGCTTGTGGCACACTAGATCATAGCATCAAAGGAACGTCGGTGAATAGTCAACTCGGCTGCTGTTACTACACATATGCCGATGCGTCATGGTCTAAGCCAACCACCGAGTGGATTTAGATAATTCAGACATGTTTTAGTTTACTCACTGGCAGTGCCTGAGAATAGTCCGAAGTATAGTTCTAGTTTGACCAGGATCCTGCACGTACTTTTGATTTCTTACTATTTTATATTCATGCGATGATCTATTTACAGTTGGTTGTTTACTATTCCGCATGTTTATTTAATAGTCTTTTATGGATTCCTGTATTTATTTACTTCCGTAATTACTCATTGAATTTCCTTGGGATTGCTCACTCTGAACTCGTCATCTGTTTTGTTGTGATGGCTTAAGTGAAGACCCTAGTATGAGTCAAGGAAAGGGGAAGCTTGAAGATTACCTGTGATTGTTTGCAGTTGGGCACAGACTCGTACATTTGTTTATTTTCTTATTTTCAGTTGGGATGGGATACTTGCGAGATACCTGACTTGTACATTATAAATTTTGATGTTTTGGGATCCTTATATATACATGATACATTTTGATAGGTTTTCTACATTAGGTAAATGCTCTGAATGACGTGAAGTTATTTATTTTGTCCATTTATCATGTCTGACAAGTGTTCCGCTGAATTCTGATGATCTAATTATGATTGTAAATAGATGACTTAAGTCCATTGGCTGACTTAGGAAATTTGAATTGAAAATGATATAAAATTTAGTTGTAAATTTAAGGTTAAATGAGTTGTGGTGCACATGGGACACAACTAGGTTGTGAAACGGCAGGGTTGTGGGCCTACGACGCATGACATGGCGGTCTCAGTGTCACGGCCCAATTTCATAATCTTGATTAACTTGCTTAATCAGGATCACCGACCCGTGACGTGGGGCCCGCATGAGACGCGCACATTGACCGAGGCACGTGGCCGAGGTAAATGTTATATTTGTACTGGTGTATGCCTAGTGTTGTGTATGTGTGTAGACTAATTAAGTCCATTTTTGCAAACCACGACGTCGAGTTGGCGTGAGCGGGGACACGCCTTGAGAGTGCGTGCAAGTACGGTACCTAGTGAAATTACCGGGGTAGCGAGACTAGGCTAGGAAATAACAATTTATTTCAAATCTAAACATAAATTAAGTTATTTAATTTAGTTGGAAAATACGACGTTCGACGCACGGAAAGCGCCTCGAGTTGCGTGCGAATCGGGACACCGAATGCCTGGGAGTTGAGAATCTGTGACCACTTAGAAAATTTTATAAATTTGTGTGACCAATTAATTATGGTCCATATAAGATTAATGTACATTAATCGATTTAACCTATAGTTATTTAATTAAGAAATCACATTTTGATACCCTATAGTTTGTAATGAATTAAACTAACCTTAGGATGGACCTTGCGATCCGTGCAGCCACACACTCCCATGATGGGAGTCACCAAGTTGTGTCACATGAGAGGCTGGACTGCCTAGTTAGTAGCCATTAGATTTACCTCGAGATGCGCAATGCACACTAGATCCCATCAACACATATATATACAACTTGATGAGATGGGTTTCACTGTTAACATGCAAACAAATCAAAAAGGGAAGAAGAAGAAGAGGGAAAGAGAGTCCGAGAGAGAGGGGAGTCCGGGAGAGAGGAAGAGAGACTCATCGGAGACGGGGATATCAAGATCTTGAGGCGCGGCACCGACATTGACAAGGTGAGTTTGTGTGTGGTATGTTGTTGTTGGGGTGGGGGGGCTCGACGAACCGTGTGCAGTCGTCCGAGGAGGTGATGATGGCGGGGGACTCCCCGCCATCCTAAATCGAAGTTGGGGTTGGGATTTTTTCCAACCCCAACTCAATCAAAAAAAAAAAAAAAAAAAAAAAAAAAAAAAATCTTTCGCTCACGCGAACCGTAAGCTCAGCTTCGCGCGAGAGAAGAAGATGCACACGGCCGGGCCCGCGTGCTCTTCTTCTGGGTCGGGCCAGAGCGGGTCGGCTCTGCCACGGGCGAGCCGACCCGTGCCTCGGCCGGGTCGGGAGTCGGTCCGACCCGACCCGACCCGACCCGAAAAAAGAAAAAAATAAATAAATAAAAATAAATAAAAATAAATAAAAAAAAAGATATATATATATTATTGATTAAATATATATATAATAAAATAAAATAAGATATATTATTATTAATTAATTAATAATAATAATAAATTAATATATATTTATATATTTATATATATTTATATATATTAATTTAATTTCGGGAAAATAAGGAAAATAGTTGGAAAACTCCAAAAAAAATGGAAAAAAATTATAGAAAATATAAGAAATTGAAAAAAAAAGAAGGTAAAAAAAAATAGTTTCGGGACTTTTCGAGTGTTTTTGGTACCTCGATATAACTCGAAAAATGTGCCACAATTAAAGATTGACAT
This sequence comes from Stephania japonica, assembly GCA_039657345.1. Lineage (NCBI taxonomy): Eukaryota > Viridiplantae > Streptophyta > Magnoliopsida > Ranunculales > Menispermaceae > Stephania > Stephania japonica. The sequence continues at coordinate 17,812,683 of CM077556.1, forward strand.
AAAATTCTAAATTTTAGTTAAATATCATGAATCCACTTATAGTGGCTTTAAACCAATTTAAAATGATATAAAAATGAACCTCAGAACTAAAGGAAATTCTTGGGAGTTCTGGTGCACGAGTCTGGGTGTCTGGGAGGCCTGATAGCTAGGACTACTCGTTGACTTGTAAGTGAAACTGCGGGAACTCTTTACTTTATTTCATTCCAAATATTTATAAATTTCAGTCTATTTGTAGACTAGCTAATTTACTTCCCACATCATGCTTTCCTTGTTTTATTCATATTGAATATCGATATAGCATGATGCCTTGTTTAATATATCATTGACTCCATGCTTCCTTATATGCTCAATGTTTGTCTTGAAATATGGTTAATGGATATTTAGAAAATGCATGCTATAGGGTTATTTGTTATGATGGACTTGTGCTCTATTTCCTTTGGGGCTTTGTAGCCTAACTTGTGTTGAAATCATAGCATTGTAGGATATATATTCTTGAAAACTAAAGTAGGGATTATCTAGTGTCCATTGCACACGAGATGCGCGGATTCACGAGGATTTCGGTCTTTCGGGGTCTCCCAAGACTCGCCACTACACTTGGGCGGCACACGTGGCATGAGCCACGGGGTTGTCGGCAAGTATAAATGATTTAAATACGCCGAGCATAGCTCCGCCATTTGGGGGTTATTAGAAAAAAAAAGAGAGATTATTATCATAAGTTGAGCACGAGCATAGCCCATACAAGAGTGGAAAAGGCTAGGTGATAGTTCTCACCGCCGACCGGACGTAGATCATCTCGACTTAGCCTCGTGTCGCTTGTGTCTCGTTAACGTTGGTATTTACTTGCATTATTTATTCAAGATTTCTTCAAATACTACATATGCTTTTAAATACCTTTTGTTTAAATTGGAAATGTAGTATTAGATTTCCCCAGCTTATCACTTAAATATCACTATACTCACCGTCTAGTTTGTGACGGTGGGTGTAGGTCCATCGAGCAAGACCAGTGCCGGCAAGGAGAAGATCGGCGACTACCTTCGAGCTCCGAGCGCGTAGCCGCCCGTACACGTAGGGTACTTTTTGTATTATGTTTACTTATGTCTTTATCTTTTGGGACGTTATTGGGATGAGTGTTAGATTACCCGACTTTTGGCTTTCACTTTGTTTATATATGTTCGCCGTTTACTTGCATATATATGGTGATCGTTATTTCCCGGATTCCACACTTAGGTTTATAAAAGAAAAAAAAAAAAAAAAAAAAAAAAAAAAAAAATTTCCGCTAAAATATTAAAGACTTCCGCTAAATAAAATAATTGTTTAAACAAGAGAACACATGTAATAAAGGCTGACTAATTCGTAATCGAGTCCTATGTGTCGTGATTAGGCCTTAATTACGGGATTAGGCCGGACGGTGCCCTAGATTAGAAGCGGGGCCGTCACAGTTGGTATCAGAGCTTAGGCTTTAGAACCTTAGGGACAAAACATAGTGTTGAATAATGATTTTGATACCAATTTTCCTGATTTGTATCAAAGATCATTTATCATGGAGTAAAGCATAAATTTGAATAAAATACACACCCTAGAAGTGGAAACCAGATGAACCTTGCCTAGGAATTATTTTGTTGGGAATTGAGTGAAAGTGAGTCGGGAATTTGTATATATATGCTATCTTTTCAATATGTATACGTATATACGTGGTAGACTTCGTAATAGTTGATAGGAAATCGTTATCCACATGCAGACGACGATGACGATGCACGCGAGACAAAGCGATGTGGGTGCTAGTAGTAGTCAGCCTCCTACTACATCAAACGACGACTATCAGAGGTTGGCGGATCGAGTAGCGGCACAGGGACAGCAGATGGCTGATTTCATGACCTTCATGACAGCACAGGTCACCGCACTTAATCGTGCCGTCACCACTACTCCTGCGACTACCACACTTCCGACGACCGGACCTACTATTATACCATCCACCATTCCAATACCGCACCATACTGCAGACACACCTATTGTTCAGACACGGTAGTGACGCCGACTCTTCCGTAGTGACCGTTTCGACGCAGAGGTAGCAAGTGATGACTCCGACTCCCACACCTACACCTTCAGCTCGGCGAGGGATTCACTGGTGAAGGACTTTCTCCGCCTTCAACCAAGGTATTTCGACGGGGGAGAGAAACTTTGAGAAGATTGAGGGATGGATATTATCACAAGAGAAGCTACATCGGATTTTGGGGATCGAGGATAGACTACGCCCGCATTTGTCTTCTTATACGCTACGAGAGATGCCGACGTCTCGGTGGCGTACCACCATAGCTACCGATGGGGACTTTGAGTCATGGACGACCTTTAAGGCTAAGTTTTATCGCCAGCATTTCCCCGCAGCTAATATCATGATGAGGTTGAGGAGAGAGTTTATGAGTTTGAGGCGAGAGCAGATGAGTCGGGCTTATGGAGTACCGAGATAGATACGGGTATCCGAGGCGCTTTATGGGGATTTGGTCCGAGATGAGTTGGGAGATGTGTATCATTTTGGGGCGTGTCCGAAGCGGACATTGGCTATCACGTAGTCGCAAGACGGCGCTAGGACACTTACCGAGATATACGAGCGTGCACTTTCGCACGAGACCTACTACCTTGGTGTAATAGCTGACAGGGCAGCCTTGGGGCAAAGATTGACATTAGAGCAAGCCGCAGATTTCGAGAGGAGGCGGCGGAGTAGCAAGGCACCCAGGACATGGGATAGAGGCTTCCATGGATCGGGGATGACTTCACGTTTCACATCGGTGGTACCTCAAGTGTCTTATGTCGCGTCAACACAGAGCTCGGTGGGAGGACGTTCCTTACCACCACCACCGATTAGGCCAAGATTACCGCCGCCGAGAGAGACTTGCTCTTCCCAAGCACCTCAAGACCACGACAACAACATACGTGGTTTTCGAGTGGAGACAAGTGAGTCACGCGGCAGAGACTATGTTATCGTTGCGGCATACGGTCGGGACACATTGCTTTATACCGTCCACAACCGACGAGTACGAGTAGGCCACGTGGCGAGGGACATAGGTTATGTTACCATTGTAGGCAACCAGGGCATACCGCCGAGTATTGTCCTCGCTGACGTGCATGTCACTTAGTGATGCACACCCGCTCATGCGAGAAAGCCCACGTTGATGCGAGCTCCGATCCCGAGCGACGCGACAACCTATGGCGGGTATGAGTTATTTTGCATCTTAGCGTGATTTTATTGTGTTCGATCGTAGTTTATGTTCGACCCGAGTGAACTCTAGGTAAGTCTCGAGTTAGAATAGACTCTAGGTGAGTCATTGTAAATGGTGACTCTAGGTGAGTCGGGAGTTAGCGGTGGCACTAGGTGAGTCGACTTGGGAGACTCTGTGTGAGTTAGTTAGTAGAATGTGCTCCATGTGAGTAGTGGTGAAGAATTTTGTGTGAATACACCTTTCGAGGTATGATAGATATTTAGTTGTGTGCGACGACTCGTATGAGTCAACTTTCGAAGGGGAGGAGCAAACTATGTGTGATACTCCTAACTCACATGGGCCCCGACTCTGTGTGAGTCTTAACCTTTGAAAGGATATCTTGTCAGGTGCAAAGGACTCTGTGTGAATCAATATTTCGAGTGGCGACGAGGCCGTGTGCTAGGACTTGTGTGGATCTAGGGGAAAAGGGGTTGTGTGCCAGACTCTGTGTGAGTAAGAATAGACTATGTGTCGATCAGTGTGAGTTTAGACTCACGTGTGAGTGAGAGTAGACTATGTGACGTAACTCAGTGTGAGTCTAGACTCTATGTGAGTCGAGTAAACTGTGTGCATAGATTTATGTGAGTCCTGGGTTTTGTGTGAACTTGAGCGAGTCACATGTTTTGACTTTAGGTGAGTCTACAGTTTGACGGAAAATGATATCGAGCCGTGTGCACGAATTCCATGTGAATCCGATGTCTACCTTATCACTCTAAGTGGGTCCGTAAATTCAAGCAAGATATCGAGATGTGTGCGTATTCTGTATGAATCCGATATTTGCCCCGAAAGGATTCTGTGTGAGTCCGTAATTTACTTAACGACCATATACTAGTTAGGTTAGCCGTATGCCCACCAAGAGAAAGTTAGTATCACATATTCATGTTGGAACGGGTCCACGTGAGTGTGGTTAAAGGGATGGGGAAAATAGTTACATCCCTCGGTGTGCGCTTTTAGCAGGGTTCCTCGAGTTAAATTTAATTTCGAGGACGAAATTTCCATTTTGTTGGGAATATTTGTCACGGCCCAATTTCATAATCTTGATTAACTTGCTTAATCGGGATCACCGACCCGTGACGCTGGGGCCGTATGAGACGCGCACATTGACCGAGGCACGTGGCCGAGGTAAATGTTATATTTGTACTTGGTGTATGCCTAGTGTTGTGTATGTGTGTAGACTAATTAAGTCCATTTTTGCAAACCACAGACGTCGAGTTGGCGTGAGCGGGGACACGCCTTGAGTGCGTGCAAGTACGGTACCTAGTGAAATTACCGGGGTAGCGAGACTAGGCTAGGAAATAACAATTTATTTCAAATCTACCTTAACATAAATTAAGTTATTTAATTTAGTTGGAAAATACGACGTTCGACGCACGGGAAAGCGCCTCGAGTTGCGTGCGAATCGGGACACCGAATGCCGGGGAGTTGAGAATCGGTGTGACCACTTAGATAAATTTTATAAATTTGTGTGACCAATTAATTATGGTCCATATAAGATTAATGTACATTAATCGATTTAACCTATAGTTATTTAATTAAGAAATCACATTTTGATACCCTATAGTTTGTAATGAATTAAACTAACCTTAGGATGGACCTTGCGATCCGTGCAGCCACACACTCCCATGATGGGAGTCACCAAGTTGTGTCACATGAGAGGCTGGACTGCCTAGTTAGTAGCCATTAGATTTACCTCGAGATGCGCAATGCACACTAGATCCCATCAACACATATATATACAACTTGATGAGATGGGTTTCACTGTTAACATGCAAACAAATCAAAAAGGGAAGAAGAAGAAGAGGGAAAGAGAGTCCGAGAGAGAGGGGAGTCCGGGAGAGAGGAAGAGAGACTCATCGGAGACGGGGATATCAAGATCTTGAGGCGCGGCACCGGCATTGACAAGGTGAGTTTGTGTGTGGTATGTTGTTGTTGGGGTGGGGGTGGCTCGACGAACCGTGCGGTTCGTCCGAGGAGGTGATGGCAGGGACTCCCCGCCATCCTAAATCGAAGTTGGGGTTGGGATTTTTTCCAACCCCAACTCAATCAAAAAAAAAAAAAAAAAAAAAAAATCTCTTTCGCTCACGCGAACCGAAGCTCTCAGTTCGCGCGAGAAGAAGATGCACACGGCCGGGCCCGTGTGCTCTTCTTCTTCCCGGGTCGGCCGAGCCGGGTCGCTCGGCCCACGGGCGAGCCGACCCGCGTGCCTCAGGCCGGAGTCGGAATGGTCCGACCCGACCCGACCCGACCCGAAAAAAAAAAAAAATAAATAAATAAAAAAAATAAATAAAAATAAATAAAAAAGATATATATATATTATTGATTAAATATATATATAATAAAATAAAATAAGATATATTATTATTAATTAATTAATAATAATAATAAATTAATATATATTTATATATTTATATATATTTATATATATTAATTTAATTTCGGGAAAATAAGGAAAATAGTTGGAAAACTCCAAAAAAAATGGAAAAAAATTATAGAAAATATAAGAAATTGAAAAAAAAAAGAAGGTAAAAAAAAATAGTTTCGGGACTTTTCGAGTGTTTTTGGTACCCCGATATAACTCGAAAAATGTGCCACAATTAAAGATTGACATAAAATTCTAAATTTTAGTTAAATATCATGAATCCACTTATAGTGGCTTTAAACCAATTTAAAATGATATAAAAATGAACCTCAGAACTAAAGGAAATTCTTGGGAGTTCGGTGCACGAGTCGGGGTGTCTGGAGGCCTGATAGCTAGGACTACTGCGTTGACTTGTAAGTGAAACTCATGGGAACTCTTTACTTTATTTCATTCCAGTCATTTATAAATTTCAGTATATTTGTAGACTAGCTAATTTACTTCCCACATCATGCTTTCCTTGTTTTATTCATATTGAATATCGATATAGCATGATGCCTTGTTTAATATATCATCACTCCATGCTTCCTTATATGCTCAATGTTTGTCTTGAAATATGGTTAATGGATATTTAGAAAATGCATGCTATAGGGTTATTTGTTATGATGGACTTGTGCTCTATTTCCTTTGGGGCTTTGTAGCCTAACTTGTGTTGAAATCATAGCATTGTAGGATATATATTCTTGAAAACTAAAGTAGGGATTATCTAGTGTCCATTGCACACGAGATGCGCGGATTCACGAGGATTTCGGTCTTTCGGGGTCTCCGGCACTCGCCACTACACTTGGGCGGCACACGTGGCATGAGCCACGGGGTTGTCGGCAAGTATAAATGATTTAAATACGCCGAGCATAGCTCCGCCATTTGGGGTTATTAGAAAAAAAAAAGAGATTATTATCATATGTTGAGCACAGCTCCATACAGTAGTGGAAAAGGCTAGGTGATAGTTCTCACCGCCGACCGGACGTAGATCATCTCGACTTAGCCTGTGTCAGTTTGTGTCTCTGTTAACGTTGGTATTTACTTGCATTATTTATTCAGCATTTCTTCACTACATATGCTTTTAAATACCTTTTGTTTAAATTGGAAATGTAGTATTAGATTTCCCCGCTATCACTTAAATATCACCATACTCACCGTCTAGTTTGTGACGGTGGGTGTAGGTCCATCGAGCAACACCAGTCGGCAAGGAGAAGATCGGCGACTACCTTCGAGCTCCGAGCGCGTAGCCGCCCGTACACGTAGGGTACTTTTTGTATTATGTTTACTTATGTCTTTATCTTTTGGGACGTTATTGGGATGAGTGTTAGATTACCCGACTTTTGGCTTTCACTTTGTTTATATATGTTCGCCGTTTACTTGCATATATATGGTGATCGTTATTTCCCGGATTCCACACTTAGGTGTTATAAAAGAAAAAAAAAAAAAAAAAAAAAAAAAAAAAAAAAAAAATTTCCGCTAAAATATTAAAGACTTCCGCTAAATAAAATAATTGTTTAAACAAGAGAACACATGTAATAAAGGCTGACTAATTCGTAATCGAGTCCTATGTGTCGTGATTAGGACTTAATTACGGGATTAGGCCGGACGGTGCCCTAGATTAGAAGCGGGGCCGTCACACTCAGATTTTGGGGCCACTATATTCACGCCTTTGTCATCCAACGTCCTCCTATTAGCATCAGGAACATGCACATATGCAGTGGATCCAAACAACTTCAAGTGTTGACCCTTGGCTTGTAACCACTCCAAGTCTCTTATGGGTAATAATAGAGAGACCTTTTATGGGACACCTATTAAGTAAATAAACCAAACATGCAACTGCTTCAGACTAAAAAGGATCAGGTAGATCTTTGGCTTTTGACATACTACGAGCCATGTCCATAATCATCATATTCTTTCTCTTTGCAACACCATTATGTTGCGATCTTTGTGTTGGCATGATCTCATGCTTAATCCCATGACGATCATAAAACTCTGAAAATACTGAGGACGTATATTCACCACCACCATTTGTCCTCCAAGTCTTGATGTACATCCCACTATGTTTCTCCACAGTAGCCTTGAATTTCTGAAAGCAACTAAAATCTTTAAATGTATTCTTTGGAGAATACACCAAAATCATCTTGATGCAGTCGTCAATAAACATCATAAAATATTCGCTTCCTTCCAGTGAAGCTGTCTGTATATGACCACAAATATCTGAATGAACTAATTGTAGTGGACATTTGGCATGCCATGGGGTGTTGGAAGTAACCATTTGTCTATGTTGCTCCCCACAAAACACAACCCTCACAGAATTGCTCTAGATGTTGAATCATATGCAATCCTTTCACTAAATTCTTTAGAGTTACCAACTTCATACTCTTGAAGTTCAGATGTCCATATCTTAGATGTCATAACGACGACTCATCAAAAACAATTGATAAGTTTTAGAGACAAAACAAAGACACAAATATATTAATCTCACACAACTCGTTATTTGCTATGTGGGCGTAAACACCAATTTATTGACTCGAACTTAACTCCTAATCAAACTAGAAAACTACTAAATTAGAGACCCTAAAACTAATTTTGAGAGGGTTGCTATTTCAACCCATCAATTCTCTCTTCTCACCTAATCTTCTCTAACTACCTATTACTTTTCAAAAGTCTTATTAAGACACCCAACAATAATATCAGACTCTCTAAAATACCTTTACATCCCACCCAACTTTCAGCCCATCGTTTCCTCTGTTGCTCATGAAGATTGAAGCGCCTTGAGCGCAAAGGTTAAGAGGATATTTTGATGGATGTATGAAGGTTGATGTGATAGCTTGAATTCCTAAACACGGCGTTGCCCGACCTAATATCGTAATTAAGCCTTAATCCCATCCAAGTAGGACTTAACTACGTATTAGTCAGCCTCTTTAACTTATTCTCCTCGTCTTTCACATTCTGGATAAGTAAATACACGTGTTGTTCCCTTACTAAATCTAGGGTTAATTAAAAAAATTTAAAAAACATATTGATTTCAACAAAAGTCTTAACATTTTAGTAGAAACATTAAAGATGTATCATAAGTGTGGAAACCAGGAAATCACAATCACATGATAATAAACACCATAATACATGCTTCAGTTTGGGAGCTTAGTCTTTCAACCTATATACAACCCAAAGTGTATAAAAGACATAAATAATAATTACACAAAACATCAAAAAGACCTACAATATCTGCAGCAAGGTCGGGCCATTGGCTCAGAAGTAGTTGTTGATCTTCTCCTTACCAGGCCTGATAAATGATGAATCTGCACCCACCGTCATAAAAAGGACGGTGTGTACAGTAAAATAGAAAGTAAAATCTGGAGATTCTATACCATATTTCCAAATAAAACGAAAGGTATCAACAACATAAAGTAGTGAAAAACTAAAAACAAGGCTATTCTAGATGATACCACAGTTAAACAAATTAATCTAACCAACACGAAGTAATCATCCACTTGCAGCGCACTTAGGTACCACCCTGTTGGTTATAAATTATGTCACATCAACCTCAAGTAACAGTCAATATCACTAGTGTGCCCAAGATCACCTTATTGGTCGTCGAGATCCTCATGTGATCAATGGGTGAAACTAGTGCAGCCTGGTATTACCCTATTGGTCATGAACTACGTCACTTCAACCGCAAGTGGTAGCTCAATGTAACTAACTAGGGAACAAACAAGAATACATTTCCAACAACACATCTACACTAATAGCATGCTATTCATAATCCCATTAATAATAAAAAAAAACAACAAGAAATAGATAAGGAACCAAAATGGAATCCATGAAATTAATCCAATAAGATATCATGATAAGAACACATTGTAAATGATTAGAGCCAAGCAATAATTCATGATATGAGATTTCTAAGGTATACATTGTCTAAATAGACTAGAAAAAAGTAGTAAGTGGAAATTAAATGTAAACAAGAACCTCAACAGATTTACTTACAAAACACGCAAAATTCCTAATTTCTCCAACCTCCCGATACTTCAAAACTCGTAACCGAACTCCCTAGAACTCCCCCTAGGTTCCTGAAGCATTTAGGCATGTTTTAGTATGTGTTAAGGTCAGTTAAGATGGGTTTAGGGAGTATTTTGTGTTGCAGGAAAATTGGGGGAACAACAGAATTTTTTGCTGTTCAAGACCCCTAGTGCGATGGGTAAAAGGAACGCGCTCCATATTCTGGGGAGACCAGAAATTCACGAATTTTTGGTTCCCCCCCACCCCCCACATGGCCATTTCCATTCGCCATGGGTCTCTGTTCTCCTCCACCAGAGACCCACAAACATCCTCCACAACATAAAAAGGTAGACATTTCTCATTATAATCATGCATTCATCAAGAAACAAAAATCTAACATGCATATTCATAGAAGTTCAAGAACACTTGAAGAATTTGTAACATCCTTATCTTTTGATTTTTAAAACTAATTTTGAAACTTCTTAGCAACTGGATTATTAGAATGAAATGGAGATTTCAAATATACTTTTAGTTTTCAAAAATTAGACCATTTGCATGTCGAAAAATCATAATTTCAATTGCATGTGAAAACCCCCAAATTTTGCAAAACTTATAAAATCCAAAAATTGGAACTCAAAACCAAATTCATAGCTTTCATTTGACCATAAACCACCCTTCTAACACTTTGAAATCATTTAAACACAAAGCCCTTTGATTCATGCATTCAACATATGCAATATAAAATGTGAGGTGTATGGACTAGTACCTATGGTTGTTTCTTCTACACCCTTGTTCAAGCACTCTCCTTGTGTAGCTTAGATCCTCAATTTGGGCTCTTGAATCACCCAAATTTCCAGCCAAAGTAGCTCTGATTTTTAGTTTTTAGTTTGCATGCAAAATGAACAATAAGTTCTAAGTTTTGTCTTTAATAGTTGTAGTTTTCATCACCTAGACACAACACCATCTTCATGCAATCTAATAGCATCAATTCACTCCTACCTCTCCACTTAAACCAGCCAAGTGACACACTTTCAAACACTCAATTTCATGGAAGTGTGTGTTAGCACGTGTCCCAAGGTAAGTCCAAGTATTATTGATTTTTCATTTGTAACCATAGGCTATCAATTTGATCTGTATTAGATAAATACATTAGGCTTATGAAGTAAGTCATTTAAATCACATTTAAATAATCTAAGACTTACCATATCACTAGCTACTCAGTCCCACGACTAGCACGCAACTCAAGGTGCTTCCCCACGCGCATCGAATCGTCGACACTATCGAACTTAACTATTTCGGATATAAGGTACACACATACAATTCACTAGGCATTCACCACATCAAATATACCATATACCTCGGCCATATGCTTTGGTCAGTGCACGTATCTCAACACGGGCCACGTCACGGGTCGATGACCCCGATTATGGCCAAAATATAGGATTTAGAAATTTGGGCCATGACAGTTGAACTTGATCAAATGTAGTGCATATGTTTTGCATTGCAGGGACAAAGAATTGTGCGGTGATGAACTGTGATGGCGTGGAGTTAAGTATGCGGGTAGTGAGAGAGAAACAGTGGGTTGATTCCATATAAGAGGGTGAATGAACTGTGCTTAGAGACTGGACAGAGCCACTGTGACTTTGATGCTTGATTTTGAGAATGCTTTAAGGATGAGAGGGTCAGAGTAGACGAGACCCATAAACCTAATAACAATTTTTTAGGTTACATAAACAAATTAAATTATTTGTGATAACTATTGATTTGCTGATTTTTTAGAAGGAACGATTGAAGAGTGAATGTGAGCGAGTATTGTGAGATCCATTGAACGACGCAAGATTGCATCACTTGTTTTGGATGGGTGAGGAAGAGGGTTGGACGTGCAATGGGGAAAAGGATATTATTGTCATCAACTCATTGGGCTTTTTTTAAGTAATTTTATTTTCTTACACTGGGTGGATAGATAGGCTGAACGAGTTGAAATAGCAGCCCTCAATTTAGATACCCCTATTACTTGAAATAGCAACCCTCAATTTAGAAACCCCTATTACTAATTTAGATTACAACTCTAACATTTATGTTGAAATTAATTAATTAATTGAATGTGTTTTGAAAAATTAGGATTAATGAATCGATCTTCATCATGATTAATGAAATTTCTATTTTATTTCAAAATTTTTTTCTCTAAAACTAATTCTAATGAGTTAAAAGATGGCAATTAATCAATTAATTTTATATTTCAAAATAAATGTCCCAACAAATGAATGAATGAATAAATGAATGAATGAATTATTAATTTTTTTTTATTCGTGTGTAGTGTTGAAGTTATCTTTACTAATCCACTCATGAGGCCATTGCCTTTAAGATTTTATCTTGATCATTTATGTAGAAATATATAAGCATGCATGCTTCTTTTTTTTCTAGATAAGCATGCATGTTGTGTGGTGTTGAAATTATCTCCACTAATCCACCTATAGTCCATGAAGAACAATCTTGATAACATTGAGCATGCACGTTGTACTATATCTATTTGGAATCTAATTAACTATCACTACAACATTAAAGTTCTTTAACAACAAAACCATTAATGACGGTTTGAGAAATCCGTCATGAAAGATAGGTAAAGATGATGGTAACCCTTATCTTAGTGTCTATGAGAAGCAAATAAAACCCTTCTCACGAGAAACCCAACTTCACTTCTCTCGTCTCTCTCCATCCCCAACCCTTCTTCAGCTCTCACAAAAAAACTCTTCTCGCAACTCGCAACTCGCTCTCTCTATCTCTCTCTCTCGCGACTCGCTCTCTCTATCTCACAAAAAACTCTTCGATTGTTCGTCTTCATCTTCAACCACAGAGTGATCTCTCACGCGAGCGCACACAGAATCAACCGAGAATCAACTGTGTTAGATCATCTGCTCTGCTCGATCAGATCTCTCACGCGAGCACTGATTTCTAGGTTTGATCAGATCTCTCGAACTTCTTCTTCTTTGATCTCGATCTCGACATTCTCTGTTTGAAACTAGGGCATGTTCTACTCCATGTACAATGGGGTTGGTCTTCAGTTTTCGATCTCTGTTGATTTGCTAGGATTTGATCTGTACAGATTTGCATAGAAAGTGAAATTTTAGATTTGATTTTCGATCTAGGGTTTTTTCTTCTCACCGAATTGAGGAACGGTTTCTAGGGTTTTAGATTTGCAGAGAAAGTGAAATTTTAGGTTTGATTTTCAATGTTTTGTTGTTGTTGTCGTTGTTGTCCGAATCGCAAAAAGTCGGATCCTTATTTTAGGTTTGATTTTCCTGACCGCCACTAAGGATTTGTATTGTTGTTGTTGTTGTGGAATTGCATAGAATTGTGAATTCAGCTGTGATTTTGTTGTTGTTGTTGTTGTTATAGCGGAAGATTGTGGTTCGTGCCGCAACTTGAAATTCATTGATTATGAAGCATGTTTAAAGAATTTGAAAAGCACGTCATTAAGTGCACCAAATCAAGCGGCATAAAAGAGTTTGATCTATGTAGCTTACCCCATCTAATTTGGAATTAAGCCTATTTGAATTTTTTTTTTTTTGATGATTAATCAGGAATGGAACTTAAAGTAAATAGTTTGTTGGGAAATCGATTTCTAGTGATGTGATATGGAAGATATTGGGTTGGAGAGTATGAATTTTGATATAATGTGCTTACCTCTCTTTACTAATTTGCGATGATAGTTGTGGCTATTGATTTGATAATGATATCTATAGTTGGAAATTGAGCTACTGTTATATCTTCTTCAACTGGTCATTCGTTTTTTTTTTTTTTTTTTTTTTTTTTTTTTTTTTTTTTGTTTGCTGATTAACATTTGAATTTCATCCTTCCTCTCATCTCTCCCCCTAGTGACATCAATTGCGGAGGGAGGTTGAGATACAGAGCATCTTTGTCATCCAAACATCTTGTGGCCGTACGGCTACTTCTATGACCAGGTTGGTGATTTGGTGCCCTTTCCTTCTTTATTTATGTAAAGCTCTCCATTTTGTTTGTGGTTTGAGGTTGTACTTATGCCTTTGAAATCTTATGGGATTATTGTAGACGCGGGTTTATTTGATATTAGAATATGCAGTCAGAGGTGAGCTCTACAAGGAGTTGCATAAATGCAAATACTTCAGTGAAAAACAAGCTGCTACTGTGAGTTTTCTGAGCATATCAACTGCTGCTGTGATTTTAGTTATCAAATATGTAATTGAAGTGATATTTCCTATTCGATATTATTGGGTTGAATCAGCAGTATATTTCATCCCTTGCAAGAGCGTTGATTTATTGCCATGGGAAGCATGTCATTCACTGAGACATAAAACCGGAGAACCTTTTGATTGGTGCTCAGGTGATAAGCACTACCCGAGTTCTTTTTCCATTCTTCCAATTAAGGATTAAAATTATAAACGCTTAATAGATTAGCATTGATATTCTTTACAGGGCGAGCTTAAGATCATTGTATTCTCATGTTGATTTTTTTTTGTTTTGTTTTCTTTCTTTCTTTCTTACAATTATTTGTATTTTCAATGAGGACCCATGATTTGAAAGGTGTGATTTGACAATCTCGCTGTATTATCTCTTGAGCACAAAAAGCTGTAGAATTGGGATAATTAGAGGTTCCATGCTTCTTATTGTAATCATTGATCGTTAATCTTTAGAAGTATGAGTTATTTTATGCAGGTACGTTGTCTCAATGGTTTACTCTAACTTCCATTCTTCTCGTTATTCTAATTATATTTTATGCAGGTACGTTGTGAGTACAGCGTGGCTAATTTCAGCACTGGGGATCGAGTGAGGAGACCAAAGGGCGATAGGTTTGTCTTTCTCACCAATTTCTAAAACACAGTTGTGAATGAGCGGTTGCATTTTTCATTTCCTACATTACCTTGGTTTTGCTACTAGTGAAAATTACATTACCTTGGTTTTGCTACTTCTCAGGTTAATTCTCAGCTTTCTAATGAGGCTCTTGCCCTCCTTAATGTTTCTTTTTCTAGGGAGGATGTTAAGAAGGTTGTATTTGGGATAGGAGATACAAAGGCTCCGGGTCCGGATGGTTTTCGTGCTTTGTTTTATCAAAAACATTGGAATGAGAATCTTCATTTTGTACTTCATTGCTAGGATTGTAATGTATAATGAGAAAATCTGATTCTTATTTCACTTTATGTGTAGGTTGGAGCTGAAAGAAAATAAGTACCTTCTTAGGGAGTTTTTGCAGTTTAAGGGAAAAGACGATGATATTAGTGAATAAAGGAATGTAAAGAGATCGAAAGTAAGTCGATTGAAGAAATTCATTCTCATCTGGTTTTCTACTTGGTTATCCTTGTTGAGCTGAATTCAATTGTTTCTTGACAGACAATCAGATAAATGCATATCTGGCCTTTTTTCTTCTTAGTGATTATAGGAATGATAATTACATCTTCCTGGCCTCTGAAGCTTACAGCTAAATCGTGAGCGCACTTTTTTCTTTTACCTGAATGTCTCATTTCACTTGTTTACTGTGAGTTTTCATAGATTCAGTTCAATTTTTTTTTTGGTGAATGTTCAAGCTTAATTCTTAACTTGTGTATCTTTGTTGATCATCTAGGAAAAAGACGAAACTCTAAGAAGGAACCCGGATCTGTATTACAACTATGGCAAGGTAAGTTTGTTTCTTTGTTATTTTCTTTTCTTTTATTTTAAAGTTCAAATTTAGGATATGCCACACTATTTTGAGGAGTAAAATGAATATTGCAGATGGGGTTATTACATAGTCTATGGTTTAATATAAATGTAAATAAAAAATGTAAGTCCTATTGTTCTAAATTAAAATACGACCATAAGACTCACCTCGGGATCCATGCGAGCACACACCCCCATTAAATCTGTGTCAATACGTGTGTTAGTAACTGGAAATTAGTGGAGTTAGGAGTGAATAAGGTCCACAAGATCTCATGGAGATAAAAAAAACACAACTTGATGAATTGGCCAACTATATAAACAACACTTAACTCATTCTCACCATTTGCATGCAAATCTAAAAAAAAAAAAAAAAAAAAACAGAGCTGAACATGTTGGGGCTGGAATTTGGAGAAGGAGAGCAAATTAACAATCAAGGTTGAAGGATTAAGTTCTACTCACTAGCTACAACCTTAGGTAACACATCTACAACTCAATGCATTCAAATTTGAAAATTTGAGAGTTTTTGAGCTTGAATTCAAGGGGCATTTGTGTTCAAATGGTTTTGAAGTATTTCAATGTTGTTTTTAATAAAAAAACAAAGCAGTGATTGGCATTTGGTGAAGAATGTTTATGAGGTGGTTGAGAGGAGGGTGTGTGAGGGGAGGTACTTTGATGCAGTTCACTCTATCAAACAGATGTAGGTCCAAAGCAGCAACCACTTGGAAGAAATTGAAGATAAGAGAAGAATGTAGTACTGCAGCCTTGCCCTGCACTTCGTTCGATGACATGAGCCATGGTAATTAAGAGCATTAGCATCTTAGTCAAGACATCAACTCATTTTTTCTCTCTTGGTTGTTTAAATTCTGAGATTGGTTTTGGGTTTTAGCTAAAATTGGATTGCTAATGAGTGTGTATTTATATGTTGTAAGAGAGAAGCCTAAGCTCATTGTACATTGCCAACATTGGTGAAGGACATGCAGAGGTTCAGATTAAACGTGTAATTTGCTACATGTTGCAAGAAACAACGTTCATTTTTTAAAAAGAAATTGGAAATTCTTTCGTGACGGTTTTAAACCGTCACGAAAGCTTTTTTTTGTTTTGGTTTTAGATAAGATGACGGTTTTTAACCGACACGAAAGGCCTTGTACTTTTGTAACAGGTGATAACATGACGGACTTTGCAACGGTTTTAAACCGTTATGAAAGCCTTTAGTGACGGTTTAAAACCGTCATGAAAGGTCTTTTTTGTTGTAGTGTAGTAAGTTTCAAAATAGGTGAACAGTACTTTCCTACTCTAAAGATTTTGATTATAATTGGATAAGAAAATGATAATTTAACAAATTTTAGACGCACAGGTATACATTTTGTTTTTTAGCCACTTATGACTATTTATTGTCTCACTAAGCATGGGCCTACATCTGACAAAATATCATAAATAACTAAAAAATAAAGTTTGCGCCTCAAGTGTGCTCAATTATCATTTATCAATTGAATAAGACAAAACTTCTAGGTTTTTTTTTTTTTTTTTTTTTTTTTTTGGTAAAAAACTTCTAGCTATTAAGTGTACTCTTACTGACTACTCTTTGTCTAAAAAAAAAAAAACCGATCATGCATGATAAATATAGTATATGCTCAAATTGTTCTTGGCTACGTAAAACAAAAGCTAGACAAGTCATTTTAGAATTACATGCACGTATCGTACGTGTGTGCAGTTGGTGTATGGTTTTAATCGTATAATGGAATGTACTACACTTGCCCAAAGTGGCAAGATTTGATGGGAGTCATTCGTTAATAATCATCTTTTATATATATACCAAGAGTATTAGGATGACTCACTACTGACATGTTATAAGCACACAATTTTTTGTTAACAATTTTGGTAGTTGTAGTAATTGTCTATAGTGAGTAACTTTAGTATTATTCTCAAACACAAAATTTGTAAAAAAAGTAAAAAATAAATAAAAAATATAGTGCATGCCAGAGCAATAATAATGGATCACTTTAGCATTTATATATATATATATATATATGTTATGATATGGATGAACAATTGATCAAGACTTTATATGACTAATCATTGTCAAGCATGGCTCTTACATTGAGTGGTAGTATCAAGCATGGCTCTTACTTGTATCCATATCAAATGTACTCATTATTCCATGTATTGTCAATGTTGCTTGTGAAGAGTTGTATGACTTGTGATGTATGTGTTACTTGTAAACATTGTCTAAGTACATTTATCATCATCACCAAAGGGCCTATATAAAGGGTGTCAACCTCATTGTAAAAACACACCAAGTTGTATACAACTTCTCATTTCAACTCTCTCATTTCTCCTCTTCTACTTTGTAGTTGTAGTTCTTTGTAGTTCTTTGTAGTAGTAGAAGTTCTTAGTTCTTCTACTTTCTTTCTCTAGTTCTAGCAAGTCTCAATTCAATTTACAACACGTTATCAGCACGAGCTTGCTCTAGCATTAAGGAGATCTTGAAGTTCAAGAAGGCTTGTTAAGAAGACAAAGCTAGGAAGGTATAACTTTTATGAGTTCGGTTTATTTCTATATTATCTTGGTTGCTTCACTTTTATATGCATTCTTTATTCATATATTATGCATTATAACGTTACCGATTGCGAAAGTATGCTCTGTAGTTGCGTCTTGTACGATCTTCTACATCAGAAATCAAAAGTCAATATGTGACATAACTAGTTTTCTCGCTATACTACAAACGATTAATTATGCTCCATTCTTGATTTTTTATATTGCAAATAGTGTTATGAGTTTGGGTTGATAGTGGGTAAGCCTTGTCCCCGGTAAAGCTAAACATTGAAAGGGAGACGGGTTATCCCGTTCGAGGAGGCATGGTTTTAAGTAGACTTCGTCTCTCGCCACCCAACCCGGAGGTTGTCCCACCAACTCATACAAGTATTACATTTTGCGTATTTATAATCAAGTTGTGAACATATATTTAATGGTATATTATCTATTTTGTATAAAAAAGAAAACTATTTAGTTTATCCCTATTTTCATAAAGATTTTATTTAATTATAATTGAATTAATTACCTTAACAATATTGACAATACTAATTACTTGTCAAGGCAACGGGATGCTCAAATTATATATAAAGTATTTATGCAAGGCTATGCGTATAAATATTTATTCGTCAAATATCTCTTTAGACTCTTTAGAGATTTGAAAAGTGAATATTTCACTTTATATTATCATTTCACCTCATGGAGCTATCTATATCAAAGCCAAAATTGGTGATGCTCCAAAAGGCTCAAAATGAGCGGCTGGGTCTCACGCTACAAATTTTATATCAGTCAAATATCATTTATTATTCTGCAATTTCAATTACCTCTATATTGAGGCTATGCAAAAATATGACTGATGAGATAAATAAAAGCCACGTGGCTCGCCTCGATGTATTACTGCAACAAATTATCGAGCGCGCACATCAATCCATTAAATATTAATTATGGATTGAATCCTTGTCTCGTGGTAGCTGAGTAAAATAATAAGATATTATAAATATAATATCACTCATGTCCAATTGGTTTAGCTTCAAATTAAGAAGCATATGTTGCATATAATGACCATAGTCGCAATTACAAATTTATGGACGTGGAAAAGGTGAAAAGATATGGTAAAAGTCATATTGACAATTCCATTGATAGTCAAAATAAAAAGTGGTGCACCACTAGAAAGGGTAAATTAGTATTGACAAGGAGCGCTCATAATTGTGACATTTTTTTTATCACGTACGAAAGGCTATGCTGCCTAAATATTGTCATATACATACCCAAATATTTTTGATCTTTTACCATGCCTTTAAAATCAAGGCAAAATTATGAATTTTACCATTAAAATTAGCTCAATTAAGTATTGACACATTAAGATGTGTTCAAATTATGAGCTAAATAAAGACGAATAACGCATGTCTTACTTATTGTACTACATGTACATTGTAATATAAAGAGTATTCATCGAATTTAAACTTAGCAGAGGCTAATGTTTATGCAATATCTGGTGCAACTATAATGTTGTCAATGTCTTATATAGAAGTTATTCAGTATGATTTGTTTCATTTGAAAATTTAAATTCCCAGCTTTATCCTCTGGATTATATTTTACTCATATAAGGCATGTCGAAACGAATGTCGTCTTAAATAAGAAAATTAATGATCCAAAGACATTCATTTTATGGCACGACCGGCTTGGTCATCTAGGATCATCAATGATGCGAAGAATAATTAATAATTCGCATGGACATCCTTTAAGGAGTCACAAAATATTTTCAGCTGGTGATTATAATTATGCTAGTTGTTCTCAAGGTAAATTGATAGTTAAATCATCCCCAAGTAAAATTGTTGTGGAATCCCCAGTTTTCTTAGAACGCATTCAGGGAGACATATGTGGACCTATTCATCCTCACTATGGACCATTTAGATATTTCATGGTTTTGATAGATGCATCAACTAGGTGGTCACATGTTTGTTTGCTTTCGACCCGCAATGTTGCATTTGCTAGACTTTTAGCGCAAATCATTAAGTTAAGAGCACAATTCCCTGGACAACCCAATCAAGACCATCCGTCTTGATAATGCCGGGAATTTCAATCTCAAGCATTTAAAAATTATTGCATGTCTATAGGAATTACCATTGAACATTCTGTCCACATGTGCATACCCAAAATGGTTTGGCGTAATCTCTAATCAAACGCATTCAATTAATTGTCGACCTTTAATCATGAGAACTAAATTATCAACTTCGGTTTGTGGACATGCAAATTCTTCATGCAAAGATCTATCATTCGTTATAGGCCTACCGCATACCATGAACATTCCCCCATGCAACTCATTTTAGGTCAACAACCAAATATTTCACACTTAAGAATTTTTGGTTGTGCAGTGTATGTTCCTATACCACCTCCCAATAGAACTAAGATGGGTCCACAACGAAAACTTGGGATTTATGTTGGATTTAACTCATCGTCCATTATAAGATACCTTGAGCCCTTAACAGGGGATTTATTTACTGCACGTTTTGCTGATTGTCACTTTGATGAAGCAATTTTCCCACCATTAGGGAGAGATAAGAAGTCAATTCAAAAAGAATGGCGCGAAATTGCTTGGAATGCATCAACTTTATCACATTATGATCCACGAACAAATCAGTGTGAACTTGAAGTTCGAAAGATCATTCATTTGCAACAAATTGCAAATCAATTACCAGATGCATTTAATGATGCAAAACAAGTGACAAAATCACATATTCCAGCTGTAAATGCTCCTGCAAGAATTGATGTCTCTGTGCAACAAAATGCAAAAGAACCAACAAAACGCTTAAAGCGTGGAAGACCGATTGGTTCAAAGGATACAATTCCTCGAAAAAGGAAAACGGGAGTAAAAATAAATACTCCTGAGAAAGCACAAGAATCCTTTGATAAGGGTTTGTCAGAACAAGTTAATTCTGATGTGAAACAACTTCCTCTAGAAAAAGATGAAAAATATGAAAGTAATGAGATCTCAATAAATTACTTAAACTCTGGTAAGATTTGGGATCGAAATAAAATTGTTCCTAATGATATATTTGCTTTCAATGTGTCCTTTGAAATATGTGAAAATGATAATGATCCAGAACCACGATTAGTGGACGAATGTCAAAAAAGACCTGATTGGCAAAAATGGCAAGATGCTATCCAAGCAGAGCTAAACTCGTTAAGGAAACGAGAGGTTTTTGGATCAATTGTCCAAACGCCAGATGTCGTAAAGCCTGTTGGATGTAAATGGGTATTTGTACGAAAGAGAAACGAAAAAAAATGAAGTTACAAGGTACAAAGCAAGACTTGTAGCTTAAGGTTTCTCATAAAGACCTGGCATCGATTATGAGGAAACATATTCTCCTGTTATAGATTCAATCACATTTCGGTTCTTGATAAGCCTTGCAGTCTCTGAAGGGCTTGATATGCATTTAATGGATGTCGTTACAGCATATCTGTACGGATCTCTAGACAGTGAGATATATATGAAAATCCCTGATGGATTTGTAATATCCGATGAAATAAAATCAAAACCTCATAACATGCATTCTATAAAATTACAAAGGTCTTTGTACGGGTTGAAACAATCCGGACGAATGTGGTACAAACGTCTTAGTGATTATTTACTGAAAGAAGGATATGTAAATAATCCGCTTTGCCTGTGTGTCTTCATTAAAAGATCATCAATAGGATTTGTGATTATTGCTGTATATGTTGATGATTTAAACATAGTGGGAAACCACGACGACATCGTTAGAACATCCGAATACTTGAAAAAGGAATTCGAGATGAAAGAACTTGGAAAAACAAGACTTTGTCTTGGTTTGCAAATTGAACATTTTTCAAGTGGAGTACTTGTCCATCAATCAAATTATATTGAAAAATTATTAAAAAGATTTTATATGGACAAGGCACATCCATTGAGCTATCCAATGGTTGTCAGATCACTTGAAGTGGATAAGGATCCATTTCGACCTCAAGAAAGTGATGAAGAGCTAATTGGTCCTGAGGTACCATATTTAAGTGCAATTGGTGCACTTATGTATCTTGCAAATTGTACAAGACCCGATATTGCTTTTGCTGTCAACCTACTTGCAAGATATAGCTCTTCACCAACTCGAAGACATTGGAATGGTGTTAAACACATTTTTCGATATCTTCGAGGAACAAGTGACATGGGTTTATTTTACTCGAGAGGGGTAAAATTAAATCTCCAAGGTTATGCTGATGCTGGATTTTTATCAGATCCCCATAAGGCCCGTTCTCAAACGGGATATGTATTCACCTGTGGTAATACTGTTGTATCATGGAAGTCAGTAAAACAAACTATGGTTGCCACTTCTTCCAATCATTCTGAAGTACTTGCAATTCATGAAGCAAGTCGTGAATGTGTTTGGTTGAGAAACATGATTGAACATATTCAAGAATCATGTGGATTGCCTTCAATAAAAGATTCTCCAACAATATTATATGAAGATAATGCAGCATGTATTACACAATTAAGTGAAGGATTCATAAAAGGGGACAGAACAAAACATATTTCACCAAAATTCTTTTATGCACATGAGCTTCAGAAGAATGGTGAAATTGATGTCAAGCAAATCCGATCGAGCGATAATCTTGCTGATTTATTCACAAAAGCCTTACCAACTACGACATTTAAAAGGCTTACATATGGTATTGGCTTGCGTAAACTTAAAGACATTGTAAGTAAAGAAACTGAACAAGTTTAACCCATGTTCACATGAGGGGGAAGTTATTGATTAGTGTATTGCACTCTTTTTCCTTAGCTATGGTTTTATCCCATTGGGTTTTTCTAGCAAGGTTTTTTTTAATGAGGCAATCCTAACAATATTATACTCATCTTAAGATTAATAAGAAATGTGTACTCTTTTTCTTTTGCTAGATTTTTTCCCACAGGGTTTTTTCTAGTAGAAGTTTTAACGAGGCACATTCTCTCAACAATTGTCATACAAGGGGGAGTGTTATGATATGGATGAACAATTGATCAAGACTTTATATGACTAATCATTGTCAAGCATGGCTCTTACATTGAGTGGTAGTATCAAGCATGGCCCTTACTTGTATCCATATCAAATGTACTCATTATTCCATGTATTGTCAATGTTGCTTGTGAAGAGTTGTATGACATGTGATGTATGTGTTACTTGTAAACATTGTCTAAGTACATTTATCATCATCACCAAAGGGCCTATATAAAGGGTGCCAACCTCATTGTAAAAACACACCAAGTTGTATACAACTTCTCATTTCAATTCTCTCATTTCTCCTCTTCTACTTTGTAGTTGTAGTTCTTTGTAGTTTTTGTAGTAGTAGAAGTTCTTAGTTCTTCTACTTTCTTTCTCTAGTTCTAGCAAGTCTCAATTCAATTTACAACAATATATATATATATTGCAAGGCGATTGTGATGAATGATGTGCTTCACTTCATGCATCTTTAATTATCCCACGGAGATTTTATACAACTTTTCCAAAGATTTTCAGTACTTGTAGAATCATACACATGAACTTTTTGAAGTCGTACACAAACCAGTTGTGTCCCCACCCCCACAAGTTTTTTTTCTTGGTTACAATCCCCACCCCCCACATTTTTTTTTATTAGAAACAACTTATTCCCACCAAAATCCGAATACAAGACCTTTCACTCTCAAACCTCAATTGGTCAATTTACATATCGTTATACTACGTCTTGACTACTCACGTACTCGACAGTCCAAGATTTATGCTAATAGTTTCGCTGCACATAACTATTTAATCTTGAAACACCAATTTTAAGTATACATTCATGATGTGAGAATAAGTTTTGTATTCTTAGGATGTAATAATCTTGCAAGTCTTGATATGAAAATGGTACAGACTAAAAGCTTTTGGTTTATCGCCTTATCGAGTTAGCATTGATCTTACCAGTGGCAACTGCAATGGTTGAAAGATTTTTCTTGGTAATGAACATTATCATGACAAGATTGCAAAATAAGATAGGTGATGAATGATTGAACGACATAATGTATTATATTGAGGGAGACATTTATTGATATAGATGAAGAAATTAAAAATATTACACCAATTTCAAAATATATATAATCGCAGAATTCAACCTCCTTCACACATAATTTACCGATATTTTTAATTAACATTGTAAATTATTATTAATTTATTATACTAATTTTTTTTAATAGTATCGACAAGCCATCAACTTTAAACTCTTCAAGTTCAGTTGTCCACCAAATTCTTAGGCTGCCACATGGTGCGCCGTGAGCCCCACAACCCTACCACGTCACTGACCTGCTAGGTCCCTCTCACCTCTACAACAACTTCAGCGAAACACTGATTGACGCTCACAACACCAACTACCGCTTGCACTTGAGAACTTGTCGACATTGGAATAACTGTGACAACATGACCTTCATCTCCAAATACTATCACCGTATCTTCAATGAAGTCTTAGTCATCGTCAAACTTAAGTGGCTCGTCAAAGTTGACATATTTTTCCTCCCTTTAAATATACCTTCCCTATTAAAAGGGAAATCTCCTTTTGTTTCTTCAAAAACAATAGGGCCTCTTCGATAGCTTGGGACATGGAGCCCATGAATCTGTAACAACTTTGTCATCCCTACAGATAAATCATTAACTTGCACGAGGATTTGTTCTTGTGATGCAAGAAATTGAGTAAAAAACTGCTCCAGTTAGACTTAGTTGTCTCGTTGATAAACATTTTCAACTCATTGGTAGTTCTGATTCTTTTTCGGAGGCATGATTGATGTCAAATCACGCTCAATGAAGGCTCTGATACCAAACTAACGCAGCGGAAGTCTTCCAAACTAATTATTCGACACACGAATAATGCAATTCAGGGCATTGAGAATTAAACCCTAATTCTTTAAAAAAAGAAACACTATTCTTTATATAAAAAATTCAATAATCAACTCCTAAACTATTACATAAGTAGCTTTTATATAGGCTTGTAAAATAATAAGATTCATAATTTTAATAGAATACCAAAAGACACATTAATTGTAATTCTAATAAAACTCTAACTACTACTAACTCTTATTTAAACTCTAACTTTGACACAAAAATGTCATATAACTTGTAATCCAACTAAAGAAACCATCTTATTTAATAAATAAAAAATCATAATCTAGCACAAACTCTTATTTGCATCAGGTTTTAAAAATATACACTTTGGTCCATCTAATTTACTTCTAGTTAGTAAAAAGGATCCTTGGGTTAGTGTCAAATTAAAATATTACTATTATATTACTTTTTGATGGTGTGACATAATTATTTTACCAACAACCTAGATAAGGTAACACACAAAAGACAAGCACTTGTTGGCGTCCCTTTGATGTACACCAGGATGTGTACATGCATGCATGTTGGCAAAAATCGAGGGGTGCCGGCTTGTGCATGTCCTTTTTGTGTCTACTTTACATTAACATTTTCCTATATATATATATATAAATATATAAATATATGAGTACTTTTACCATAAGAACCAAATATATACCCATGTCATGGATACACTATTTATAACTATTGAATTTTAAATTCAATACATTAATCGAGATGACATAAATGCATAACACATTTTGAGGGGTTCTCATGATATGTGTATATATTTAGTCTCCATTGTAGAATTTTCCAACCTTAATGATCAAGAAACTAAAGTGTTTTTAAATGTGGGGTGGGAACCATTTGGGTGACTCTGTAGTTTAATATAGGGTTCAAAGAGTAAAAATTCTTGAATTCAAATTTTGGTGTGGACAACTTATAATGAGTTAATCAAACTCCCAATTAGCTATTAACCCAAAAATGTGGGTTTAGGTATGTCCAAACATCCGTGTAGTCATGGTGGTGAAAGACATCACAAAGGAGTCTCGCCGCACCAGTGACCACCATATCGCCCACTTAGACCCAAAAAATCACTCATTAAGGATAAGGAAGCACAAAGCCAACAAATCCACCAAGGAAAGATATCACGAAGAAATATTCAACAACACCACATTTCACAATGAGATACTGTTCAACAAGGTTAATAGCCAAGTAAATGAACAAATGAAATTATATAAATACTCCAGTTAGTTTTACTCACATACAATGCAAAACTTTGCGCTTGTGGCTCTCACACATCACAAAAATGGTCCCGTACGCTTGTCACCAATTCACTTAGCACCTGGTAACCATTTTCGATCTAATTTGATCGCGTTAGAGTCTTATTTTTGTTTAAATTGTAATTTCTCCTTAATTTCCCCATTATCCAACTATTACGCATTCGCACTATTTTGTATCAATTCCCTGGGATATTGGGTCACATTTGAACCCATTAGAATACTCGAGATAAGTCCCAAAGTTTTCAAAATTTTGGGGTAGTTAACTGTGACATCCCCTAATTCTATTTAAGGAATGTCCGACCTGAAACCCTAATTAAGCCCCGGTAAACCAGATCGGACCTAATTAGAGCCAGCAGCCTTACCACATTTCCTGACAACAACCTGTATATCTTAATTTAAATAAATAACATAAAACAAACGCAACGAAAAATTTAAAACTTTTTCGATAAAACACAAGCTATACAATACCGGCATGAACATCGGTATTGAGCTCTTATTCCCACCCATTTAATTACAAATCATAATGCAATACCATATATATATAACAGGAAACTCACTGCACCGTAGAGAAGATACTAAACTCCTGGTCTTCTCCTTTCCTGAGTTTCAAGTCCTAGCGTACATTCATACCTGAAGATGTTAAGGTGGGTGAGCTCCTACATGCTCAGTAAGTGACTCTCATACCAACCATCAACTATCAATTAATATCAAGGCAATGTATAACAACATGAATCAAATGCATA
Source organism: Stephania japonica (assembly GCA_039657345.1). Classification (NCBI taxonomy): domain Eukaryota; kingdom Viridiplantae; phylum Streptophyta; class Magnoliopsida; order Ranunculales; family Menispermaceae; genus Stephania; species Stephania japonica. Next base: position 17,839,416 of record CM077556.1, read on the forward strand.
TCTACAGGAGCATATGAATCAATATAAACAATATATATATATATAACAGATGCAAGTTCTTTGGTTCATTGCAATGTAGCCGTGATTTGTATTTCACATTTTTCGTATTTGCATTGAGTCGCCCCTTCACATATCCAAGAACCAATCACTGGGCATCTAACCAGTTCTTGTCAATGTGCCGCCAACTCGTAAAACACCGAGTCGCACTTACTCATCATCACTAAACCAATCACTGCTCATCTGATTGGTTTAAGACTAATGAGCTGCTAAACTCAATTGGAAAGCATTGATCGGGATAATTCCCAAGTCACTGGGTGCGGTGATGGTTAGCAACTCCACCACAGCTCCAAACCCCAGGCCGATCCGTCCCGTCAAACCTCTTTCCGAATCCATTTTCATTTCAAAACATTTTGTAAAACCAAGGTCAAATCACGGTACATTGCCCCATTCCCAGTCCAGTACATTACATGCTCTAATAATACTATTTTACATTGCATAATTGATAAAAGCTATGAGTCCCACTTACCTGTCCTGAGCTTCTATGATTTACCGACTTGTACAACTCCCCGGAGTCCTCAAACCTTTTCACATCGGTTCATTACCTAAAATAAACCAATTCTTATCAATTTAAGTCTAATATTAATTTACTAATACTTATAAACTAGTCTCATTCGAATCCAGAATCTCGGGATCTAGTTTCTAACATATTTTGACCATTCCACGCTTTTCGAGGTAAAAACCTCGGTGTAAAGTCTCATCCAACTTTCAAATTTCTCATTTTCCATAGAAATCTCTCAATTTCTATTTGTTTGGTCAAAATACTATTTTTCCATATTTTTTCTTTTTTTTTTAATTTTCTTTTCCATTTTCTCCCTTTTCTTTCTTTTTTTTATATTTAATTGCCCCTGAACCGGGCCGAACCGGGTTCAGCTCAACCGAGCCGAACCGGCCCGGTTCAGGGTCATCCCCTTCCCTACGATTTTAACAGAGCAACGCTCTGTTTCGTTTTTTTTTTCTTTCTTTCATCGATTGGAGTTGGCTTCCAACGCCAACCCCAACTCGATTTGCATCTCCAATCTCGACCATGGCTTCCGCCATGGCCGAGCTCCTCACAACCAATCACAACAACAACCAAGCAACAACGTCAACAATTAACAACAACAACAGTTGCAACTCACCTCGGCCTCAACACTTCGACTCGCCATCGTCGAGCTCTCGCCATCTCCTTCTCACGCACTCACTGTTCTCTCGTCCTCCCTCCTCTGCTCGGTCTCTCTCTCTGCTCTCTTCTTTTCTTTTCGATTTCTCAATATAACAATGAAGAAGGCGGTTTAGGTGGGGAATTGACTGAAATGCCCTTCCAATATTATCTCCTCCTTAACAACCTCAATACCCTTTATGGTAATTTCCCATTTTTCCAATATATATATATATATATATTTATATATATACTGATTTATATATAAATATATATATTTATCGATATCTTGTGCCTAAAATTTCGGTTGGCACGCCAACGAGAACATCTCGGGCGTGCACACCACCATATGTCCGACGCGTGTCATTCGTGACATCGCGTATCACACTGCCCCGACAATTTGCCATATTTTATTATTTTCTATTTTAATATATATATTTATATATATCCATAATATATATAAATATATATATATATATATCTATATCCATAATTACGTCCATAATTACGTAATTTCTACCGCCGAGCACACTCGAGCGTCAACGCTATCTCGCGTCTCATGTGTGTCCACATGACCCACACATGGTATTAGACATTTCCTCGTTAGTCCGATTATTCACTTATTCATGTATACGTATTACTACACACCAAACAAACACAATACATCACGCAATCCCACACACACGTTAATCGTGACGACCCGGGCTTAACCACGAGCCTAACTCGGATTAATTTGGATTCGGATTACTGTTAATCACGTGCTTAAAGTAACGGGTCGTTACATTAACAGTGTCACGCCGTGGGGTATAACCCCTCACGACGCTTGTCATGGTGGCCAAACAAGGCGTTTCTGCGCTGGACGTCATGAGGTATTACACCTCACGACACCACTGGCGACGCCCTCTACAAACATAAAATTTGGGGTTTTAGCGACCCAGCTTACGTTGCCATGTTCTGAGCCTATCTTGACCTCGTAAGAACCTCGATACCAAGTCAAAACCACCACTAAACCTCATAAAACTGTCCAATCACCAATCCAAAACTCGAACAAAAACACACAAAATCGACTCCAAAATGGAGAAAATTGAACGGGGAGTCAATATCTCACCTTCGTTTGCATCGTTGTGTGATCCTTTGGCGTCAATCTTCGACTAAAAATCAGGAAACCGATCCCCTTCTCATCGTTTGCGCATTCATGAGAGAGCAAAGAGAAATGAGAGAGAGAGAGAGAGAGAGAGAGAGAGAGAGAGAGAGAGAGAGTCGACTCACCTATTTATAGTGTGACCTTCATCTGGGCTCACACACGTATCTCGAGATCGATCTAAGGGTCCCTAATTACACCAGCCTAATCACTTTTGGGACACACTTTGGGACTCTCTCCCTTGTTCCTATCCTCTTTCCAACCCATAATTGGCTTATTCGAATGTTTTTGCGCCCGACATGTACTACGAATCACATTGTCGCGCGCGAATGAAAGTACAAACAACCCGAATACATTCTCATATTAATTAATTATTGTATTTTATTTTTTGGTCGTTCAAAAAAATTATTTTGCAGACTTGTGTACCCGTGTTTCGTCAGCCCGATACGTTTTCGACATGTTTTTTAAGTGAACTCTACTTACAATTCGACGTTACTGTCCTGTCACACAGAGACGAGTATAAATAGGTAATACATGTTGTCATACAAATATAACATATTTTTTGGATCGTTACAAATCACTTATTAATTATCCTCGAAACTGGGTTTGTTAAATGGGAACCAATGCCTTTTCGATTTGAAAATGTGTGGCTTAAGCATCATGACTTCAAGAAACTCATCCTTAACAAGTGGAGAACCCATAAAGGTGAAGGGGGTCCTATCTTTAAATTCGTGTGGAAACTTACTAAACTCAAAGAGGACATGAAAAAATGGAATAGGAAAGTTTTCGGCCAAATGGGAAGAAAGATAAATGACTTACTGCAAGAGTTGAAAAATCTTAACTCAATAGAGGCAAATAACACTTGGGACGAGAATTATAAGGAACTCTGTAAAGCTAAAAATAAGGAGCTGGACCACACACTCATAATAGAGAATAGAATTATTAGACAAGAAATGAAGGCACAATGGCTCAAAAAAGGTGATGAAAACTCTAAATTTTGTCATCGCATTCTTAGTGCAAGAAGAAACAAAGCTATGATCATAAGGTACAACAAGAGCATGGTTCCCATTTATAAAATGAAGAGACCATTGTCAATAACCTCCTGGCATATTTCACAGATCTTTACAATGATGATATGGAAGAAAAATGAGAGATACAAGGGGTGGAGTGGAGCCTAATCTTGAGGTAGGAGGCTCAATCACTAGAAGATCCCTTCACTAAGATAGCGGTATGGAGTGTGACATCCGAGAGCAATGGGGACAAGGTATCGAGAGTCGACAACTACTTAATAGAATTCTTGAAAAAATTTTAGGAGTACTAAAAAAGGAGATTATGATGATCTTTCATAAATTTTATAGGAATGGGAACATTAGTAGGTAGTCAAATGAGACTTATATATGTCTTATACCTAAGGGGACAAAGGTTGAGAAAGTAGCAAATTATCGGCCTATTAGCTTGATCACTTCAGTGTATAAAATCCTCCCCAAAGTCTTGACAAATAGACTAAAGATGGTTATGGTATCAACAAGTAATTGCCAAGCAGTAGGGGACCTTTGTAAAGGATAGACATGTTAGATCTTGTTCTAGTTGCAAATGAAATTGTCGAATAAGCACAAACAAAATGCAAACGTGGATATGTACTCAAGCTTGATTTTGCCAAAGCAAATGAAAGAGTGGATTGGGGCTTCCTCAACTATGTCATGATTAAGAATGGTTTTGGTCTGCAATGGAGGAAGTGGATAAATGGTTGCTTGTCCTCATCAAACTTTTCAATAATGGTGAATGAAAGACCAATGAAAAAATTAACGCCACAATGGGGCTGAGAAAGGGAGACCCACTGTCCCCTTTCCTATTCACCTTGGTGTGGATTATGTTAACATAACACATTAGCAATTTGCAGATGATTATTCATTGTTGTTTGCAAATGCAAATGATGACTCTTTTGCAAGATTTTTGGGCTTAAACTGAATAAGGAAAAATGCACTCTCTTGGGTGTGAACGTGTCGGAAACAGATGTAAGATCAAATGCTCTGGACATTGGATGTAGCTTGGGTTGTTGGCCACTTATATATTTGGGGTTGTCGTTGGGAGATTCACAATTCATCAAAGGCTTTTGGGAACCTGTCAAGAAGGTTACAAGAATTCTCGAAGGGGGAAGAAGGGATACCTATTTAATAGAGACAGATTGATGGGTTTTGGGGTTTATACGCAGCAAAAAATTCAAAACAATTTTGAAAAACCCTAACAGGTTCGCAAATAAGTTCTATTAAACAAGATCTACAAAAGTAAATCATATCTTGATTCGTGATTTCCTTCTCTAATTGTTTGATCTTTAAGACGTTCAAGCGCGCGTCCTCTATCAGAAATCCACAGACGAATGGTGACCGCAATTTGGAGTGCTATCCCAAGAGAAATAGAAAACGTTTTTCTTTCTTTCCCAAAATCTAGAGAATATGAAAATTGGAAAAATGAAATTCTTGTTTCATTTTGGGTATGGCCCTTTATTTATATGTGTGGATAAGCTCTCACTTAAAAACTCTATTCGTAATACAACTATTGTATTTATGCTGTTTAAGTGAATTACACATATACCCCTATTACTAAGTGTGGCGGCCCCATATTTCCTGGGCTAGTTTTTCGGGCCGCCCCGAGGTCAGCTACCCCCCTGCCTCAGCTCCGGAAGTCGCTGCCACGTGTCTCTCTGCCTTCGTACTTTAGGTAGTTATCATGTAATTTGTTAAAGTCACTTAATTTAACATTTTCAAAGAAATTAATAGCGGAAGAATTTAAAGTTTAACAAAATGCATTCATATATATATATATAAAAGTTTTACTGATCAAACCTATAGTGGAAAACCCGGTTATCTCTTCACATACAGCGATCAACTATAACAGTATGTATACCAGTACAAGTGTGTATCCAGTTTTCCAACCCAAAAGATAATACAAAATATCAAAAATATGCGAATATCTACACACATACCGACAGGCCTCGGCGTAGGCAAGTCAGATGAAATCGCCGATGATCCCCTTGCCCCTGCTAGTACTAGGATCTGCGCTCAGCCACCACAAAAAGGCAGATGGCGAGCCCAGTAAATAAAATCCCAAGGAAAACCACCATGCATAAATAATGAAAATAATTAACAGAGCCAATAAGTAGTGTTAAATAAACATGCGGAATGAAGGAAAAATATGCAGACAACTGCTCAAAGCTAATCGCATGTATATAAACACATTGATAGACAAAGGGGTGTGAACACAGCTAGTAAGTGTGTACTAAGACCAGGAGCCCTGGTCGTGGCCCATGCCTCCGACCCTACGACTGTATCCCAGCGGCATTAGCCCTAGTGGACTAATCGAACGCGTGAAATGGAGTCCAACTCGGGATATCGTCTACCGAGTTCCTAGATCACGCGCTACACACATAGCCAGCGACCTCAACTACCCGTGGATACATAGACGGAACCATAACCGTCCCAGTATGAATAACTCACAGATTTTCAAGGAAATAAAGCTCAATGGAAATAAATAAGTAAATGCAGTAGTGGTGTTCAGTTGGGTATTACGTACCCGAAAATACGCACTCCAACTTCCCGGACCCGTCAGTACGCCCCACCTAACTCCCAAATGTCCGAGCTATGGTTTTCCGATCCCTGAAGTCCATTTTATAGTATTTTATACTTTTTGAAAACATATTATATCATTTTATGATATTATATTATATTTTTAATTTTTCAGTTGTGGTATCTCTCCCAGGCTGGGTCGGGGTTCCAAAAATAACCGAAAAGTCCCGAAACCACTTTTCTACCTTTTTTCTAATTTTCTATATTTTTCTAGAATTTTTTCCAATTTTTCTGATATTTTTCACTTATTTTTCTATTTTCCAGCAAATAATATATATAATATTATTTATTTATATTTTTTTTTTAAAAAAAATTATTTTTTTTTATTTTGGGGGGGCCCACCTGGACCGGTCCGACCCGGCCCCGGTTCGGGGGTAGGGATGCACGCACTCCTTCCTCCTTGAGAGAGAGAGACGATTTGTCTCTGGTTTAAACCAGAGACAAATCGTCTCTGCTGTTTTTTTTTTTTTTTTTTTTTCAACTTCTCTTTGGCTGCCATCACTCTCCTCTCCACTCCTCCTCACTCTCAATCTATTGGAAACCCTCCAAACCTCAAAATCTCACATCAAATCCACCAAAACGAACCCCAATTTTCGGATTAAAATTCATGAAAATAACCCAAAGATTTACCAAATCACCTTAAATTTTCTACAAATTCAATCCAAATCAATGTAAATCATCAAAACCAACTTCAATAACACCGAATTCAACAAAATCAGTGATAAATTTACTAAAAAAAATCTGAATTTATCAACAACCCATTTTAATGGAAATTCAACCAAAATGAGAGTTTCTTACCTTAGATCCACATTTTGACGCCTAAATTGCCTCTTCAAAACTTGAATTCACCTCTCCAACCCTGTATCTCTAACTGATCTCTCTAATTTATTTGAGCAATTGCATCATTTTGCATGTTGAACATCCATCGATGATATATATAGTTGTGATTTTAATCTAGCGCGGACACGCATCCCGAGGACGGTTTAGCGGCCACCGAACACCATGTGTCACCAACTTCCTAGACACCCTATCATGACACCATGCATCTCGAATTTCCTTATTGTGCATCTCGATGACAATTTTAGGTGTACATATTATTCATTTCAAACTATAGGATTCTATTTATTCCAATTTGATTTAACTTATATAATTTATTATAGGCATCTATAAATTCCATAAATTTGTAAATATGGTCACACTAACTCCCCAACCACTCGGCACCCCGTGCCCCATGTCCGGCAAACTTCCCGAGGCGGTCCCACACTTAGTGTACCCAAATTAATTTCCTTAGCTTAGCCTAAGGTTATATATTTACATTTAATTAAATAAATCCTCGACCATAGCATGTTTAAATAATTTAAATCAAATTAAACCCCAACATCCGGCCTCACTGCTACCAAACCCCGCGTTGGCCTGTCCTACGAACGGACCTCGGCGCTCAACCTCGCTCGACAAATACTATTTTTACACACCTGTGACAGATAATACATTATTATCAAGAAAATGAAAATATTAATAAATCACCGAAATTAGAAAAAACAACAATACACAGTCAATACCTAGGTTCGAGGGATGTCTAGCCTATCCGCGGCGTCCACGTAGCGTTCGAGCTGGCGTCCTATTCTAAAATTGATTAATTAACGGGATAAAATTATAACGGGCCATTACAATTCTTCCCAACTAAATGAAATTTCGTCCCGAAATTTGAGTTAATATAAGTCATACCGTGGAATAACTGGGGATAACGCTCTCGCATGGTCGAAATTTGAGTTAAATTTAGTCCCAGGTAAGTCCTTCCGTACCGTGATTCTGCCACCACACGAGTACCTTCGCTATCTCTCTGTTCCTGAGAGTCTGGATCTTACGATCTAATATCGCCAATGGTCGCTCCTCGTAAGTTGCGTCAGGCTGAACATCCACCTGTCGCACGTCAACCATGGGTCGTGGCCCGGTCCTAGCCAATCACAACATCGAAATGTGGAAGTTAGGATGAATCCTTGCTAACTCCGCCAGTAAATCTAATCTGTACGCCACACTGTCAACCTTTGCTACAACTCGATATGGTCCGATAAATCTCAGCACCAGTTTCCCCTTAATCCCAAACCTCTGCTGGCCCTTCCAAGGAGAAACCTTCAGGTAAACCATATCGCCAACCTCATAGCTCAGGCTGTCGTGGTATCTATCCGCGTATTTCTTCTGCCTGTCCTGTGCTGCTCGAAGCCTATAACGAATCTGTCGGATCTTCTCTGTGTGATCAACAACTATCTCCGCCCAATCGTAATCGTATCTTCCGGCTCGCCCAACACGCCGTGAGCCGCAGGGGCCTCCCATACAAACCTCATAAGGTGGCATCCCGATACTAGCCTGATAGTTGTTGTTGTAGGCAAATTCACACAGTGGTAAGTAATCCTCTCATGAGCCTCCAAACTGCAAAATGCAAGCTCTCAACATATCCTCTAAAATCTGTATCAATCTCTCAGACTGGCCATCTGTCTGCGAGTGATAAGCCGTGCTGAACTGCAACCTAATACCAAACTGCTCCTGCATCGCCTCCCAAAATCTCGAAGTGAACTGGGATCCCGGTCGATACTATGGAGACCGGTACCCCATGCGATCCCGATGATCTCTCGCTCGAACAGATCTGCTCAATCGGTGAAACGTATACCTCATCGAAACTGGTATAAAGTGTGCAGATTTCGTCAATCTATCTATCACCACCCAAATCGCATCATGTCGCCTCGAAGTCTGGGGTAATCCACTGATAAAATCCATAGCGAGGTGTTCCCACTTCCATTGAGGAATGGGAAACGGCTGAAATAATCCTCCAGGTCGCCTATGCTCCGCCTTCACCTGCTGACATATGTGACACCCTCGAACATATTCACCAACATCAGCCTTCATCCCCGGCCACCAAAATAATCTCCGCAAGTCATGGTACATCTTGGTTCTGCCCGGATGAACTGTGTATCGCGACCGGTGAGCATCCTCTAATATACTATCTCGTATCTCTGACATGGCTGGTACCCATAGTCGACCTCGGTGCCGCAAACATCCATCAGATGTCTCCGCCCAATCAGTGCACTCGGGATCCCGTGCCAATCCACTGAACCGCTCATAAAGCCCATTAGCCCTCTGACACTCCGATACCCGTTCCTGTGACACTGTCGGTACCCTCATTTGACCACAAATCTGTAGGTCCTGCATAACCGAAAGGTCTGACATGATCATAACTGACGCTATCTCCAACAGTCCCATGTGTCGAGTCTCGGTTTGACTGTCAACCCCCCATCTGCTCAATGCATCAGCTACTACATTAGCCTTTTCCGGGATGATACTCAATCGTAAAATCATAATCCTTCAACAACTCTAACCATCTCCTCTGACGCATATTAAGATCTTTCTGTGTGAAAATGTAGCGTAGACTCTGATGGTCGGTGTAAAGCACAAACTTCTCTCCGTAGAGGTAGTGTCTCCAAGTCTTCAGCGCAAACACAATTGCCGCACGCTCCAAATCGTGTTCGGGGTAGTTACATTCATGTGGTCGCAATCACCTGGATAAATAAGCCACTGGTCGTCTTTCCTGCATCAGAACACATCCTAACCCAGTTCCCAATGCATCGGTGTAAACTGATAACTCCTTCCCTGGCTCAGGTAATGCTAACACTGGTGCAGTCGTCAACCATTTCTTCAACTCCAGAAATGCCTGCTCACACTCCTCAGACCACTCAAAAGGTAAATCCTTATTCGTCAACCTCGTTATCGGTGATGCAATCGTGGAGAAATCCTGTACAAATCGGCGGTAGTAACCTGCAAAACCCAAGAAACTCCGTATCTCAAAGACAGTCTCCAGTCTCTTCCAGTCAATCACCACTCTAATCTTGTCTCCCTCAACAGAAATGCCCTGACCGCTGATCACATGTCCCAAAAACTTCACTTCCCTCATCCAGAATTCACACTTACTGAATTTCACATACAGCCGATGTTCCCTCAACGTCATCAACACCAATCGAATATGACTCTCGTGATCCTCTCGCGTCCGGCTGTATATCAGTATATCGTCAATGAAGACTATCACGTATCGGTCTAGATATGGTCTCAGAACGCGATGCATCAGATCCATGAAAACTACTGGAGTGTTCGTCAACCCAAACGGTAACACCGTAAACTCGAACAACCCGTATCTGGTACTGAAAGCAGTCTTCTTGATATCCTCTTCTCAAATCTGCAACTGGTGATATCCCGAGCGTAAATCGATCTTCGAGAAGAACTGTGCACCCGTCGACTGGTCAAACAGATCGTCGATCCTCGGAAGCGGGTAACGATTTTTAATCGTCACCTGGTTCAGCTTCCGATAGTCCATACACATCCTCACCAATCCATTCTTCTTCCTCACAAATAACACTAGCGCTCCCCACGATGACATATTCGGTTGAATGAATCCCTTCGCCAACAATTCCTCTAGCTGTTTCCTGACCTCCTCCTGCTCCACAAGCGACATATGATAAGGTCTGCTAGATATAGGCTGGGTCCCTAGTAACAACTCTCTAATAAACTTTATCGCCCGTGGTGGTGGTAATCCGGGTAAATCATCAAGGAAAATGTCTGCGAACTCTCGGACTATAGGTACGTCCTCAATCCTAATAGATCCTGCGGTCTCAGGCTCAACGATCGCTGCAAAGTCCTCCACCTCCTAAGCAGTCGCTAATCTACCTCTCATAATAGGCAATTCGGAGGCGTTCCCAATCAACGTATACTCTGGTAAACCCGGAATACGGAACTCTACCCTCTTCCCATAACAATCTATCTGTGCATGGTAAGCTGACAGCCAATCCATACCAAAGAGTGCATCAAACTCTAGGTACTCCAGTATTCGGAGATCGGCTGGTAACTGATGTCTGGCAACCTCAACCATGACGTCCCGAACTATCCGGTTAGGGTAAATCTTATCCCCAGCAACCTTGCTGAGAACAAGATGGGTCCCTAGTGTGTGTGTGTCCAACCCTAACTTCCCCACTAATCGTCCAGCAATAAAAGATAATGTACTACCTGAGTCAAACATGGCATGAATAAGTCTACTGTGAATGAGTAACGTACCCTCAACTAGCTGCCTAGTAGCTCCTGGATCTGGCTGTGCCACCGCATGTACTCTGTCTCTCTCCCGACCCTGCTCCCGTCGTGGAGATAGCACCCGGCAATCCAATTTCAAATGTCCCCTCCGACCGCACCGGAAACATCTGCGTGTCTCCCGTCTCCCAGTCCGCACATCATCCGATCTCGGCTCCTGACCCCGGTCCCTCTGACCCTTGTCTCGGCCACCCTGATCTCTAACCAGGTGCTGCTGAGGCTGCTGTCGTTGCTGTGGTGCTTTGGAGCTATGGTGTGTACAGGCTGCCTGTCCCTATACTAATCCCTGCCATCCTGACGTCTGTCTCTGCCATCCCGACGGTCATCCCCGCGACCTCTAATAAACTGGTCCCGCTGTCTCTTCTGCCTCCTATCCTTTCGAGAGCTTTGTCCAACCTCCACCTCGGTCGATGCTGTCATAGGAAAACTATTCTTCTGCATCAAGAACATCTCGCAGGTTAGTGCTCGCTCAAACATCGCCTGAACTGTCGGAGCCCCGGACGATACGATCGCGCTGGCAATGTCCTCCCTCACTCCCCGAATGAAGTAGTAGATCTCTAATCGCTCTGTGCCAACGATATCCATCGAGAACTGCAACAAGTATCGGTACCTATCCATATACTGCATCATGCTCCAATTTCCCTACCTCAGGGATAAAAACTCCTCCCTCAATCTCAATCGCACCTCCATAGGTATGACTGGTCATAAAATATCTCTCGGAACTCTGCCCAAGTCACGGGATCAGCATGCGTCTCCTGGTAGTTAGTCCACCACACTGCGGCATCTGATCTGAAACACGTCCCCGATAATCTCGCTCTAAACCTCTCTTCCTTGTTCAACTCCTTGTGCAGGCGCTGGTGCGACAAAATCCAATCTCCTGCAGCCTCAGGGTCTCCTCCTCCATAAAAGTAAGCAGGCTGAAACTTGAGGAAATCTCGTAACCTCCTGGCCTGCGGATCCATCACATACTCTGACACTACCGTCGGGGAAATCTCTACTGCTGCGGTAGGTGTAGGAATCGATGTCTGAACCTCGGGTACCACCGCCTGAGTAAGAGTAACTGCGGTCTCTATAGGTCCCGTAGTCGCCACTACCTCCCTAGACATAGCCAATCCAACCATCATAGCGGCCCGCTCTCTCAATAGTCGTAAGATCTCAGCTATCTGAGTCTCATGCGCTGTAACTCAGTCCTCTAAGGGAACTGACGATCTGGAAGTCCTCGCGGTATCACTAGACTGTCCATCCATCGTGTCCTGCATCGTGATGCGTGTCCGGATTAGCCTCGTATATACGTATTCGTATAGTATATATATACAACAATACATATAATACATAACAATCCTAGCTCTACCCGCTTTCTTGCTTCCCAACTAAAGTTCTAGGCAGACTCATCGGGTTTCCACATGTGACGGCCCCAATTTCCCCGTGCAATTGGGTACGCCCGGCCTAGACCCGTGCAGGCCCCAAGTCATCACTTGGTAACCTAACGAGCCTAGTCAGCCTTCAATTTAATCAATTTAGTACTTTATGAAAGAGTTATTGCAATATTACACAAATGGAAGACTAAACAATATATAACAAGGGGAAATAACTCAATCAAAGGGAAATTAGGAACTCTATAATTGTGGAAAACCCGGTATTCATGTACAATTCGATAAATCAACATACATGATACTAGTCTCAATAATAATACCAAGTTCTATAAACCAAAAGCATACATATATAAAGCGATATACAAATGAGCAAAAACATATAACCTACTCTAGGGTTCCTCAAGTCCAAATAGCTAATCCTCACAAAAAGTCGCCTAAGCAAGGCTCTTTGCCTCTACCGCACTCCGCTATATCCGCACCCACCGTCACAAACTAGACGGTGAGCAACCGAGAGAAATCGAAAGTAATGCCGAAGAATATAACAAGAAATTCATGAATTATCAATCAAGGCGCCTAAATATCATGCAGAATTGAAAGACAGGAAGTTAAATAAACAAGGTGCATGATAGGTAGACTGAAAACAATAACAATCGAAACATGCGTGTTCTACGAGTCAAGAGAGGCCATAAGTGGTCTAAAATCCACAACAATACCACAACAATATCCACAACAATCCACAACAATCCAAGACATGGTATCACACAATCACTAGGGGTGGTCAAACACTCGTGCGCACGAGTGCCCGCGTTTATCCCTTCTAGTGCAGCCGCATGTACCTTCGAGACACACACTTATGCCAAGAACACACATACAAGGAATATGGAATGGAATGCCAACAAATAGGTAATAGCAAACACAATGGAATGAAGATGAATCACATGATATTTTCTTAATCGGCTTACTAACGTACACAAGTTTTTGAGACAAGTGTACTTACTCGAACTATCGCAACCCGTAGACACTCTCACGTTCCTAACGCGTATCCCCGAGTTTCCCGTTTCCTGACAAGTCGGAAACTCCAATTAAATGGGTCGAGGCATTAACTAATCCTAGGTCGATACCCTTCACGTTTTCCCATCGTTTTGTATGACTCGAAAACCTCGACAATTCAATCGGTGAATCAAACTAAAAACATAACGAAACATAATGACTCCCTTGGGTGTTATAATCACACCTATGTAAGCCTAATTACAAGTCTTAGGCTTGGTTCATCGTATGTAAATCACGTCATAGCTTTGAGAGCCGGCGGCGTGATCACGACGTCATGACCATTTGTCCACATAAACACAACCTTTACACCAAACCATAACCATAACCATACTCATCCTGAAAACCCCAACCAATAACACACGTACATACCCAAAACCCATATCGTTCTCGACATATGAATGTTCTCACGTATGCATGAACTCTAATCACTTAATCATGTATTCATGTCGTGAGTTATTTATTGAAATAACTCAACATACGTATCATCGAACATAATCAACACCTTCCCGACACACACCTACTATTGAAATGATAAAACATGTAACCAAGTGTCTCGCACACACAATGTGTTCATCAACACACAAGAGCACCCTTTACAAAGTAAAAACTAAGCTTATATATCTTATCTAAGACCGAAGCCTACAAGTAGGCTCAAAACGACAACTACCATCAAATCTCATTCAAGGTCGAAACCTCATGGGTACTGTCCAACGTTGGGAGGGTTTCCTCGGCATGGATTGGCTAGAAAACACCTCGCCTAATTGGAGTTTAAGACGCACATACTCACACACAACAATGAAAATAATAGGAATCAATATCAAACTTGAAAATCATAATAAATACCCTTGTCACCACTGGTCCGACTTGCTGGAAAACTGGGAGACACCAACGAAGCGTGGCAAGGTCCCCAACAACCTCCAGATAGGGTGGTCCGACCAGCAGCGCCGCCTACTCAGGCGTTTTCCGGCGGAACTCAAAACAGTGACACATTGAAAAAACTAAAGCATACCCACTGCTACGCCACTTATATCGTGAGGGGGGGTTTCTCTGGGGATGTGGGGACTCCGGTGTACCACCAGAGACCATCCCCGATCATCGAAACCTCCGGAGCAGCTGTCAGGCGTGACGGCAGCGAGGGCAGAGAGCAAACGTGAAGAGAGAGAGAGAGAGAAACTGCGTTGAAAGAGAGAGACGGAAGGGAGGGAGGAGAAACTCACCTAGGTGTCTCCGGTGGGTGGTGGAGGTCCCAAATGCAGTGGTGGGTGGCGGTGGTGATGTCCAGCCGAGAGGAGGAGAGGTGGATGACGTGAGGCCGAAGAGAGGGAGGAGAGAACGTGAGCAGTGAGAGAGAGAGAGAGAGAGAGAGAGAGAGAGTCTTCCCTGTCGACGGTGACCCTCCGATCACCTCTGGCCTCGTCGGGGTCGGTGGTTTAGTGATGGCAGTGGGGAGAGTGAAGAGGAGAGGTGGCGGTAGTGGTGTTTGAAGGAGATGATGAATAGTAGGGTTTGCAAACCACGTTTTATATATATATTAGCCAAATGACCTTTTTACCCTCCTCTTAATACTTGTTCATTTCTTGGACAACTACCCTTATGGGTCATTTGGCTCATCATCTTACTTTAACACATATTCACATCCCCATGCCCATCCAATGGTTCTCCTCGCCATATTGTGTCACTTTAACAATCTTATCCTATATTAACCCATTAGATTAATTTTATTAAATTATAAATAAGATCACACCAATTCTCGCCTACTCTGGTACACAATTGCCCGCGTCCGACACGCTTCTCGAGGCGGTCCCACACTTATCTTGTTCCGACTCTCGAAATGCACGTAGTTTCACCTTGTCTATTTAATAACTATTTAAATTACACACGTATTCATTTATTTGTATGTTTTACTCCCCGTTTATCAAGGCGTAGCCTCACTCAACTAAAAATTGCCCAAACGGCTCGAGACCCGTAAAATACTAACATACTAATACACACAATCGAGAATCATAAAATCACTTCTGTCGATTCCCGAAGTTCGAAATACTGTCTAGTATTCACGTAGCCGGTCACAACCACATCTAGTTTGTTAAGGTTTATGATCTTGTAAAACTTTTTAACAAATTATTTCTCGAAACTCTTGCTCTGATACAAGCTGTGGCGGCCCCATATTTCCCAAGCTGGTTTTCCGGGCGGCCCCGTGGTCAGCTACCCCCCTGCCTCAGCTCCGGAAGTCGCTGCCACGTGTCTCTCTGCCTTCGTACTTTAGGTAGTTATCATGTAATTTGTTAAAGTCACTTAAATTTATCATTTTCAAAGAAATTAACAGCGGAAGAATTTAAAGTTTAACAAAATGCATTCATATATATATATATAAGTTTTATTGATCAAACCTATAGTGGAAAACCCGGCTGTACTGTGCATACAGGCTATCAACTATAACAGTATATATACCAGTACAAGTTTGTATCCAGTTTCCCAACCCAAAAGATAATACAAAATATCAAAAATATGTGAATATCTATACACATACCAGCAGACCTCGGCGTAGGCAAGTCAGATGAAATCGTCGATGATCCCCTTGCCCCTGCTAGTACTAGGATCTGCGCTCAGCCACCACAAAAAGGCAGATGGTGAGCCCAGTAAGTAAAATCCCAAGGAAAACCACCGTGCATAAATAATGAAAATAATTAACAGAGCCAATAAGTAGTGTTAAATAAACATGCGGAAGGAAGGAAAAATATGTAGACAACTGCTCAAAGCTAATCGCATGTATATAAACACATTGATAGACAAAGGGATGTGAACACAGCTACTAAGTGTGTACTAGGACCAGGAGCCCTGGTCGTGGCCCATGCCTCTGACCTTACGACTGTATCCCAGCAGCATTAGCCCTAGTAGACTAATCGAACGCGTGAAATGGAGTCCAACTCGAGATATCGTCTACCGAGTTCCTATATCACGCGCTACACACCTAGCCAGTGACCTCAACTACCCATGGATACATAGACGGAACCATAACCGTCCCAGTAGGAATAACTCACAGATTTTCAAGGAAATAAAGCTCAATGGAAATAAATAAGTAAATGCAGTAGTGGTGGTCAGTTGGGTTTTACGTACCCGAAAATACACACTCCGACTTCTCGGACCCGTCAGTACGCCCCACCTAGCTCCCCAATGTTCGAGCTATGGTTTCCCGGCCCTGAAGTCCATTTTATAGTGTTTTATACTTTTTGAAAACATATTATATCATTTTATGATATTATATTATATTTTTAATTTTTCAGTTGTGGTACCTCTCCGGGCTGGGTCGGGGTTCCAAAAATACCCGAAAAGTCCCAAAACCACTTTTCTACCTTTTTTCTAATTTTCTATATTTTTCTAGAATTTTTCCCAATTTTTCTGATATTTTTCACTTATTTTTCTATTTTTCAGCAAATAATATATATATATATATAATATATATTATTTATTTATTTATATTTTTTAAAAAAAAAAATATTTTTTTTTATTTGGGGGGGGGGCCACCTGGACCGGCCGGCTGGCCCCGGCCCCGGTTCGGGGGAAGGGATGCACGTGCATGTCTGGTTTAAACCAGAGACAAATCGTCTCTACTATTTTTTTTTTCATCTTCTCTTTGTCTGCCATCACTCTCCTCTCCACTCCTCACTCTCAATCCATTGGAGACCCTCCAAACCTCAAAATCTCACCTCAAATCCACCAAAACGAACCCTAATTTTTGGATTAAAATTCATGAAAATAACCCAAAGATTTACCAAATCACCTCAAATTTTCCACAAATTCGATCCAAATCAATGTAAATCATCAAAACCAACTTCAATAACACCGAATTCAACAAAATCAGTGATAAATTTACTCAAAAAAATTCGAATTTATCAACAACCCATTTTAATGGAAATTCAACCAAAATGAGAGTTTATTACCTTAGATCCACATTTTGACGCCTAAATCGCCTCTTCAAAACTTGAATTCACCTCTCCAACCCTGTATTTCTAACTGATCTCTCTAATTTATTTGAGCAATTGCATCATTTTGCATGTTGAACACCCATCGATGATATATATAGTTGTGATTTTAATCTAGCGCGAACACGCATCCCGAGGACGGTCTAGCGGCCACTGAACACCATGTGTCACCAACTTCCTGGACACCCTATCATGACACCATGCATCTCAAATTTCCTTGTTGTACATCTCGATGACAATCCTAAGTGTACTGATTATTCATTTCAAACTATAGGATTCTATTTATTCCAATTTGATTTAACTTATATGATTTATTCTAGGCATCTATAAATTCCATAAATTTGTAAATATGGTCACACTAACTCCTCGACCACTCGGCACCCCGTGCCCCATGTACGACACGCTTCCCGAGGCGGTCCCACACTTAGTGTACCCAAATTAATTTCCTTAGCTTAGCCTAAGGTTATATATTTACATTTAATTAAATAAATCCTCAACCATAGCATGTTTAAATAATTTAAATCAAATTAAACCCCAACGCCCGGCCTCACTGCTACTAAACCCCGCGTTGGCCTGTCCTACGAATGGACCCCGATGCTCAACCTCGCTCGACAAATACTACCTTTACACACCGGTGATAGATAATACATCATTATCAAGAAAATGAAAATATTAATAAATCACTGAAATTAGAAAAAACAACAATACACAGTCAATACCTAGGTTCGAGGGATGTCTAGCCTATCCGCGACGTCCACGTGACGTTCGAGCTGGCGTCCTATTCTGAAATTGATTAATTAACGTTATAAAATTATAACGGGCCGTTACACTAAGTTATCATATATCGAATCATAAGGGCTTATATATTATGAATTTTATGTTATAAAATTCAATACTCTAGACCATTTGAAATTGTGCAAAACCATTCTTTGTGTGAGACTCAATAGGTTCATGCGATGTTGGTAGTGAACCAAAACTATTTTGGTACACAAGTCATAAATGGTCTCTAGTAAGGCATTATGACTACCCAAATAACACGAATATCAAAATTGATACAACTTAATGAATAACATATATCATATCCTTTTGTCGTGCGATATCCTTTGACTAAATATAAGGCATGGAAAGTCACCCGTTATGTTCAATCGTACTAGTCTTGATCTTTAGATAAATTGAAAACATCAAAGTAACATTGATCGTATCAATTCACTTGGATTTGACCATTTAACAATCTAACACATTGAGGGATCCACTGATATCTTTCTCCTTACGAGAGCGAGAAATTCTTTATTGATTACATGCCTTCACATATTGCTCACATTATAACCAATCACAATCTTTATAATCGTCCGGTTAAAGACGTTTGATTATGTCAAATTACCATGCTCCTAATATTGAAGTCTATGGTAATCTCAAGTCGAAGGACTAAATAATATACCTATCAAGAGTAACACCTATGACTTAATCCATGTGGTGTTCTCATAGCGGGTCTGTCTAGTACCTTATTCCTTAACAAGTACTCATTATCTCGATTCGTATCCCTATATGCATGATCGTCACATGACCATCAATCAAAACTCACACAAGTCTTAATTCATTATAGTTCTCAGTATAGTGACCAATTAGGGACTTTTAGGATATTTCCACAAATATCCATGGATCTTATTATAAAGTAAACATGCAATCACTTGTAATAATACAACAAATGAAAAACATCTATTTTATTAACTAAAGCTGTAAGATAAATAATGTTTGTAGATTGACCTAAAGCACATGCCCCAACACAGATTAGTTCTATTGAAGTTGGTGCTTATGGCTCTACCCACTTTCCACCTATCCTAGTTTAAAATCCCAAGGAAAGTAGTTAAAAGAATGGAAGGATTAATGACGGACTTCTTATGGAAAGAAATGGGTAGTGATTAACTCTCACATCTAATAGCTTGGCGAAATTGTTGCAGGCTAAAAAAATTTCAGGGGCTTGGGTATTAACCAACTGGTAGTTAGAAATGTAGCACTCCTCAACAAATGGTTGTAGAGATTCACACAAGAACCTGATTCTCTATGGGTATTTGTTATTAAAAGCTTGTATGGGTGTAATCTGATTTATTGGGAGGATAGTACACTTCAGAAATTTAGGACTAAGAGTCCATGACGTTAAATAGGTATGGGAGCTGCTCTATTCAATTCTTGTATTAGGGTTCGAATCGGCAATGGGTGGAACACTAACTTTTGGGTGGACAGATAGTTAGGAGATATCCCACTTTGACAACAATTTCCAAATCTCCACAAACTCACAAGAAACCAAATGGGATGGTATCCCAATTTTACATTGATACAGGATGGAATCTCTATCCGAGAAGAAGAAGATTATCTTATTTGGAAATTAGGGAATGTACCTTACTATTGGAGCGATTGGAACAGACCCATCTCCATTGTTAGGAAACTATGTAGTTGTTATATTTGTATATTATGATTTATGGTAGTTATCATATTTATATGATTATAACATTTATTTATTAGTTTCCTTAGTTATAATTTCTTCAATAATTAATTATGTAAATCTTTCCTTGTATCACATAAGTTTCCATGTATATTGTTTTGTAGACTCTATAAATAAGAGCATCTTTTTGTATACAATTTGTCTTGTTTTACCCTAATCAATACAATTTTCTATTATATTCACATGGTATCAGAGCCCTAACCCTATGTTAGTTTTCTCCATAAGTTCTCCTTTTGGTGTGCGTGTACTCCATGTATCTATAGTCGTGTCGACTAGCGTATGCGTGAATGAGTCTTTTGTGCGATCATCAAAGCGTGCGCAGACATTGGTCGGTGCGATCAATACAATTTTCATATTACATTCTCATGCTATCAGAGCACTAGCCTCTAGCCTGCTCTTGGTTTTTGTCTATGCCTGTCTCATATACCTGTTTCAAATTTGTCTGTCTCGTTTGCTTGTCTGTCAATTCTGTCCGTGATCACTTGCATGCGTTCGTCGAGATCTGGTGTCCCCACGTAGAACTGTCGCTGATTTGGTGTCAACTCATCTTTTGCAACATCAAGTGGTTTCATTGTCACCACTTTGAGTTTGAGGGGGTATGTTAGGCAACTATGCAGTTGCTATATTTATGTATTATGATTTATGGTAGTTACCATATTTGTTTGATTATAACATTTATGTATTAGTTTCCTTAGTTATAATTTCTCCACTGATTGTGTATACCATAGATTCTCTACTGATTGTGTAAATCTTTCTTTGTATCACATAAGTTTTCATGTATATTATTTTGTAGGCTCTATAAATAAGAGTATCCCGTATGTATACAACTTCAATCAAATCCGTTTTGCTCTTTGTTTATTCAACAAACAACATATCTAATAAGATTTGTAGAGATTGGTCCATCTTTGTTGTGGTGCATCTTCATCAACAATGTTGCATGGATTTGCGACACGCTGGATTGATTTATCGTTAGTTTTTACTTTATAGTTAGTTTTCTTCCCTGGTTGGAAGTTTTTAATTTGTCTTCTTGTTGGGAAGTTTTTAGGTCTTTTCCTTATTGAGAAGTTTTTAGGTCTTATCCTTGTTGATAAGTTTTATTATTCATTTTGTGGTTCTAGTATTTTTGTGTATTATCACGAGTTTCAATGTTATATAGAGCAGTCCCTGATTGTCAAACTGTTTCAATTTTGAAAAAAAAGACATTTAATTGTAGTTTGTTTGCACAAATAGGATTAGTGAATTAATGTACTTGATTCTATGTCTGGTCCTGTATTGAGCCATGAATGATTAATGAAATTCAATTTCTCTTAAAAAAATACAATTTCCTATTACATTCACATCCATGATGAAATAAATGATTGACGACGATAGGTCGAGGATGACTCGGGGTGGTATTCTGCGTACTCAGGTGCAATTGTGATTAGAGGACTTCGAGGCCACGAGAAATGCCCCATAGAAACAATTTGGCAGGGGCAGCACCGTCAAAGGTTCAGTTCTTCGCCTGGTCATTATTAAGGGGGCGTATCAACACTATCGATAACATTCAAATGTTAGGTTTTGAGAAAAAGATAGAGATAATTTATTAAGGACCAATAGGTCAATATATATAGTTACACATAATGGGCCCATATGGCTAAACCCTAAATATCCAACATACCTTAACACCCTCCCTCAAACTCAAGGTGGATCAACAACTTAAGTTTTCACACTAATACACAAAAAGAAATAGACTACATAATAATAACTTACAAAAATAATAATAATGGCTCTGGTGGCACCAAGATACGATGATGAGTGGAAGCAGTGAGCACCACGAATTTGATCATCCAACGAAGAATGATGACGAACAAGGGGATGAAGAAGGGTCGACAAGAAGCACGCACACAAGAACACTAGAACTACTGCGAAAAGTTCATCCGACAAACAATGACGACGATCTGACAACGATAAGCTGACGACTTCGACATACGGATGAGAAGTACGCACGCAGAGCTGCTTTGAAAAATTCGTCTGGTAAGACAAAGATGAGAAGGGCCGACGAGAAACAAGAACACAAGAATTTTTTGCGAAAAGTTCATCCCACAAACAATGGCGTCAGTTCGGCAACGACAAGACGGTAATGACGACATACCGATGAGAAGCATGCATACAGAGCTGCTGCAAAAAGTTTGTCCGACAAGAAAGAGATGAGAGGGGCTCGTGAATGAACAACGACGTAGCAGTAGATCCCAGAGACCAAAGAAAATGTAAGGGCATATATCGCAAGCGATCTCGAACGGCACAGAATGGTCGCGGACTGTGAGCGATGGTCTCATAACAACAAATCAACGAGCAACTCCAAATCAGATGCATTAACCAGAAGCATCAAATAGAGGGCAGAATGAAGAGGTTGCACGAGGGAGGAAGACGAAACAAATAGGGCTGGAGGGCGGACGAGTAGCGAAGCAAACCACCACGAAAGCAAGAACAACAATGAATAAAAACTAGCACCATATAAATGAAAACGACAATGAAAACAAAAATCACATAAGCAAGAACACACATCAATGAAAGAAACACCACAAAACGGCCTTTCGACTCAAAAGTCGACCAACCTAGAATTAAGGTTCCATAATCTCTGATACAATGTTAGGTTTTGAGAAAAAAAACTGAGATAATTTATTGAGGACCAATAGTTCAATATATATAATTACACATAATGGGCCCATAGGGTCAAACTCTAAATACCCAATATACCTTAACATCAAAAACGTTGACCGGTATGTGTCTTCAACCATCAATATGTGTGTTATGTAGGCAAGCAAGTGAAACGATGCATCACCTCTTTATTGAATGCAAATATACCATGAAGATGTGGTGATGGCTGTTAGACGAACTCCAGGTCTACTGGACGGCACCAAGAAATGCCAGTGAATGCCTGAACGACAACCTCATATGCTACCCCGGAAGAAAAAGGAAGACACTTTGAAGGACGGGTAATATGATGTGGGGAGTTTGGCTAGAAAGAAAGAAACAATAGGTTATTTAATGAAAAAAAGAGTGGTTAGGAACAAGTACATGACAACATTAAAATTAATGTGGAAAATTGGTTGATTTGTAGTAATGAATTTGAAGATTGGAGATGGAATTTTCTTCCTGTGCCGTGGATCAATAGCATCTAATGTGGGGTGACTGGGCTGATTGTTAAAAAAATTTTGTTTCCCACTTTTATAAGCTCAGGCGCACTATCACGGATTCAACCTAGTTAATTCGGTGCGAATGCGGCACCATATAGGGATGGGTTTCATTGTCGACCCACTCTATGGCGGGAGCATGAGGTTATTTATTCTAGGGACGATGTGTTTTTCCCCTACTACACTGGTAAGGGTTTTTTTCGACTTTATTTTAGGGAAACGCATTGTTTCTCACCATGTAAATATTACTTTTTGGCTATGATAAAATAAAGTCTTGTTCCTATCAAAATAAAAAATGCAAACCCTACACATAACATTGATCAATCGATTGATTATATACTACAGATGAATTGTTTGTTTTTTTTTTAGATCACAAAGTGTTGAGATGTGTGGACCGAAATAATAGTCCCACATCGAATAAGTGAACTTCTAAATGAAGTATATAAGTGATTGTCTCCCCTCAAATAGTACCAAAACCTTTTAAGATAAAAAAAAGATGAAGGGTGGTTAAGGTGTGGACAATATTAGTACTAGGGAGATCAATGGCTCGCAGAGAAGTGTCGCGGGCGGCCACTTGCGGTTAATGTACCGCAAAATGGAAAAATTCAACATGGTATTAGAGCCCATGGTTCAAATGGGATCTGGGAGAAAAAAAAGAGCCCCTGGATCATGTGACTTTCATTTCATGGGGAGTGTTGAGATGTGTGGATCGAAATAATAGTCCCACTTCGGATAAGTAAAACTTTTAAATGAAGTATATAAGTGATTGTTTCCCCTCAAATAGTGCAGAGGCCTTTTTAAGATAAAGCTCCACACCTAAAAAAGATGAAGGGTGGCGGGTGGCCGCTTGCGGTTAACGTACTGCGTGACGAAAAAATTTAACATAAAGAAGGAAATAACTTTAAAAAAAAAAAAAAGGGGAACAAAAAGAAAAAGAATGTGGCTTAGAATTGAAAATTAGATACATGCAAGAAAGATGAAAGAACAAGAAAATTGAATATTTTCAAACATATATACTTGTATTGTGTGTAAAAGAAAAGGGTCCGGGGTCTCTTCTCTATTTATATATAGAAATTCCACAACTTCGTTTGCTGGTTTATGTAACAAACTTGAATCTCTTTAGGTCTGAAATTAATGACCTGCCAGCGCACTAATACATGCGTGCTGTCTTTGTGGAGTTCCTTTATGCCCTTGAAACCGGCCGTGGAAGATAAATAGCAAAATTCTTTGGTTGAGGAGCCTCGATACACCCATTTCAGGCATTTGTTTTACTTTTTGTTACCATAAGTAATAAAGTTAAACATGTCATATCAGACGAGCATCTTCTAACTAGTACTTAAAAAATTTCCTTTTTGTCCCCTCTTCTTATCCTTCCATTGAAAAGCCTAGCTAGTTAATCTCATTAAGGGCCTACAATATGACTCATGTACTTCTCAACCAGTTGGAGGCCCCTAAATGAGAGATTCAATCCAAAGTAAATTTATTAAGGAAAATGCTTTTATAGAGGAAAAACACCAAATGTAACACTGCAGATGTGGCATGCCAAATGTGTTGCCACATTGGATGAGTGACATTGTTGTGTACATAAAGTTAGACAATTTGAGTTTGTGAACTAGGAGACAAACATATCTTTTTCACTTGAAAAGGTAAATTGTAGAAAAGACAAGACGATCTTAGCGGGGACAAACATATTTTTTCACCTGAAAAGGTAAACAGTAGAAAGGACGAGACGACCATCTCACATGCTGCCACATGTCTTTGTAATGATCCTCATTACAGTTGAGCAACGTGCGTAGGGTTATGAAGTTGAGCAAACTACTGTTGTATTTTTGAGCGAACTAGGGTTGTAAAATTTGGCATTATATTAAAAATAACAATAATGCATAGAGCAATAATAATAATAATAATTAATGATCAATGATATAAGCTTAGTAATCAATAATTGAAAATATATTATTCGTTAATACATAAAATAAATTAAAATAATTATGTGTAGGAGACAAGTTTTGATCATTTGCCCGGTTGTTTGTGAGATATGTACATGTAACTAAAAAAATATAAATGTACAGTTACTTCTTATATACACTAATTTTAGTATATATTATTTTTCTTCAAAAATATTTTTAGCATATATTATTTATTTTAGTTTAATAAAACTCATTTATATTTAATAATTACTAATGAATAAAGTATTGTTATTATTGTCATTTATTACTAGCTATAATAATTGTTAGTATAGTGACAAACATTACAATCATCATGTTAAGTGTCATATGATATGGACAAGAGTTTGGTGTATATATATACTACTTATTATATGTATTACCTACATTGGACCCCGAATGACAATATTTATTGATATAAAATATGAAAAAATTGTGACAACTAAAGCTCAAAGAGCATGTGAATTTTGGTATTGTGTTGTATATAACATAGAGGTAAAGATGGATGTATAGACAATGAAAATTTTGTTATTGGTTATATAATAGTAAGGTGTATTGCATAAAAACAGGTATAATCTATCTATATAGAAAAACAATATCATCCGAAGAAGCATAAAGAAAAAAATATCATTAAAAAATATAAAAGAGAATTTGCGCATATATATTCTTATTTTACTTTTGCAACGATAATTAGGATAAGCTTGAGTTTAAAATAAATAGTTATCCAAATAAATTTGAACATATAAACTATGATGTTAGTATCAAATTAGGAAAGAAAAACAGAAAAAGGAGAGTAAAACTATTAGGAAAGAAAAAACAAACCAAATGAATATTGTGCAATTAGGAAATATGCACAAATCACTCATATAATTATGTTGTGAAATCACTCATGTAATTATGTTATACACAAATCACTTCCTTGATTATGTGCTATCTTATTTAGACATTTCATTTTGTATGTAATTGATCTCTATATATAGAGACATGTAATAGATCAATAGACAATAAACTTATCACATTCTCTATTAAGATTTCAACACCTTGTTTAACCATTTTAATAATAAAAAAATTAAATAAAATATTTGTGGTGTAAAATTTGGTGTTTAGGGTTGGAGATGAGAATAATACTTTTTGTACTTTTACACCAAAATATTGTACATGCAAAACGTTGAAGATGCCTCTTACAAAAAGTTCCTCAATAAAAAAAAATCATATAAAATGCATGGCAAAAAATGTCTTTTCTTTAACATTTTCTTGAGAATTTCTTGCATTTTCTATGCCATCAAACAATTAATAAACGCCTCCTAACTTATCTTAATTAGATCCACTGATAGCAAATTGAAAAAAAAAGAAGAAGAACTATATGTTTTATTATTGTTCATTCAATTAGGGCAAAAGAGGTGCATGAGTGTCGTTTAGGCCCGCCTGTGCGCTTGCATTCACGTATTTGTAGTCAGTACAATATTTTTTTAAGAGAGAGTTCCACACTTAAGTACTTCTCCTTTAAGTTACACTTAACTGATGTGGGACTAAACCTTTCATCCCACATATCCCAGCAAGTTGCATCAATTAACAAAATGCTACTGAAATTAATAAGTGATTTGAGAGAACTTCTATTGCCTATCTAGTTTTAGGTAGCTAGCTAGGTTAAGATGTATGAAATGGCTCCATATAAATTAAGAAGGTCACTGGAGGTTAAAATTAAATATGAGGAATCTCATGTCATTACTTCAAACTCTATAAGCAATTAATTCTAAAGGATCCCAGAACACCAAAAGGGTTGCTGTTAAACATGAGAAAAACAAGTGTGAAGAAAGTCCTTGCACGTGAAATATGGCCAGTTAATTTTATGTTAATTGTAAGAAATATAAGAATAAGAAAACAACATAAACAGCAAGAGTGAAGAGTATCTCTATATGAAAAAAAAGGAAAAAAGAATGAAGTCTCTGACAAAGCTTCTCTCATTTGCCAAAAGACAAGGTTTAGAAACGTCGTGGATTTCAACTCCCTAGGAGGTCAAAAAATGAAAAAAGAAGAAAAAAGAGAGAGAAACAAAAAATAGAAGAAATACATAGAATTGTTTAGATGGTGGAAAAGGTCCATATCATATACTATATACTTAATTATCTCTTATGCAATGGGACAAAGCCCAGTTAAATATGGCCTCGGACACGATTAGACCTGGGCCCAATTGCTAATATATGGAAGAGTTCCCTGGCACATCTCTTCGGCTCTTCTATCTCTCAATTCTCTCTTTGTTCCCTGGCCCAATTCTCTCTTTGGCTCTTCTATCTCTCAATTCTCTCTTTTTTTTGTTCTCTGCACAATCCCATTTACATCTATGCATTTTTCTTAATTAATTAATTAATACTGGTGTCGAATTATCTCAACTTGGTAATTACTATTATTATAGTTTTTTTTTTTGAAAACACTATTATTATAGTTATATAGTGTATGTTAAGAGAATCCTTTTAATTTTTATTTTTCTTTTGGTAGATAATCCTTTTAATTTTCATGTCTAAAGTAAGTATATAACTATGAATATTTTTGCTCATGTAAGAAAAAAAAAAACTATGATTTTTGCTCTTTATTGATAGGTTTTAGAGACACTGCAAAGACGCAAATCTATTAACCTCACACAACTCATTATTTACAATGTGGGGGTAAACACTAATTTATAGGCCTCCTAATCAAACAAGGAAACTACTAAATTAGAAACCCTAAACTAATTTAGAAACCCCATACTAATTTAGATTACAACTCCAACATCTCCCCATAATCTAAATTATCTATCTGAATTAAACAAAAAAAAAATCATCCCCCTATAATTCATATTGTCTTGATCTTCAACTTCCACTTGATCTTCTCACGATATCCAAATCTCAACTTCCTCTTGATCTTCTCTAGATATCTAAATCTCGACAACCATTGACGAAGTTCTTTGTCTTTCACTCGCCATCTATTTTGCACAACTTTCTCAATGCTAAACAATTCACAATGCACTCGATTCCATCATTATCAATATCATTATCAAGGGTGACCTGACAATTCTAAATTCGAGCTGGTTGCCTCACACTCCTTTGTGGTCCTTAACTGGTACTATAGGTCTATAATCAGAACTAGCTGAAGTAGAATCCCCATTCTCACATCTGATCACTTTTGGCTGAGCAATGCCTTTGCTCTTTATGTCCCAAATCCGCACACCTTTCTCATCAAACATGACATCTCTACTAATAATGAATGAATTGGTAACTGGATTGTGCAATTTGCACGCTCCAATCCATCTGGAACATAGCCAATAAAAATGACCTTCACTGTAACGATCCAATTTTAATTATGTCGTTATTATTTCGCATTTTCAGATGTGTACGTTAGCTCAGCACCGCGTGGATGTCGCAGTTAGGCTTGGGGCACACTTGACTTGGTAATAGTCCCTTTTTGTCTATTGTTTTTGCCTAATTTGCGATGAGTATATTCATTTAGGTTAAATTGCATCGCAATGTGTGTATTTATATTATTATTGTCGAGTGAGATAGTGTGACGGGTATTCACCTCGATTAGCATGTAGACGTAGGTATTGGGTATGCAAATTTCAGATACACTAGGCCGGGGGATAATACACATATGATAAATGAATAAAATATTTTAAATAATTAATATAAAATTGTTAGTGGCGCAAATGTATGTGAAAGTCGCGTACAGGAACGCTCGTGGATCAATTATTTGTGTTTGAGAAGGATAAGACCAATAGACCATGTCACATATTTGTGTCATTTTGGTGGACTTTTTGACCAAATCAAGGCCCTTTGAGTGGCCTTGAGATCAACACATTACTTAAGATGATCATATATGAAAGTAGAAATAGTGTGGTTTGACCACTTTCACAACATTTTCTCTTTCCTTCAACAACCAAATCCAAAAATTGGCAAGGTATGTGGGGATTTTGTGAGTTTTGAAAGGTGATTTGGAGGAGCAATTGGCAATGGATCGACGAATCAAGGTTAGATCCGTACTCCTCGTCATTTTCTACATTTCAGGTATACTTTTGCGTGTTTTGATGCAATTTCGAGGTGAATTGAGCTATTTGAATTTCAAAAGGTTGCTATGGTTATAGTTAGGTTTTTCAACAACACTTATGGATTTTGTGGTTGCGGTTGGTGGTTTTAGTATTTTCGCAGTTTTTCCAAATATTTGACGAAATTTTTGAGATTTGCGTTTTGGACGAGTTTCATCAAGGTTTGTGGTTACCTATGGTTGGTTTGGAGAACCATAGGAAGTTGGAACGAGTTCGGGTCGTGGCAACGAGCCAAGAGTGTCGAAAAATTCAAAAATAGGGTGTTGCTGGTGTGACGGCCCAAGCTCCCCATAAACTGGGCCCCGCCCAATCTAGACCTACGTGGACCCCCGAGGCCATACTCGCAAAGTCAAAACATGCCTAGTCATCCTCAAATCCACATTTCATCATTTACTTATCAATTTAAAAGTTGAGTTATTAGATTAAATTCTTATCAGGTAAATTCACAGTGGAAATCAACTATAATCATTTAAATAACTCAATAAGTGGGAAATCAGGAACAACCTATAGTGTGGAAACCCTGAAAATGGATAAATATGTAAATTTGGTGACAAAATGTGACAATATGATAATACATGATATCCCTAGTCACTCAATTCCAAAATGTATCATATTGTATTCAAAAACATGATGTACAATAGTCACAATCAGATGAAGTCACCTAGCATCGGCTCTTTACCCTTGCTTGTCTCCGCCCTATCTGCACCCACTGTCAAAAACTAGACGGTGAGAGTGTGATAAATTGAAAGAAATGACAGAAGAACATAAATAGTAATTCATGAATAACCAATAAAGCAGTCTAAGAATCATGCGGTATTGAAAAACAGAAAATAACACAAATTGCATGATAAATAGACTGACAAGTATATCAATGATAATTGAGTGTCTATCGAGTCAAAAGAGGCCCATAAGTGGTCTAACCACATCAATCCACAACATGTCCACATCCACATCCACATCCACATCCACCATTTCCACATCCACATCCACATCCACATCCACATCCACAACAATCTAATACTCGAGGTGAAACTTAATATTAGGTAGGTGGACAACACTTTTGCAGAAGTGTTCACGTTAACCCAGTTAATATGAACTTAGAAGTACTATCACGACACACTTATACCAAAACACAACAATCCAATACTCGGTGTGAAACTTAATATTAGGTGGGTGGACAACACTTCTGCAGTAGTGTTCACGTTAACCCAGCTAATATGAACTCAGAAGTACTTTCACGACACACTTATACCAAAAACACACATCCAAGAATATAAGAATGGAATTCCAACAATGGATCAATTCAATATAAACAACAATAATGGAAAATGAATTACTATGCACCATCTTACTGGCTTACTAATGTACTTTAAACCAATCACAAAATATCGATCCTCACGAAGCTCTAATTTGTTCAATTTGATTTTCTAAATCTCTGGCAATCAGCTAAGCCCAATTTGGTTGAATTAGAGCAATTCCATGACCCTAAATAAACCACCAAAGATTTCCAAAAGTTTTAAAAATTATTTTAAAAACATATTTTACTATTCCAAATGTCGTGGGTGACGCCACTAAGCTTTAGATCCTACGGTGTCACATAAAGCGTGAAATTTCAACCTCACTGGTTGAGACGCCACAAGTGGCGTTGCTAGGGTTTTGGCCCACGACGTCATTTAAAGCGTCAAACTCTCCAACCTCTCTATTTTTCACACCGTGACTGACGCCGTGGGAGAAAACTCTCCACGGCATCCCTCGCGACGTGATACCCTGAACATAATTCCGAGTTTATCAGAACCCCGCCTCGCGTCGCTGTGTTTTGAGCCTATCCCAAACCCTTAGGAACGTCCAAAACAACACCAAACCACTTTTGCTTTATGTCGAAACCTCGGCAAAACCCCGATTCGAACTCGCACTTACAATCCTCAAAAATTCACATAACTTCCAAATCCTCAAAACAATCACACCAATACCCTTTGATCAACCCAATAATCAAATCCATCAGCTAACCAAAACCCCAAAATGTCATCTAAATTTGTCGTGATGAAAACCCACGAAATCAACACTAAAATTTAAGGAATCACGAGAGGAGTCGGGATCTTACCTTCTTTCATGTAGTAGGTCGATCCTCGTCGTGAATTTGAGCTCGAGAATATTGAAATCCCAACGTTTTCACTGTTCTCACATTTGATCGAAAATGAGATAGAGAGGAAAGAGAAAAGGTGATGGGAGGATATTTATTCTTCTCATTCATCTTCCCTTACGCATGTATCCCAAGGCGTATCCCATGTCCCTCCTTCAACCCAACCAACAAATCTAATTCACTATTATGACTTTGATAGGTGACTCTTGTCCCTAACTTAACCAATTCTCGCTCACACCTAATGTTATTAGACCTGTACCACCTCACGACTCACGTCGTGCGTTCTCGAACACAACAACGTATCCACATATTAATTATTTTTTTATTATTTTCTAATAATTCATTATTTGTCATTTTTCGGTGTCTAATTACCTGAATTATACCATTTTGCTTGAAAATTTTTGTTTTTCCTAGGCGAAACCTCACACACAAATCCGTGACGATAAACAAAACAAAATCATGCACTATGACATAGAGAGTTCACATTCGGATATAAATAATAGTACAAACATCAAAGGAAAATAAAATATACTCAGTGTCAACACCTGAGGCTTAGGCAATATGAAAAGTTACGACAACCAGGTCACGATCCTGAAACACAATACGTGACCCAAATTAAATTTGAGGGTCGTTACAGCTGACATGACGTGCCAGCAACGTTATGGGGGATAAGCCCCCATGGCGTCACCCATGGCGCCTGCCCAGGTTGATGCCATGGGCATGTCGGCGCCCCTTATGACGTCGAGCCAATAAAGAATAAATTTTTTTTACAATCTTATTTAATTGGCTATGCCTATTGTGGACATATCTCGGGGACTTATACCATGTGTCAAATGAATTGAAAATAAGGGATTTGTGATATAAATGTGAAAAAGATTTTCGAGTTTGAGGTATTAACTGATATTTCGGGAATTATGACATCTTTGATGAGTATTGGACACGTGATAGGAGGCATGGAGTGATTGTTTTGGATTAGTTAGAGTGTGGTTTGAGGTATGTAGTAACTCAATTGAAATTCTCTCGAATACTTACTTGATTCTTTATTGCTTTATTTCCATTTATTTAGTATTCTCATTTCGAGATATTTATTTATACGGTTGGTTAAGTTTACTCCCACCGAGGTTTAATCCGTTGTATGCTTGTGGCACACTAGACCATAACATATGTATCAAAGGTACGTCGGTGAATAGTCGACCCTGCTACTGTTACTACACATATTTCAATGCGTCATGGTCTAAGCCAACCACCGAGTGGATGCAGATAATTCAGAAATGTTTTAGCTTACTCAATGGTAGTGTCTGAGGATAGTCCGAAGTATAGTTTTAGTTTGACCAAGATCCTGCACGTACTTTTGATTTCTTACTATTTTATATTCATGCGATGATCCATTTACAATTGGTTGTTTACTATTCCGCATGTTTATTTAATAGTCTTTTATGGATTCCTGTATTTATTTACTTCCGTAATTACTCATTGAATTTCTTTGGGATTGCTCACTCTGGACTCGTCATCTCTTTTGTTGTGATGGCTTAAGTGAAGACCCTAGTACGAGTCAAGGCAAGGGGAAGCTTGAGGATTACCTGTGATTGTTTACAGTTGGGCACAGACTCGTACGTTTGTTTATTTTCTTATTTTTAGTTGGAATGGGATACTAGCAATATACCTGACTTGTACATTATACATTTTGATGTTTTGGGATCCTTATATATACATGATACATTTTGATAGGTTTTCTACATTAGGTAAATGCTCTGAATGACGTGAAGTTATTTATTTGTCCATTTATCATGTCTGACAAGTGTTCCGCTGAATTTTGAAGATCTAATTATGATTGTAAATAGATGACTTAAGTTCATTGGCTAACTTTGGAAATTTGAATTGAAAATAATATAAAAGTTAGTTGTAAATTTGAGGTTAAATGAGTTGTGGTGCACATAGGACACAACTAAGCTGTGAAATGATAGGGTTGTGGGCCTGCGAAGCATGACATAGTAGTCTCAGATTTTGGAGCCACTACATTCACGCCTTTGTCATCCAACGTCTTCCTATTAGCATCAGGAGCATGCACATATGCAGTGGATCCAAACAACTTCAAGTGTTGACACTTGGCTTGTAACCATTCCAAGTCTCTTATGGGTAATAATAGACAGACCTTTTATAGGATACCTATTAAGTAAATAAACTAAACATGCAACTGCTTCAGATTAAAAAGGATCAAGTAGATCTTTGGCTTTCGACATACTACGAGCCATATCCATAATCATCATATTCTCTCTCTGCAACACCATTATGGTGCAATGTCTGTATTGGCATGATCTCATGCCTAATCCCATGACGATCATAAAACTCTAAAAATACTGAGGTCGTATACTCACCACCACCATTTGTCCTATAAGTCTTGATGTATATCCCACTATGTTTCTCCACAGTAGCATTGAATTTCTAAAAGCAACTAAAATCTTTAAACATATTCTTTGGAGAATACACCAAAATCATCCTGATGCAGTCATCAATAAACTTCATAAAATATTCGCTTCCTTCCAATGAAGCTGTCTGTATATGACCAAAAATATCTGAATAAACTAATTGTAGTGGACATTTGGCATGCCATGGGGTGTTGGAAGTAACCATTTATCTATGTTGCTCCCCCCACAGAATTGCTTTAGAGGTTGAATCATAGGCAATCCTTTCACTAAATTCTTTTGAGTTAGCAACTTCATACTCTTAAAGTTTAGATGTCCATATCTTAGATGTCATAACGACAACTCATCAGAAACAATTGATAGGTTTTAAAGACAAAACAAATACACAAATATATTAATCTTACACAACTCGTTATTTGCTATATGGGCGTAAACACCAATTTATAGACTCGAACTTAACTCCTAATCAAACTGGAAAACTACTAAATTAGAAACCCTAAAACTAATTTAGAAAGGGTTGCTATTTCAACCCATCAATGCTCTCTTCCCACCAAATCTTCTCTAACTACCCATTACTTTTCAGAAGTCTTATTAAGCCACCCAAGAATAATATCAGACTCTCTAAAATACCTTTACAACCCACCCAACTTTCAACCCATTGTCTCCTCCATTGCTCATGAAGATTGAAACGCTTTGAGCGCAAAGGATAAGAGGATATTTTAATAGATGTATGAAGGTTGATGTGACAGCTTGAATTCCTAAACACGGCATCGCCCAGCCTAATCTCGTAATTAAGTCCTAATTCCATCCACATAGGACTTAACTACATATTAGTTTGCCTCTTTAACTTATTCTCCTCGTCCCTCACGTTCTGGATAAGTAAATACACGTGTTGTTCCCTTACTAAATCTAGGGTTAATTAAAAAAATTTAAAAACATATTGATTTCAGCGAAAGTCTTTAACATTTTAGCAGAAACATTAAAGATGAATCATAAGTGTGGAAATCAGGAAATCACAATCACATGATAATAAACACCGTAATACATGCATCAGTTTAGGAGCCTAGTCTTTCAACCTATATACAATCCAAAGTGTATAAAAGACATAAGTAATAATTACACAAAACATCAAAAAGACCTACAATGTTTGCAACAGGGTCGGGCCATTGGCTCAAAAGTAGTTGTTGATCTTCTCCTTACCAGGCCTGATAAACGATGGATCTGCACCCACCGCCATAAAAAGGACGATGAGTACAGTAAAGTTGAAAGTAAAATATGGAGATTTATACCATATTTTCAAATATAACGAAAGGTATCAACAACATAAAGTAGTGAAAAGGTACTGAAAATAAGGCTATGCTAGATGATACCACAGTTAAACAAATTAATCTAACCAACACGAAGTAATCATCCACTTGCAGCGCACTCAGGTACCACCTTATTGGTTATAAGTTATGTCACATCAACCTCAAGTAACAGTCAGTAACACTAGTGTGCCCAAGATCACCCTATTGGTCGTCAAGATTCTCATGTGATCAATGGGTGAAACTAGTGCAGTCTGGCATTACCCTATTGGTCATGAACTACGTCACTTCAACCGCAAGTGGTAGCTCAGTGTCACTAATTAGGGAACAAACAAGAATACATTTCCAACAACACATCTATACTAATAGCATGCTATTCGTAATCCCATTAATAATAAAAAAATAACAAGAAATAGATAAGGAACCGAAATGGAATCCATGAAATTAATCCAATAAGATATCATGATAAGAACACATTGTAACTGAGTAGAGCCAAGCAATAATTCATGATATGAGATTTCTAAGGTATACATTGTCTAAATAGACTAGAAAAATGTAGTAAGTGGAAATTTAATGTAAAAAGAACCTCAACAAATTTACTTACAAAACACGCAAAATTCCTAATTTCTCCGGCCTCCCGATACTTCGAAACTCGTAACCGAACTCCCAAGAACTCCATCTAGGTTCCTGAAGTGTTTAGGCATGTTTTAGTATGTGTTAAGGTCGGTTAAGATGGGTTTAGGTAGTATTTTGTATTGCAGGAAAATTGGGGGAACCCCCCCCCCCAACATAGCCATCTCCATTTTCCATGGGTCTCTGTTCTCCTCCACCAGAGACCCACAAACATCTTCCACAACATAACAAGGTAGACATTTCTCATTATAATCATGCATTCATCACGAAAACGAAAATCCAACCTACATATTCATAGAAGTTCAAGAACACTTGAAGAATTTGCAAAATCTATATCTTTTGATTTTTAAAACTAATTTTGAAACTTCATAGCAACTGGTTTATTAGAACAAAATGGAGATTTGAAATATACTTTTAGTTTTCAAAAATCAGAACCATTTGCATGTCGAAAAATCATAATTTCAATTGCATGTAAAAACCCCCAAATTTTGCAAAACTTATAAAATCCAAAAATTGGAACTCAAAACCAAATTCATAGCTTTCATTTGACCATAAACCAGCCTTATAATAATTTGAAATCGTTTAAACACAAAGCCCTTTGATTCATGCATTCAACACATGCAATTTAAAATGAGAGGTGTATGGACTTGTACCTATGGTTGTTTCTTCTATACCCTTGTTCAAGCACTCTCCTGTGAAGCTTAGATCCTCAATTTGGGCTCTTGAATCACCCAAATTTTCAGCCAAAGTAGCTCTGATTTTTTTGGTTTTTAGTTTGTAAGCAAAATGAACAATAAGGTCTAAGTTGTGTCTTTTATAGTTGTAGTTTTCATCACCTAGACACAACACCATCTCCATGCAATCTAATAGCATCAATTCACTCCTACCTCTCCACTTAAACCAACCAAGTGACACACTTTCAAACACTCACTTTTATGAGAGTGTGTGTTAGCATGTATCCCGAGGTAAGTTTAAGTATTATTGATTTTTCATTTGTAACCATAGATTATCAATTTGATCTGCATTGGATAAATACATTAGGCTTATGAAGTAAGCCATTTAAATCACATTTAAGTAATCTAAGACTTACCATATCACTAGCTACTCAGTCTCATAACTAGCATGCAACTCGAGGCGTTTCCTCGCGCGTGTTGAATCATCGACACTATCAAACTTAACTATTTTGGATATAAGGTACACACATATAATTCACTAGGCATTTACCACATCAAATATATTATATATATCGACCATATGCCTCGGTCAGTGCACGTATCCCAACACAGGCCCACGTCACGGGTCGGTGACCCCGATTACGGCCACAATTTAGGATTTTAAAATTTGGGCCATGACAGTTGAACTTGATCAAATGCAATGCATATGTTTTGCATTGCAGGGACAAAGAACTGTGCGGTGATGAACTGTGATGGCGTGGAGTTAAGTATGTGGGTAGTGAGAGAGAAACAGTGGGTTGATTCCATATAGGAGGGTGAATGAACCGTGCTTGGAGATTGGGCAGAGCCACTGTGACTTTGATTCTTGATTTTGAGAATGCTTTGAGGATGAGAGGGTCAGAGTAGACGAGACCCATAAACCTAATAACAATTTTTTGGGTTACATAAGAAAATTAAATTATTTGTGATAACTATTGATTTGCTGATTTTTTAGAAGGAACGATTGAAGAGTGAATGTGAGTGAGTATTGTGAGATCCATTGAACGACGGAAGATTGCATCACTTGTTTTGGATGGGTGAGGAAGAGGGCGGGGCGTGCCATGGGGAAAAGGATATTATTGTCATCAACTCATTGGGCTTTTTTTAAGTAATTTTATTTTTTTATACTGGGTGGATAGATAGGCTGAACGGGTTGAAATAGCAGCCCTCAATTTAGATACCCCTATTACTTGAAATAGCACCTCAATTTAGAAACCCCTATTACTAATTTAGATTACAACTCTAACATTTATGTTGAAATTAATTAATTAATTAATTAATTGAATGTGTTTTGAAAAATTAGGATTAATGCATCGATCTTCATCATGATTAATGAAATTTCTATTTTATTTCAAAATAAATTTTCTCTAAAACTAATTCTAATGAGTTAAAAGATGGCAATTAATCAATTAATTTTATATTTCATAATAAATGTCCCAGCAAATGAATGAATGAATGAATTATTATTGTTATTTTTTTTAATCGTGTGTAGTGTGGAAGTTATCTTTACTAATCCACTCATGAGGCCATTGCCTTTAAAATCTTATCTTGATCATTTATGTAGAAATATATAAGCATGCATGTTTTTTTTTCTATATAAGCATGCATGTTGTGTGGTGTTGAAATTATCTTCACTAATCCACCTATAGCCCATGAAGAACAATCTTGATAACGTTGATCATGCACGTTGTACTATATCTATCAGGAATCTAATTAACTATATAAGTCTCAAAATAGGTGAACAGTACTTTCCTACTCTAAAGATTTTGATTATAATTGGATAAGAAAATGATAATTTAACAAATTTTGAGCGCAGAGTAGAGGTATATATTTTATTTTTTAACCACTTATGACTTTTTTTTGTATCCTTAGACATGGTCCCTACATTCTGAAAAATATCATAAATAACTAAAAAATAAAGTGTGCGCCTCAAGTTTATTAAATTATCATTTTTCAATAGAATAAGACCAAACTTCTAGCTTTTTTTTTTTTTTTTTGGTAAAAAATTTCTAGCTATTAAGTGTACTAGTACTGACTACTCTTTGTCTAAAAAAAATCGATCATGCATGATAAATATAGTATATGCTCAAATTGTTCTTGGCTACATAAAACGAAAGCTAGACAAGACATTTTAGAATTACATGTCGTGTATATGGATCCATCGATACTAGCCATAATACTAATTATAAGCTAGCTATAGCTTGAAGGGGGTGTGAATGCATCACTACAACATTAATACTACAACATTAATAAATTAATGACGGAACAATTAATGAAGGCGAGAAACCGTCACAAAAGGTTGAGTAGATTATAAAGCTAGCTAAGTCATCAGTAGAAGTTTGAGAAATTTCGAGCAAGTGGAGAAGCATGGCTAATCAGTAGAGACGGGTAGGGCACGTATCGTACGTGTGTGCAGTTGGTGTATGGTTTTAATCGTGATAATGGAATGTACTACACTTGCCCAAAGAGGCAAGATTTGATGGGAGAGTCATTCGTGACTAATAATCATCTTTTATATATATATATATATATATATATATATATATATATATATATATATATATATATATGAAGAATACTAGGGTGACTCATTAGAGACACACTATAAGCGCGTATTTTTTTTTTTAACAATTTTGTAGTTATAGTAACTATCTATAGTGAGTAACCTTAGTATTATCCTCAAATACAAAATTTATAAAAAAATGTAAAAAATAAATAAAAAATATAATGCGTGCACTAAGTGAGTAATAATAATGGATCATTTTAGCATTTATATATATATTGCAAGGCGAATGTGATGAATGATGCGCTTCACTTCATGCATCTTTAATTATCCCAAGGAGATTTTATTCAACTTTTCCAAAGATTTTCAGTACTTGTAGAATCATACACATGAACTTTTTGAATTCGTACACAAACCAGTTGTGTCCCCACCCCACGTTTTTTTTCTTGATTACAATCCCCACCCCCACATTTTTTTTATTAGAAAGAACTTATTCCCACCGAGATTCGAATACAGGACCTTTCACTCTCAAATCTCAATTAGTCAATTTTCATATCATGTTATACTAAGTCTTGACTACTTACGTACTCGACTCTGTCGCACATCTCGAGGCATGTTGGGGCCATTCTTAACCTGTTAACACTTTAATCCATTATTCAAGCTTGTTAAGATTACTTAATGTAGATTATTATTATTGTTTACCATTTTCGTTTTCATACTCGTGTCGCATGCATCTAGAAGCACCACTCGCCGCACTTGTAACTTCTTGAGTGTATATTTTATCTTTTCAATTATGTATTGTATAATGCAATCTTAAAAAATAAATTTTTTTTTATATATATATGTATATTGTCAAGTAATAACTTTCAAAAGTTATATTAAAAACTAAAATTCTAAATGGGTCATATAAATACATGTTGGAATAGTCTTGAAGTCTACTTTAACCAAAATTTTACGAATCTTGATTCTGAGTTACTGTTAAAATGTTATGAGCAAAAAACTTGACTAAGGGCAAAACTTACACTTAATTAGAAGTTACAGGGTTGATTACAACATTAAAAGCTCTTTTTACAAAACTTAAGAAAAATTGAATGGGTTCATTGTTCGAGAAAGTAAATGCATTTCTATGTTAAAATGTCTATTCCGGTGTCAAACATGCATGGAAGATAAGATAACGGCTCAAGGTCGTTTAACTAGCAAGGGATAATGAATTATTTATTATCACCATTATCATGTTGATAATTTTATTGTATGTTGTAGTTGACTTGTTGTTAAGATGAATAATTGATTAAGTGAAGTTTCTACGAAGTTATTAAGATGCATTGGTTGTCTTGATCCACGAAATTCATTTTCTAGATTCGATAATGATATGTTTTTTTGACTGTCCAAGATTTATGCTAATAGTTTCTCTGCACATAACTATTTAATCTTGAAACACCAATTTTAAGTATACATTCATGATGTGAGAAGAAGTTTTGTATTCTTAGGATGTAATAATCTTGCAAGTCTTGATGTGAAAATGGTACAGACTACAAAGCTTTTGGTTTATCGCCTTATCGAGTTAGCATTGATCTTACCAGTGGCAACTCCAACGATTGAAAGATTTTTCTTGGTAATGAACATTATCAAGATAAGATTGCAAAATAAGATAGGTGGTGAATGATTGAATGACATAATGTGTTATATTAAGGGAGACATATTTACAGATATAGATGAAGAAATTAAAAATATTACAGCGATTTCAAAATATATACAATCACAGGATTCGAACCCCCTTTGTACAGAATTTAACAATATTTTTAATTTACATTGCAAATTATTATTAATTTATTATACTAATTTTTTTAATAGCATCGACAAGCCATCAATTTCAAAC
This sequence comes from Stephania japonica, assembly GCA_039657345.1. Lineage (NCBI taxonomy): Eukaryota > Viridiplantae > Streptophyta > Magnoliopsida > Ranunculales > Menispermaceae > Stephania > Stephania japonica. Next base: position 17,880,188 of record CM077556.1, read on the forward strand.
TCTTCAAGTTCAGATGTCCATGTGGCGACTCCAAATTCTTAGGCTGCCACATGGTGCGCCGCGAGCTCCACAACCCAACCACGTCACTGACCTACTAGGTCCCTCTCACCTTTGCAACTACTTCAACGAAACACTGATTGACGCTTGCAACGCCAACCACCACTTGCACTTGAGAACTTGTCGACATTGGAATAACTGTGACAACATGACCTTCATTTAAATTCACTTTCCCTATTAAAAGAGAAATCTCATTTTATTTCTTCAAAAACAATAGGGCCTCTTCGACAGCTTGGGACATGGAGCCCATGAATCTGTAACAACTTTGTCATCCCTACAGATAAATCATTAACTTGCACGAGGATTTGTTCTTTGCGATGCTAGAAATTGAGTAAGAAACTGCTCCAGTTAGACTTAGTTGTTTCGTTGATAAACATCTTCAACTCGTTGGTAGTTCTGATTCTTCTTCGGAGGCATGATTGATATCAAATCACGCTCAATGAAGGCTCTGATACCAAACTAACGCAGCGGAAGTCTTCCAAACTGATTATTCGACACACGAATAATGCAATTCAGGGCATTGAGAATTAAACCTTAATTCTCTAAAAAAAGAAACACTATTCTTTATATAATAAAATTCAATAATCAACTCCTAAACTATTACATAAGTAGCTTTTATATAGACTTGTAAAATAATAAAACTCATAATTTTAATAAAATACCAAAAGACACATTAATTGTAATTATAATAAAACTCTAACTACTACTAACTTTTATTTAAACTCTAACTTTGATACAAAATGTCACATAACTTGTAATCTAACTAAACAAACCATCTTATTTAATAAATAAAAAATCATAATCTAACACAAACTCTTATTTGCATCTGGTTTTAAAAATATACACTTTGGTCCATGTAATTTATTTCTAGTTAGTAAAAAGGATCATTGGGGTAGTGTCAAATTAAAATATTACTTATATTACTTTTTGATGATGTGACATAGTTATTTTAGCAACAACCTAGATAATGTAACACACAAAAGGTAAGCACTTGTTGGCGTCTCTTTGAAGTACACCAGGATGTGTTCATGCATGCATGTTGGTGAAAATCGAGGGGTGCCAGCTTGTGCCTGTCCTTTTTGTGTCTACTTTACATTAGCATTTTCCTATATATATATATATATATATATATATATATATATATAAGAACTTTACTATAGGAACCAAATATATACCTATTTTATGGATACACTATTTATAAACATTAGATTTTAATGCAATACATTAATCGAGATGGCATAAATGCACAAAATATTTAATACACAATATATTTTTAAGGATTATCATGATATGTATATATATTTAGTCTCCATTATAAAATTTTTCAACCTTAATGATCAAGAAACTAAAGTGTTTTTAAATGTGGGGTGTGAACCAATTGGGTGGCTCTGTAGTTTAATATAGGGTTCAAAGAGTAAAAATTCTTGAATTCAAATTTTGGTGTGGACAAATTGTTTGTTTCTGATTCAAAATAAAAATGTGGGGGGATGAGGACACAATTGGCTTATGTACAACTTTAAAAAGTTCAAGTGCTCTTACGATCCTATAAGTACTAAAAATCTTTGGAAAAGTTGTATAAAATCTCCGTGGGTCCAATTAGTGATTCCATTAAAGATGCATGAAGTGAAGCGCATCATTCATCACATTCTCCTCGCAATATATCGCAATATATAAGACGATTATTAGTCACGAGTGACTCTCCCATCAAATCTTGCCTCTTTGGGCAAGTGTAGTACATTCCATTAATTCACGACTAAAACCATATACCAACTGCACACGCACGCAGTCAAAGCAAGTCTGTGAGAATCGACAATTAAAAAAAAAAAATGTGAGTACGGTAAGATTATAAAGACATTATTTGTAAAAAGTCAAAATTTTAAGAGGTTAAAATTCAATTCTCACCGAAGTAAAAAAAAAATCACACGCTCGTACTTGCACAACCCCTCTCTACTAATCAACCATGCCTCTCCATTTAATCAAATTTTACTGATGAACTAAGTAGCTTTATCATCTAATAGATCATGCATGCACACCCCTTCAAGCTATAGCTAGTTAGCTACATATTATAGTTGAAAAATGTTAGAATAACTCACTTTGAGTACGTAGTAGGCTTATATGAGTGTTCTTCCATGTAATATATTTTAAAAAGTGTGCGTGCATATCTCAAGATGTTATACGAATACCTCAAGATATATCACATTGATGAATATTCACTTGTACCCACTAAGTGTTTAAAATAATTAAATAATTATTTAAAGGGGGTTAGTTGACCATTTCTCATTATAGTTAGTATTATGGTTATGTATCGATCGATCGAGCTATGTACATCTACTCTAAAGTGTCTTGTCTACCTTTGTTTTATGTAGCCAAGACTAAATTCATTGCACGTTTCTAAATTTATAATGCGTGATACCCTTTTTTAGACAGAGTAGTCAGTGGTAGTACACTTCATAGCTAGCTAGAAGTTTGGTCTTATCCGATTATAATAAAAATCTTGAGGGCAATAGCCACGGATCTTTTGAGAATTTTCGAGTACGAAAGTACTGTTTGCCTATTTTGAGACTTATATAGTTAATTAGATTCCTTATAGATATACTACAGCATGCATGCTCAGTATTATCAAGATTGTTATCATGGCCTATATGTGGATTAGTGAGGTAAACATACACACTACAAAATATGCATTCTTATATAGTACTATATAACTTCAACTCCATAACGTGGATCAGTAAAGATAACTTCAACTCCATAACATTTTTATAGTCTAACTATATATATATACACCCATTTCATGGGAAGCACTTAAAATATATACTCATGTCATGAAAACCCTTTAAAAAATGTTGTGCATTAAATATTTTTTAAATTTATGATGCTTCGATTAATGTGTTGGATTAAAATCTAATGGTTGTAGATGATGTTCTCAAGGTATTTTTATAGTTTCCATGGTAGTACCCTATATATAATGCCAATCCTCATTTGAATTCTATTAAATAAAACTTTACAATATTGCCTATATTGCCCATAATTTATTTTTTCTTATTGGACTAAAAATATATGGTAAGGTACACTAGGTCATGGTAATGATTTACATAAACAAATAAATTAAAGGTGACAAGTAATAAATATGAAACTATGGCTTAGGCGAAATTATTGAAATATTTGGTAATGGAGCGAGTCATGGTGCGAGGCGGGGTGCCAGAGCATCAGAAACCGAAATAAAGAATGGATAAGACCAAATGGGTGAGTGTCTCAAGAGAGTCAACAAAGTGAGTTTGATGGCCCAAATGGTGGCCTTAGGATGTCCTTAAGATGTGAGAACACATTAGATGAGAATTTAGTGGATATATATTGACTTTGGGGGTGTTGGATGTAACGACTCAATTTTAGGGTTTGAGCCGTTATTATGACGTGTTTGCAGATATAGATACCTGCTCAGCACCCCGTGGATGCGCAACTAGGCCAGGGCACGCCTAGAGTAGGTAATAGACTGATTTGTGTAATTGTTTTGTATTATTTGTGATGCATATATTCAATTATGTTAGATTACATCGCAATGTGTGTATTTATATTGTTAATGACTGTGTGAGATAGTGTGACGGGTATTGTGATGGCCCCAAAACCCGAGGCCGCCACGTCATGCACCGCGGGCCCAATACCCTACCACATCACAACCCAGCTATGTCCCAACTAGTTCGATAACACCAATACACACCTCCAAATGTGTGTCCAGTTACCCGTCAATCGAACCTAATACCTAATTTTTGATAAATCTAATCAAATCAAGTCCATACCTTGAAAATTCTCCATTCAATTTTAACGATGTCAATCCCACCATTTAAGCCTACATTATGAGTTGTCTAAACCCTTAAGTGAACCCCTAATAGGCCAATTATTTTTAAAATTTTTTTTCAATTTATATGTTGGATGTTGTGAGCATTTGCTCACGGCATCCAAGACAGTGAAATAATGTCCTTGGCGTCGTAACTCACGCCGTCACGAGTTGGTATCCACGACGTGACATAAAGCGTGGAATTGGGGTGCGGGTTTGGATGCCGTGGGGGTTTATTCCCCATGGCGTCCCTGGCGGCGTCTGAACCAGGAACACAATACTGGAGTTTTCAAGCACCCCGGCTCGTCATCGTAGTCCGCACTCGTCCCAACCTCTCATAAATCACCAAACCAACCATGAGAAACCGTAAACCCCTGATAAGACTTGTCCGAGATGAAAATCCCAATATTTCTCGACAAAAACCCGAAAATCTAATAAAAACCAAAATAACAACCACAACACCAACCATTTCTATTGTTGTTCCAAATCAAACCCTAAAACCATAACAACATAATGAAAAATGATGTGTTTAGTCCACATCTCTGAAACTCTCGTCAAAACTCGAGAAATTGAACCTGATAGATAGAGAACGAAAAGGAGAGTTCGGATCTAACCTTGCTTATCGAGTTCCAAGCCGTTTGGCGCTCCATGTGTGCACTTGAACTTCACCAAACTTTCATTCTCATCACCAATTCTTGTCCAAAAGAGAGTGAGGAGAGAGAAATAATGGTGGATGAGAAGTGTGATGACCCGAATCCCCAAACACGACACTGCCCGACCTAATTTCGTAATTAAGCCAAAATCCCTTCCACTTAGGACTTAACTACGTATTAGTCAGCCTTTCTAACCCAATTACCAACTTACACGTGTTCAAGATAAATAATACACTAATCCTACCAATTACTGAAATTTAGAGTTAATTAAAACTTTTAACCGTTTACTGATTTAGTGGAAGTCTTAACAAAATTTAGTGGAAGCCTTAAAAACTTATGCAGAAGCAATTAGATAAGTCCTAAGTGTAGAAACCAGGAAATAATGATCACAAGATATATATATATATAACGAGTGGCGAATATAGACAGTGTGAAAGTTAAAGGTTGGGGAACTATCGCTCAACCCAATATATATAAAACCCAACAATATCAAAGACATAATAACAGTATAATACAAAATATCAAAACAACCTACAAGTCAGGACAGTAGCATGCTCTAATCTTAGAGGTAGTCGCTAATCTTCTCCTTGCCTGGCTTACTGCTCGACGAATCTGCACCCACCGCCATAAAAAGGATGGTGCTAACAAAAGTATAACAGTAATTCTCGAAGACATATTTATCCACATTTCAACTAAAGAAAGACAGGTAACTAAGTGCGTAAAAGGAGATAAATAAATGCCAACAAGGAACATATGCAAGAAGTTACCATAGTAAAACTAGAAAGTCATTAAATGTGGAACAAAGACTAAAGGTGTAATAGGAGTGATACTAAGCTTGAACATGTGAGAAGTCCTAGACTCAACGACATGAGACTTTCGACCTATGTGGACGGACACATCTCGACCTATCGAGGTTCCCCATACCCCATGAAGGAACCCATCCATGTCTCCATATAAGTCCTTTTGATATATTCGAAAGGAACTTTCAAAGAACCTAAAATCTAACTTGTGCTACGTGCCATTTTAGGTCGTACATGGACCTTTGCCGAGATAAGTGTGAACAATTCTCAGTCATCGACACTGAGGTATGTTATTTTTGTTTGGTGTTTATATTATTTATCTATTTATCCGAATTTAAATTCCAATGTTCCAAATGTGTGAGGATATTTGAGTGTGAGCATTGATGCGTAGAAACATGTTCGACTCGAAGAAATGTGTTTTGCGGGCGCCGGGGTGAACTGTGGCCAGGTATTTAGCTGTTTGGGGGATAAATATTATTAAAACACTGACAAAATACATTAAAATATAATAATTAAACGTTGGGTAATGTGTTCGAGGCTTTAGTAAGTCATTGAGCACCCAGTGGTGCGAGTTGTGGTTCAAATTGGGTTCGAAAAGGCTGGGAATACGTGTATGGAATAGTGTGCATGGGAGGGAGTGTCCCAGCGGTGTCACAGTTTCATGTTAGCTAAGCAAGGGAGGAGTGTTAGGTTAATAACTGGAGAAGACATGACTCGTTGGATGCATCTCGAGATACGTGCGTGAGTTTTTATGAAAGAGATATAATTCTTTCTTTCTCTCACCGATTTTCATTCTCATTCACACGAACGAAGAACAAGCTTGAGGTTTTGGATTCTGACTGGATTTGAGCTCAGAACAATGCCAAGACGCTACTAAACGTGAAAACCAAGGTAACATCTCCAGTCATCTCAATGTTATCTACGTTTTGACGGGTCTTTTGAGGGTTTTCATCGTGGTATTTTCGGACACTAATTTGGAAATTTAGGTTTTCAAGTGTTGAAGATGTATATGGATTATTTGAGCGGTGTGGAGCACAACCTAGCAGTTGTTTTAGGTGTTTGGATTGGTTTTGTAATTTTTGTGAATTATTGTTGGTTTTTGCTTTAATTTCCATACCGGGGTTATAGACCATGGTTTTGAACGATTTGAAGGTTGGATTTGGTGTAAATGAGCATCATATGAGTTTGGGATAGGCTTGGAACGCGGTGATGCAAGCCGAGGTGTTGAAAAACCGGAATAGATTCAGGAACTGATGTCGCGAGGGATGCCGTAAGGCTTTTCACCCACAACGTCGATCACGACGTCTGAACCAGAGACGATTTTGGTCTTACGCTTTAGGTGACGTCGTCAAGAAATTCTTCCACAACGCCACTCATGGCATGGCACTGTTCATCAAACCAACTTTTGATTTTTTTTTGAAAACTTCAGAGATTTTTGGGTATCTAAATGGGTTCAATTACGGACCAATACTCGAGTAATTGATATAAATATATGAATAAAATAATGGAAAGTGGGGCAACTTGGAGGATAATTAATGGATTTTGTAATCAATTGGTCCACAGGAATTGTAGGACAATAATAATCATACGAGGAGTTCGTAAGGGAAGAATTACGGGCGTGTGAGTGCGTAGTAGCGTTAGACACGGGTAAGTAAACCAGTGAGAAATTTTGCAGTTATTTCTTGAGCCATAATTGATTTGTTATTGCACTATTCCTAGTTTGAAATTCTATTTCAGATTGAGTGGTCCAAAGGCAAGTGAGTCAACGTGATCTTTAGGAGGACGGGTTATCTAGAGTAATTGACCAGAGCCAGGGACATGGGATGCACGATATTGTTTGTGGTTCTATACGGGGTGAGAATTCTTCACTTGATTACTGGGAAATTATGCATTATCATGGATTTTAGGATGGTGTGAATGTACTACGTTCTAAGCACCGAGTTTGGTAGGTGTTCTCCCTCGACTCAATGAGAGTCTAGTAGGTGTTTTCCCTCTACTCAACGACTTTTTCATTGGTCGGGACTACTTGCACCTTTCTTTTAATTCCTGGACACTCATTTTGGATTGGTTCAGATTTATTTCCAGTCTTTTATTTATTCATGCATTACATGAACTTTTCTTTCTATCAACATAAATATAAATGTTATTTACTTTCAAAATACAGTAACTATCCTGTTTGGCGTTACTTACTTGGAACTTGTCATTTTTGTGTTTGACTGAGCGCATATCCACAATCGAACAAGGGAAAAGCTCCGCAACTTGGTGATTTGCTTTAAAGATATTGGAGTTGTTCGTCCTTTGGTCTCGATGTAGGTTTGATATTTTGTATTACTATATATATATATATATATATATATATATATATATATTGAAACATGAGGAATTGGGTTATGAGAGATCATGTGCATATATATTATGATATATTTTCTTATGACACGACATGTGGTAATGATAAAATATGCAGGGTTTCCACACTCTAGATTTTTCTAACTTATGTCTTGAGATTATTTTATTAGTTTAAGGATTTTAAATGCTCCGCTTATCGTTGAATAACTCACTAATATTAATAATTCTCATATTGCTTGATAAAGGATGAAAGGTAAGGTAAGGCTGACTAGGTTTGCGTTGAGTGCACGAGGGTTAACTCAGTGTCTTCGTAAGTCTAGGTTAGACAGAGTCCAGTTCTAGGCTTGTGGAACTGGGGCCGTCACAAAACCCATTCCTATGGCGAGCCCAAGTCTGATAGAAGTCCTTCGTGACAAACTAACGAACCCATTCCTACCCATAATGGTGTTAACTAGGAACCCATCTCCACACGTCCTTGTGGAATGTGCCTGATAGGTTCATCCTACCGAAACACCGTCCATCTCGGATCACAACATTACACCAGTCACACTCAAACTAATAATATCGAAGTCAAAGCTAGTCATGGTTGCATTCACAACAAAGTAAAAGAGAAGCATTATCATCATTTATTTGCATCATACGAATAAGATGGCACAACATGAATAATAGTCAATGAACATCAAAAGAAAATAATGCCATAAATCAATAGCCTAAATAAGGAGATATTCAAATCAAACATGGCATAAGAGAATACAAAAGAAAATCAGTCAATGAGACTGTTTATTCAATCATATAAAGAGAATGAAAGGTAAACAAAAACATCAACGAGATTACTCACATAACATGCAATTCCCTAGCCAAACCCGACCTCCTGACGCCCAAACTCGCGCACCCGGACTCTCGACACACTTCCCTATGTAACTGGGGGTGATTAGACATGTATTAAAGTTGGTTAGGTTTGGTTAAGGTGAGTTTAGTGTGTGTTCAATAGTTGCAGAAAAATTGGGGAAGTTGCTGGTAAATTGCTGTTCAGAACACCCAGTGTGCGCTGGCTGGATTGTCTAGCGCGCTGAGTGCAGTAACTCAGAAATTTTATGGGTTTCCTGAACTCGGGCACTCACCTCCAACAGCCCCTAGTCCCTTATTCTCCTCCACCAAGGGTCTAGAATTATCCCCAATAACAACATATACCAGACACTTTGTTTATATACATCCATACATCAAAATTATCAAGATTTTATGCATGCATGTGTGTTATGAGCATAATAACACATGAAACTCAAAATCCCATAACTTTGTCAAAACCAAACTGTTTTTAGAAATTCTTGGTAGCTAGATTATTAAAAAATCACAAGGGTTACAAACCCAACTTTCAATTTCAAAAATGAACTTGTTTTATACACCAAATTTGACAAAAATCAGTTTCATGAACGAAACTCCATTTTTTTTTGCTCAATACCTCAAAATCAAAAATTGGACTTAGACATCCAAGATGGGACTTCCTAATGCATCAAAACTAAGCAGAAAACTCTTTGAAATCTTATTTATACAAAAACCCTATGATCTATGCTCCAAAACCTTAGATTTAATGCATATGGAATGGGATATAAGCATACCTAAGGTTGATGCTTGGTTTAAGGCATATATACCTCTATTTATTGATGGAGATCAAGCTTCCCTAGCTATTTAACAAGGACTTCCAACAGCAAAATCCACGGGATTTTTTTTTGTTCTTTTCATGCAAGAAACAAAAGACTTAAGTGTCTTATTTATAGTTGTGTATTTTCATCTAGATGCAATGATGCAATGACATATCCCTATGACATCTTATGGACGTCATTCACTCCTAACCTACAAAATTTTCAGCTCACTAACTCACATGTATGACACTAGCTATATGGGAGTTTGTGCTAACACGTATTCCGAGGCAAAGTCTTTAGTGTATTGACTTTTTATTCAAAAACTATAGGACTTTCCAAATTTGATTTGTATTAACCTATAACAATAGGCTATGCAACAACCCATTTAGATCATATTTAAATAAATAAGACTCACCATATAACTAGTATACCCAGTCCCTCGACTCGCATGCAACTCGAGACGCATCTACTACCGCATGAACAGACTTAATTAGTCTACATATTTACATAACACTAGGTATACACCTCAACAAATATAATATATTTCTCGGTCCCCGAGTCGAGTGTTGGTCCGCGTACCCACTCTCGGGCCACATCACAGGTTGGTGACTCCAATAATGGCCAAATCCATTATTAGAAATTTGGGTCGTGACAAGAAAGTGAAAGTATTTATAGTGAAATAAAAGTAAACCCTAAAAAAGTGTAGCCCACAACCCAAAATAAAAAAAATCCAAAAACACAATCGGAATAAACAATTTGAAAACAAAATATGTGGGCCCTACCAGGCACCACTTTGACGCGAGCTACAATGCCGGTACTGTAGCACCACATCAAAGTGCTTCTACAATTGCCCTAACTAGTCATTATTTGGACTATATATTTGACTACTTTGAGTTTACTCTGAGTCGTGCATAAATAGGGGGCACCCAACATGAACATTTCCATTTCCTAGACTCTAACTTAATAGTCACTATTTAACAGAAAACGATCGCTTTCAATCATGCCAACTAGCCGTTGGTCCACCTCTAACAACCTTTGAAATGCAAAGAACATATCGTTATAGAATATGAGATGAAATTAATGTTACTGGTTTTAGTGGAGGAATAATCTCGAATTGCTTGTTCTCTAGCTACTAAAGTAGATAGATCGAGTCTGGTCGACCCAAAGACACATAACCTTTTCACTAGAACAGTTTTGGTCTTTAGTAAATGTTTCAAAACCCCTATTAAAGATGAGTGTTATTAAATGCATATAAGAAAAGTGTTTGATGGGACGTATTTTAATTCACTAGAAAAGTTTTGGCATTTAATAACACCTAATTGATAGAGGTTTCGAGCAATCTCTGCGTAATACATGCATTAACAATTAAAACATGATCCATCAAACACATTTCTCACATGACATATAATAACACTAATATTTAATATTTGAAACCTCTATTAAAGACCAAAATTGTTCTAGTGTAATTTGTTCAATTTTTATCATATAAGATTCAATTTAAGGTGAGGGAAGTGTGGTGACTAATTTTATGTAGGAAAATTCTACAATACACCACAAACACACACTAAAAGGCACATTAGGACCTCAAATCACGTGTTTTACATGGGATTTGTAACGACCCTAAAATTTTAACTCGTGCCACGTGATATTTCAGGGTCGTATTGTGGGCCCAACTAGCCATGGTGTATTTGTTTCAGTTCTCGGGAGTCGACACCGAGGTATGTTATGTTTGTTTGGTGATTTGTATTATTTATTTATTACCGAACATTAAATTCAATATTTCAAATGTGTAAGGACGTGGTGAGTGTGCGTTAGTACCGTTGAACAAGTTCGGTACGAAAAAACGTGTTAATCGAGTATTTGAGAGTCCGTGGGACGAAAATGAAATAAAAACATTGATATTTACAAATGAAAATAATTAATGAAATTAAATAATAAATTATGGGCGCCGAGTAATATGTGGGGTCGTGGGCGATACGTGGGAGTCGAATATTAGTGTGCACGGTCGAGTTAACTCGTTGGCGCGCAAAACGAAATTTTAGACATGAGAAATACAATTATATATATATTTATATATATGGAATATATATAAATGTATATATAAGTAAAAAAAAAAAGTGTAATGACCAAGAGGGGCATTTGGTTGTGAAAAAAAAAGGATAAGGATAAGGGCAAAATAGTCATTTGACCAAATTGAAGAATACTTGGAATAATTAGGGAAAAATTAACGGAAATTGGTCGAAATAATTGTCAGGTGACGAGCGAAGTGTTGGTAACTAATTGGGAAACGTGTGGAGCTACGCGAGGGCGTTTTTAGCAGGATTTGAGGTGAGTAAAGGCAACAATAGAATCAACATAATTGCTTTTCTATTTATTGATTAATTATTCTTGAAATGCAAGCCCTTTGTATTCCATTCTAGTTCAGGTGACCTAGGGTTTAGGTAGTCCGACTGTGATGAGAAGTCTCAACGAGTTTAGCAGCCGGCATAGACTGGGGCTTCTCGTTGGAGCCTATCGAAATGATTTAGCATCCGGCTTGTGACTGTGGCTTTCTTTCGGTAGTGTGTTAGGAATTTAGCAGCCGGCTTTGTCTGTGGCTTTTCCTAACAGAGTGTGCGTTCAGTGGAGGCGACCTTCGGGCCCACTGGTTCGTACGGGGTGGATTGAGCAGGGAGGCAGTTTTGGGCCTACTGTGTCGATCGCAAGCTGATGAGGTCTTGAGACCCGCGGTTTGATTGGGACTATCTATTCTCCTATCCATTTGTTTCTCGGTCACTTGATTTTTCGTTGTTTGTACTTGTTGAATCTATTTATCATGCGACTTGCTATCTATTTCGGTTTCTTGTTATACACTCGCATGATTTATAGACTTGTGATTATTGAAAATTCAAGTAAATTATGTTGAGATATCTATTGTTGTTGTTCGTTATATTTTGTACTCACCGTCCTTTTTATGACGGTGGGTGCAGATCCACAGACGAGTAAGGGCAAGGCGCCGATGCTTGGCGATATCCTCTGGAGGCACGCTCGAGCCGTTAGCTTTGCTCTCACTTTGTAGGTATTTTGTCTTTTGTTGTATATTTTGGCTATGTATCCATTTGTTTTGATATTTTGGGACTTTGGAAAGTTGAACCTGACTGTCGATACATGTATATGTTTACTTTGGGCTTTCAGTTGATCAGTATTATATACCTGTGATGTTGTTTGGACATGATTTTCCACATCTAGGTTGAATGAGTTGTAAACTGTTGTAAGTTGGTATTAAAAACAATTCCGCTGCACACCTAACTATAATTGAGGATAAAAGATTAGATAGAGTTAAGGTGAATCAAAAAGAGTGATCCAGGGTGAGTGAGTGAATAATGTAACGAGTAATTGATAAGTTAAGGCTGACTAGACCTGCGTTGACTCGTTGGAGACGAGCTAGGGGGTCCACGTAGGTTTAGGCCGGGCGGGCCCAGTTTGTGGTTGCTGGGGCCGTCACAGTTGGTATCAGAGCCTAAAGGTTTATCACCATGACTCTGAATAAGCATAAAGCACAAGTCAATGAACTTAGTGTGGAAAATCTTAAGAATTTAACTCAAGTATAGTTGGGAAGTGGGAAATGATATATTATTTTGAGCATGTTAAATTTTAATTTGTAATATAATATATCTTTACGTAAGACTGATCGAGGCTCGCCATTTGCTATTGTAGATTGCGATGGTGACCACTGATGATCTTGGAGATCGAGTGGAGTCCGTGATCCTCCACTGTGATGCGCCGAGTGACGTTGCGCTCGGCACGCGTGAGTTACGATCCCGGACTCGAGAGTAGAGTCACGGGGACGGAGGATGGATGAGATATTGGATATTCTCGGGGACAGCACACTGTGTTGCCATCTCCATCGACCTCAGGGATAGCTCCTAGATAGGATGTGAGTCCGGCTACACCTCAGGCTACTCCACAGGTTATTACTACTAGTGCAGTACCTGCACCACCTGTCACCGCAGCTTGTTCCGCACAGATTGCGGTGGAGTCACGTGTTCATGATGATATTGATTCACGCCTGACTGCAGAGGCGAGGTGGACTCGGGAGTATGAGAAGTATAAAACAAAGAAGTTCAGCGGCGGTTCAAGTGTAGATGAGGCGGATTTGTACATTCGTAGTCACGAGAAGGTTCGAAACTTCTCAAGATCGAGGATAGCGTAAAACCCGGGTTGGCGATTTTCTTTGATCGGAGATGCGAGAGATGTGGTGGGAAAATTTAGTATCCACACATGGAGAGCCGACTACCTGGTTAGACTTCAAGAAATATTTCAGTCAGAAGTTTTATCCACCTTCAGCTATGATAGCCAAGAGGGATGAGTTTATGCATATCCGACAGGCATTAGGAGAGTCAGTTATGACTTATATGGGCAGATATCAACACTTACTTCCTTTTGCTGATGGAGTAGCTGACCGAGACAGAGATCAGGTCTATTATTTTACTGAGGGCTTGTTGCCAGCTATTGGAGGGACAGTGGTCACTACTCTACCTCCTACACTACAGGATGCATATGACCGTAGTTTGGCGAGGGAGGCATATTTGAGGACACATCCCGCACAGGGATATGATCAGCCCCGTGAGGTACAGGATGAGCGGGGACAAGGCCGTTTAGGGGGCAGGAGGAAGAGGAATAGATGGCAAATTCAGCAGTCTGGCAGAGCTCAGAGTGTAGCTTCAGTCGCACAGTCTTCGCAGCCAGTTCAGACATATGTCACCACACCTACTCAGACACAGAGTTACCCTAGTCGACCACCACCGGTACCACGCAGCTTGCAGCAGCTAGAGATGGTGGAGGTAGAGGTAGGGGTAGTGTACAGCAGGGGACGATGTCGGAGTCGGGGATCGAGTAGGCGAGATTACTCAAGACAGAGACTCGCTGGGAGCGTGTTATAGGTGTGGACAGATGGGTCATCTTGTCGAGAGTGCCCACACACCGAGTTTCGACAGAGACTGCGGGAGCTTGCCATCGATGTGGACAGACGAGACATTACATCGAGAGTGTCCACACTGTTGATGTTCAAGCGAGAGAGTAGCACCACGTCGCAACATACGAGGGAACGTGCACATGTTGTTGTTGAGCGGAGGACCTCGAGCGACTCGACATCTCGTTGAGGGTATGATTTACATTTGTGGTCATTTGATGTATGTTATGATTGACTCGGTTCTACTTGTTTCCTTTATTTCTGGGCGCATGGTTGATGAGTTAGGGTTAAGACCAGTTAGGTTAGAGAGACCTCTAGTTCTTAGCACAGCTTCTGGGGATAAAGTCTACCCTAACATGATTTGTGAACGCTGTATTGTAGAGATAGAGGGACATGAGTTACCAATAGATCTTAGAGTGTTAGAGTTTCTGGAGTTTGATGCGTTATTAGGCATGGATTTGTTAGGACCTTATCACGCACAGATTGATTGTTTCGACAAGACGGGTCACATTTCAGAGTCTCGGACAGCCAGAGTTTACTTTTCGTGGCGGTGCGACTCAGTTGAGAGTTACCAGAGGCAGAGTAGCCACAGGCAGTGAGATTAAGACGTTTATGAGTGTTTTAAGTACGGTAGGAAGAGCTGAGGCAAAGATCGATGAGGTACCAGTTGTGTGCGAGTTTCCGGACGTGTTTCCAGCAGAGCTTCCCGGGTTACCACCGACGAGAGAGATTGATTTCATCATTGATTTGGTTCCCGGAACCAAACCGATATCAATTCCACCGTACCGGATGGCTCCTAAGGAGTTGGAGGAGCTGAGATCACAGCTAGATGAGTTGTTGGAATTGGGTTTTATTCACCCGAGTATGTCACCTTGGGGTGCGCCGGTCTTGTTTGTGAAGAAGAAAGACGGCAGCCTGAGATTGTGTATCGACTATAGGCAATTGAACCGGGTGACAAGTGAAGAACAAGTATCCATTACCTCGTATTGATGATTTGTTCGATCACCGACCGAGCGCAGTGGTTCTCGAAGATTGATTTGAGATCCGGCTATCATCGCTGAGGATTAGAGCAGAGACGAGAGAGAAGACGGCTTTTCGCACGAGATATGGGCACTATCAGTTTACCGTTATGCCGTTTGGGTTGACGAATGCCCCTGCAATGTTCATGGATCTCATGCATCGTGTATTGAGACAATATTTGGATAGATTTGTTATAGTGTTCATTGACGACATTTTGATTTATTCTAAGACTCGTGAGGAGCACGAAGAGCACCTCAGGACGATTTTGCAGACGCTGAGGGAGCATAGACTGTATGCCAAATTCAGTAAGTGTGAGTTTTGGCTTACAGAGGTTGGATTTCTTGGTCATATTGTCGGAGCTAGCGGAGTGTCAGTAGACCCTGCTAAGGTTAGAGCAGCTTGTTGATTGGCCTACACCGAGTTCGATGACGAGAGATTCGGAGTTTTCTCGGATTGGCTGGTTATTACAGACGATTTGTGCAGGATTTTTCAAAGATTGCGGCACCGATGACGCAGTTGACTAAGAAGGAAGTCAGATTTCAGTGGGATGATAGTTGTGAGCAGGCTTTTCAGACTTTAAAGGAGAGATTGACTACCGCACCAGTGCTCGTATTACCTGAGTCAGGGAAGGGTTTTGAGGTGAACACCGATGCTTGTTTGGTCGGTTTAGGCTGTGTTTTGATGCAGGACGGTAGAGTGATAGCTTACGTGTGACATCCCCAAATTTCAATTAAGGAACGTCCGGCCTGAAACCCTAATTAAGCCCCGGTAAACCAGATCAGACCTAATTAGAGCCAAGCAAATTTTTACTTTATCAAAACTCCCCGACAATACCTGTATATCTTTATATTCATTAACAAAATAAAATAAACGAAAACCAACGCAGCGGGAAATTTAAAACTTTTTCGATAAAATACAAGTTATACAATACCGGCATGAACATCGGTATTGAGCTCGTATTCCCACCCATTTTATTACAAATTATAAGCAATACAATATATATATAACAGGTAACTCACTGCACCGTAGAGAAGATGCTAAACAACCTGGTCTTCTCCTTTCCTGTGTTTCAATTCCTAACGTACATCCATACCTGAAAATGTTAAGGTGGGTGAGCTCCTACATGCTCGCATAAGTGACTCTCATACCAACCATCAACTACCAATTAATATCAAGGCAATGTATAACAACATGAATCAAATGCATAACTACAGGTGCATATGAATCAATATAAACAATATATATAACAGATGCAAGTTCTTTGGTTCATTGCAATGTACCCATGATTTGCATTTCACATTTTCGTATTTGCATTGAGTCGCCCCCTCACATATCCAAGAACCAATCACTCAGGGCATCTAACCAGCTTGTCAATGTGCCGCCAACTCATAAAACACCGAGTCGCACTTACTCATCATCACTAAACCAATCACCGCTCATCTAATTGGTTTATGACTAATGAGTGCTAAACTCAACTGGAAAGCATTGATCGGATAATTCCCAAGCAACCAGGGCGCAGCGATGATGGTTAGCAATTCCACCACAGCTTCCCAAACCCCATGCCGATCCGTCCCGTCAAACCTCTTTCCGAATCCATTTTTCATTTCAAAACATTTTTGTAAAACCACAATCAAATCACGGTACATTGCCCCATTCCCAGTCCAAGACACTACATGCTCTAATAATACTATTTTACATTGCATAATTGATAAAAGCTACGAGTCCCACTTACCCGTCCCGAGCTTTCTATGTTTTACCGACTTGTACGACTCTCCGAGTCCTCAAACCTTTCCACATCGGTTCATTACCTAAAATAAACCATTTCTTATCAACTTAAGTCCCGTATTCATTTACTAATACTTCTAACTTAGTCTCATTTGAATCCGAAATCCCGAATCTAATTTCTAACATATTTTAACTATTTCACGCTTTTCGGGGTAAAAGCCCCGGTGTAAAGTCTCATCCGACTTTCGAATTTCTCATTTTCCATAGAAATTCCTAAATTTCTATTTGTTTGGTCAAAATACTATTTTTCCATATTTTTTTCCTATTTTTCTGAATTTTCTTTTCCATTTTCTCCTTTTCTTTTCTTTTTTTTTTTCCATTTGATTTGGCCCCGAACCGGCCGAACCGGTTCGGCTCAACCGAGCCGAACCGGCCCGGCTCAGGGTCATCCCTTCCTCGTGACTCAACAGAGCGCTGCTTCGTTCTTCATTTTTTTTTTCTTTCTTCTTCGATTGGGGTTGGCTCCCAACCCCAACCCCACTTCATTTTGGCAAGGGAGACTACTCCCTTGCCTTCCCCACTCTCGCTTCCGGTTCAAGCTTCACTCTCGCCATGGCTCCGCCATGGCCGAGCTCATCACTACACCATACACAACAACAACACACATCACTAAACTCACCTCGAGCTTCCTCGACTCCATGATCACGCGGCCAATGATCTCGCCTCCGCGTCCTAGCTCTCTCCTTCCTCCTCCTCACCGCTCGATCTCGGTTCCTCTCTCGTTCACACTTCTTCTTTCGGTTTCAATTTATCGCTGAAGAAGGCGGTTTAAATGGGGAAAAAGACCGAAATGCCCCTATGCACATCTCATTTCCTTCTTTCCTTTCATACCCTTAAAGGTAATTTCACATTTTCTGATTTATTATATATATATATATAAATACATTTATATATATATATATATCGATTTATATATAAATATATATATATATATATATATTTATTGATCTCTTGCGCCTCAAATTCCGGTTGGCACGCCAACGAGAACATCTCGGGCGTGCGCACCACCGTATGTCCGACGCGTGTCACTCGTAACCCCGCGTATCACTCTGCGCCTGACAAATTATCATTATTTTATTATTTTTCATTTAATATATATTTATATATATCCATAATATATATAAATATATATTTATGCCTATAATTACGCCTATAATTACGTAATTTCCACCGCCGAACACACTCGAGCGTCAACGCTATCTTGCGTCTCATGTGTGTCCACATGACCCACACATGGTATTAGACATTTCCTCGTTAGTCCGATTATTCACATATATGTACTAATACACACCAAACAAACACAATACAAACACGTTAGTCCCACACACACGTTAGTCGTGACAAATCGGGCTTAACCACGAACCTAACTCGATTAATTTGGATTCGGATTATCGTTAATCCCGTGCTTAAAATAACGGGTCGTTACGCCTCCCCAATTTAGTAACAATTTCGTCCTCGAAATTAGGACATCGTACAAGTCACCAATGATCTCAAACAAGTAATGGAGTTCACTATTCCATTATATTTCCTACTCTTTAGCTTTCTCATTCCTTGCTTGTCTAGTATATGTGATTCTACCACCATATCACTAGCACAAAGCTTATCTCAACTTTACTTTGAAGAATAAACGTAACTAAATTATCGTTTCATTCTTCTTTTTCAGTTTAATAGAATGCCAATAACCCTATTCCATTAATTTCACTTAATCCGAATCTCTATAGCCCGTTCATAGGTGAGATTTCCAAAAGATCCCATATATCCTTTGATACATCTATACCTTATGATATTTGTCACGTTTCTCTTTTTCTTAAGGATTGTTGTAGCTCAAGCATTGACGAATCTACTAAGGATCAACAGTATCGTGTCTCCTACCTCCGTCCATCTCATAACTGAACGGCAAGGTCGACAATCATCATGTCTGCTACCTCTGTCCACTACAAATGAACAAAAATGTGTCGATATGTATGCATCACATTTCCTACCTCTGTCCACCACAAATGAACAGCAAGGTCAACATATGTGTGTTTCCTACCTCCATTCCACCCATCGGTGAATGGCAAGGTCAATCACACCACATTCTCATCATCATCACTCATTCATTTCATTTCATTTTTTTTCTCGATACCTGCTTGAACCTCATAGATTTCGTCAATCTATACACTACAACTTTATCCTCATGTTATTCGTTTCCTTTATATTGTAGTTATACAAGACCTAGTCTCTTCTATTTCCTCTCGTGTAGTTCTTTATTACTTCATTCATTCTAGTACAATATCTCTCTTTCTTATCTCTCACCCTCATGGTAGAATAAGGAAGAACATACTTCATTCTCAGAACCCTTCGGTTACTAAAAATCATTAAAGAACTCACACAGATAAATCGATTCTTTCAGTGATTATCATTTAATTAGTAACACAATCTCTTCGTCGACACGAAGAAAAATATTGTATCAAGATTGAGACTGGTTTTCAATTTATATCAAAACTTCTTCCCTTAGTGGAAGCAAGTCTCGGATCTCTATCCGGAACATTTTTAATTTTATACCATCTCACATCTCCCATACAATACTTTTTTTCAATTCTTCCGAGCATAACAGATACCTTCACTGACAAGAATCTTGCAGACTAAATTCCCTCATCAACTATAATTAATTGTGCTGACGTCTATTTCATATCACAAGCCTATAATCGTATTTTGTTCTCTTCTCAGGTATAGACAAGAATCTAGCTTTTTATGTTTCATTAGTCAACATCATATACTGATCATATCTCATATCTCGTTATAATCTCTTTATATATTATCATCTAAATCTATTTATAATCTATAGTATATCATCATCTCAAAATTTATAATATTATACCCAAATATAATATAGCATTACATATATTAATCACATAACGAGATTCCTGAGATATTCAGAATCATTCTTGTCTAACCTTCCTCACAAATCAAAATTTTCATTTCAAAATTTAATACGTCCAGCACAATTTCCATTATAACATCTAATATGGACACTACTCATTCATAATCAATCTCTAACATATTGAGTAGTTCCAATTAGATTTCTTAATCAATCTCATCATCTATTAATTCATTCATTTATTGAGTTTAGTCTCATTCTGAACTCCAAAGAAATGACTGGTAATTATCAATTCCAACCTCTCAATTGATGATGTGCCTGCGCAGGACTTCATTCATTCATCAATTATTATCTATCCTACTGATGAGATAATATTGAGAAGTTCCTATTATAATTACCCCTCATGCCCCTTTCTTTCATTCAACTATTAACTATCGTCAATCACTTTGTGTGAGTAATTTCTTCGAGTGATTGAAACCCACAATAGCTACTAGCTTTAATCGAAAAGTAGACAACTAAAGTAATTCCTGGTTACTGAGAACATATGCCAAACTCCTTTTCCTATTAACTCAAATATAACTGAGTTACAATTTCATTGTTCTTTTCAATTTAGTGAGTGTGGTTACACCACCACTCCACTATTTCCTTTTTGACCCTAGCATTTTAGTGTACGTGAGTACACCACTCTCACACTGTTTATTTTCAGTCATTTATTTTAGTGCGTGTGGCTTCACCACATCATCACTATTTTCGTCTTTTGAAACTTTCCCCAATTCACATTTCCACCAGTTTCACTGGTTCTCAAAGTTTTTCCCATCTAACACTTAGTGATTCCTCTAAGATCTTTCAGTCTTAGGTATAACTAAACGACATTCATACCCTTCAAACCCTTGTACATGATACAACTGTACTTCACAACCTTCTAATGAATGAATGAACTTGCACGTACTGTCCAATCAACTGAATTTATACTAATACTGGGATCATCATCCCTATCTTATCATATTAAAGTCTTTCCTCTAATACTTATTCTTGCAATTCATTCCATCCATCATTTGAAACGCATATTTTCAATTCTTCATTATCAACTGATGCCTTATAATAATTTGGCACTCTTACCAACACAATTACTTTACATTAGTTCCCCATGAACTAATTCAAATGTATTTACTACAATCTATCGCTTTGTTGTATCAATAGACAACTACTTGGATGAAATATTACAATACACCTCTATCTCTAACTTTTTCCGTACTCCAAATATAATTAAGCAGCTAATGTAGTCAAACTACATTTCCAATTTCCTTAAGGCATCCTTTGTATCATGTACAACTCATCCTCATTTTATTATAGAGGTGATTGATCATACAATACAATTATATCACAACTCTCTGTTTAAGTTGTTTGTATGCTTCAATCATTTCACATTTAGCCACATTTCTATTCTTGTGTTGAATATAAGACAATTCTCTAATTGTCTTAATCTTAGTCAATTCCTTTGACTAATAACTTTCAAATTCAACACATATCTCAAGATTTATAGGTGAAACTTATCCATTGCACTTACAACTTTTGGTATATACTAACCTATTATCAGAGTTTCACATAACTCAGAATAAAGATTACTTTGTGCATTTGGTACGCTTTCAACTATTTTCATATTTGTCATCATTGTCAACTTACTGACGATCTCATCTCAATAGAGTTTAACAACTCTACATCTTCATTAATAAACATAGCGTGAGCTCTAATGAATTGCTATGGTTTACACCATAATTTTCTCATATTATCAAGCCATCGCTTTATCATATACTCCAAAACTCTGATCTTTACTCCATGATAATCAAATCTCAATCAACTTTTGAGAACTATTGGTTTCATTTGATTTACACCCTTGAGTTGTCAATCCTGGAAATCACTATTTCTTGGAATTCATTTCACGTTAATTTGTCACTCCACTTGAGTTCTCAAACTCATACAATTTTCATAATACCTCAAGTACAACAGAATTAATCAGTGGTTTGGTCAACAATCCAAATAATTTGATGAATCTTCTATCCTACATTGTGATAAGATTTCAAGCCTTTCTAATATTCACATTACTTGAAACCTTAATCTCACAATGTTACATTCATCAAGCTTGCTTTTCCCTTACTGCCTTATTATCGATTTGTTCAACCCAAACCATTTGAATTTTTATTGATTAACTAAATTTCCACAAATTCTCATTCCCAAAATTTATAAATTTCAACATCTTTCATTATAGATCGCAGTCAATACCAACCTCTTGATATACTGCTTACCTATTCATTTCTAGTATTGTACATCATTCTCTATATTCTCAATCCTTAACCTTATTGACAACTCATTCTCCCCAATTTAGACTGTACTAGTCTAAACATCAACTTTAAAACACTTCATGGCTCACTGCTATGTTTTTTTTTTTTCCTCAATTACTTGAATGGTACACCTCTTATCTACTTCAGATGTCTCTGATGACAAAAGTGTCATATCTATGAATCTTTATGTATTAATGCCTCAAAAGATTTTTAAATACTTTGATGTTAAGCCTCTACCTTTAACCTTTCCAAATTCTTCAAATATGTATTTGCAACTTACTCTTTACTTTATTCTCAATTTATCATTTCCTTACAAATGATTCTACTTCATCAAACAAGATAGAGTTGATTAGCCACTTAGATTCTCTACAATCTATCAACTCTTATCTGATGTTCTGAATCTTCACTTTTAATGTAACCTCATTATTTCGTCATTTCCTTACATCCAACATTGACCTACCCATCCATTTAGTAAACTCACGTCTCATTTCTTTATGTATAGATACACCATATTATCATTCATTTCTCTTATTGCTCTATTAGTGAGTACGATTACCCACAACAATGCTAATAAATCTCTTCTATTCCGCCTTCAGTATGTGTAACTATATCCCAACTATACTGACAGGCTTCCTTACTATCATACTGTTAGTGCGTGTAGTGACCTCACAACAACACCAATAGACCTTTCTTATATTATTTTCAGTATATGAGGCTATACCATAACCATACTGATAAATTTCCTCTCACTATTTCAATATGGACCCACATTCTATATGAAATCTTATACTTCATATTCATTCATAAAGTATGAATAATATAGTGATTAACTAATCTCAACCAGATTCTCATCACCATTTACCACCAATCTTTCCCATTGAATAACTTTCCATCTCACTGAACTAGTTTCACACTAGTATATTTTCTACTCAAAGTGACCCATCAACTTTAAGTTTCGTTGTCAATCATTTCATATTCCATTTACCTTTTATGGTCATTTCATCTGACCCAAGTCTCTAATTTCATAACTCATTGTTCCATCAACACTGACTATTTCTTATTAGACGATATCAGTGAAAATCAAAACCCTCAGAGACTACTCAATAAAAGAGTTATTCATAACTCATCTCATTTCCATATCTATATCATTTGGGTTCAAGGTTCCATAAACCCTAACCCTCAACATATATACATTCTCATCTCATGAGAAATAGATGGCTACAAACCATCCTATTATTATTTCACTGTCTTCCTTTATCTCGTTATCTCTTAAGTCCAAGTTCCTAAGAACCCTCACCATCAATTTTATTTGACTTACCAAGTCATAGATGTGAGATACGACTTCCGATTCTTTCCAAGGCAAGACAAGCATGCACTATATCTATCGCATAGATATAATATAAAGCTCACAAATACATGTCTCAAGCTTTTATCTTTCATTACCCCCAAAACATCGATAAAACCGTTCATTTAATCTTGGTTTATCCCTGACTTGAGAATCAGTCTCCAAGTCAGTTAACCTAAATTTTTAATTTCCATATACAGGTACGACTCAAAATTTCAATTCAAACGGTATCAGTATTATCACATCACTTCGAAACTTGATCGAAAGTGATAACCTCAGTCTCTGATACTAATCTATATCAGAGTTATTCCATTGACTTCTCAGTGGAATAATCAAACCAAGCTTTACAACATAGTCTCTTATATCAATCTATATCAAAATTGTCTCTTACTTCGAGACCAATAATAAACTTAAGTTTGTAAAGCCTTGGCTCTGATACCAACTGTGACATCCCCAAATTTCAATTAAGGAACGTCCGGCCTGAAACCCTAATTAAGCCCCGGTAAACCAGATCAGACCTAATTAGAGCCAGCAGCCTTATCAAAACTCCCTGACAATACCTGTATATCTTTATATTCATTAACAAAATAAAATAAACGAAAACCAACGCAGCGGAAAATTTAAAACTTTTTCGATAAAATACAAGTTGTACAATACCGGCATGAACATCGGTATTGAGCTCGTATTCCCACCCATTTTATTACAAATTATAAGCAATACAATATATATAACAGGTAACTCACTGCACCGTAGAGTAGATGCTAAACAACCTGGTCTTCTCCTTTCCTGTGTTTCAATTCCTAACGTACATCCATACCTGAAAATGTTAAGGTGGGTGAGCTCCTACATGCTCAGTAAGTGACTCTCATACCAACCATCAACTACCAATTAATATCAAGGCAATGTATAACAACATGAATCAAATGCATAACTACAGGTGCATATGAATCAATATAAACAATATATATAACAGATGCAAGTTCTTTGGTTCATTGCAATGTACCCATGATTTGCATTTCACATTTTCGTATTTGCATTGAGTCGCCCCCTCACATATCCAAGAACCAATCACTGGGCATCTAACCAGTTCTTGTCAATGTGTCGCCAACTCATAAAACACCGAGTCGCACTTACTCATCATCACTAAACCAATCACTCGCTCATCTAATTGGTTTATGACTAATGAGTCTAAAAACTCAACTGGAAAGCATTGATCGGGATAATTCCCAAACAATCGGGCGCAGTGATGGTTAGCAATTCCACCACAGCTTCCCAAACCCCATGCCGATCCGTCCCGTCAAACCTCTTTCCGAATCCATTTTTCATTTCAAAACATTTTTGTAAAACCACATCAAATCACGGTACATTGCCCCATTCCCAGTCCAAGACACTACATGCTCTAATAATACTATTTTACATTGCATAATTGATAAAAGCTACGAGTCCCACTTACCCGTCCCGAGCTTTCTATGTTTTACCGACTTGTACGACTCTCCGAGTCCTCAAACCTTTCCACATCGGTTCATTACCTAAAATAAACTATTTCTTATCAACTTAAGTCCCGTATTCATTTACTAATACTTCTAACTTAGTCTCATTTGAATCCGAAATCCCAGAATCTAATTTCTAACATATTTTAACTATTTCACGCTTTTCGGGGTAAAAGCCCCGGTGTAAAGTCTCATCCGACTTTCGAATTTCTCATTTTCCATAGAAATTCCTAAATTTCTATTTGTTTGGTCAAAATACTATTTTTCCATATTTTTTTTCCTATTTTTCTGAATTTTCTTTTCCATTTTCTCCTTTTCTTTTCTTTTTTTTTCCATTTGATTTGGCCCTGAACCGGGTTCGGCTCAACCGAGCCGAACCGGCCCGGTTCAGGGTCATCCCCTTCCTCGCGACTCAACAGAGTGCTGCTCTGTTCTTCATTTTTTTTTTTTCTTCTTCGATTGGGGTTGGCTCCCAACCCCAACCCCAATTCATTTTGGCAAGGGAGACTACTCCCTTGCCTTCCCCACTCTCGGCTTCCTGGTTCAGTTTCAACTCTCGGCCATGGCTCCGCCATGGCCGAGCTCATCACTACACCATACACAACAACAACACACATCACTAAACTCACCTCGAGCTTCCCTCGACTCCATGATCACGCGGCCAATGATCTCGCCTCCGCGTCCTAGCTCTCTCCTTCCTCCTCCTCACTGCTCGATCTCGGTTCCTCTCTGTTCACACTTCTTCTTTCGGTTTCAATTTATCAGTGAAGAAGGCGGTTTAAATGGGGAAAAAGACCGAAATGCCCCTATGCACATCTCATTTCCTTCTTTCCTTTCATACCCTTAAAGGTAATTTCACATTTTCTGATTTATTATATATATATATAAATACATTTATATATATATATATATATATATCGATTTATATATAAATATATATATATATATATATATATATTTATTGATCTCTTGCGCCTCAAATTCCGGTTGGCACGCCAACGAGAACATCTCGGGCGTGCGCACCACCGTATGTCCGACGCGTGTCACTCGTAACCCCGCGTATCACTCTGCGCCTGACAAATTATCATTATTTTATTATTTTTCATTTAATATATATTTATATATATCCATAATATATATAAATATATATTTATGCCTATAATTACGCCTATAATAACGTAATTTCCACCGCCGAACACACTCGAGCGTCAACGCTATCTTGCGTCTCATGTGTGTCCACATGACCCACACATGGTATTAGACATTTCCTCGTTAGTCCGATTATTCACATATATGTACTAATACATACCAAACAAACACAATACAGCACGCAGTCCCACACACACGTTAGTCGTGACAAATCGGGCTTAACCACGAACCTAACTCTGATTAATTTGGATTCGGATTACTGTTAATCCCGTGCTTAAAATAACGGGTCGTTACATTACGCGTCTCGACAGCTGAAGATTCACGAGAAGAATTACCCTACACATGACTTGGAGTTGGCGGCAGTGGTGTTTGCACCGAAGATTTGGCGTCATTATTTGTACGGAGAGAGGTTTGTATTGTTTACTGACCACAAGAGTTTGAAGTATCTCTTCACTCAGAGAGAGCTTAATATGAGACAGAGACGGTGGTTAGAGTTCCTCAAGGATTATGATTTTTCGTTGGAGTATCACCCGGGGAAGGCTAATGTCGTAGCTGACGCATTGAGCCGAAGAGGGGTTGACTCGGAGGTTGTGACGTGTCGTATGACACATGAGTATGGATTTCTCTAGGCGTTCGAGATGATGTATTCTGTTGATATTCCGACTAGCACTAGAGTGTTGATTTGTGGGCAGTTGAGGACTCAAACAATTTCTATTCAGAGTGTACTTGATGGGCGAGTCGATGATGAAACGATATCGAGGTACAGTGAGTTTGCTCAGAGTTCAGATCACCTTGAATGGAGTCAGTCGACAGATTTCGGCCTGAGATTTAGAGGGAGACTGTGGATTCCATTAGTGGCTGAGTTACGTGACGAGATTCTCCAGGAGGCTCACCGCTCACGTTTTTCGGTTCATCCGGGTAGGACCAAGATGTATGCTGATATGCGTCGTATGTTTTGGTGGCCGGGGATGAAGACCGATGTTGGTAATTATGTTAGAGGCTATGAGATATGCCAGCGAGTTAAGGCTGAGCATAGGAGGCCTGGTGGATTATTGCAGCCGCTTCCCATTCCTCGCTGGAAGTGGGAGCATATCGCTATGGATTTCGTCAGTGGGTTACCTCGGTCTCAGCGCAGACATGACAGCATTTGGGTGATTGTAGATAGATTGACGAAGTCTGCGCACTTCATACCGATTTCTACCACACATCGAGTGGATAGGTTGGCGAGCTTGTACGAGAGAGAGATAGTGCGACTGCATGGAGTGCCATTGTCGATCGTGTCAGACAGAGGGCCGCAATTTACGTCGCAGATTTGGCGAGTATGCAAGCACGCTTTGGCACGAAGTTGGATCTCAAGATGCGACTTATCATCCACGAGACCGATGGACGATCGAGAGACCGATTCAGGGGTTAGAGGACATGTTGAGGATGTGTGTTTTAGAGTATGGTGGTTCTTGGGAGGAGTATCTTCATCTGTGTGAGTTTGCTTACAATAACAGTTATCAGGCCAGTATTGGTATGGCACCGTTTGAGGCACTCTACGGCAGGCCGTGTAGATCTCCATCTTGTTGGGCAGAGCCAGAGGATGTGGCAGTGATTGGGCCAGAGATTGTAGTGGATCACACAGAGAAAGTACGACTGATCAGACTTCGGTTGAAGGGTGCGCAGGAAAGGCAGAAGAGGTATTATGACAGTACCATGGCGAGTTAAAGTATGAGGTATGAGGTGAGACTATGTATATCGAAGGTTTCTCCACTGAAGGGTCACAAGAGATTTGGGATCAAGGGTAAGCTTGCGCCGAGGTTTATTGGTCCGTTCAGAGTGAAGAAACGAATAGGCAAGGTTGCGTATGAGCTTGAGTTACCACCTCAGTTAGCAGGAGTTCACCCTGTATTTCACATATCAATGCTTCGACTGGATAAGTCGAGAGAGGCCAGACGACCGATTGTGAACCTGAGTCAGATTGATCTGAGAGAAGACATTACTTACGATGAGCAACCTATTCAGATTATGGACCGGAAGGTGAAGGTATTGAGGAATAAGGAAATTCCCTCAGTTCTCGTCAAGTGGCAGCATCATGGGGATGAGGAACTGACTTGGGAACTGGAGTCTTATATGCGCGAGCATTTCCCTTACTTGTTTTGATTCCGGTAAGTCTTACCCTATATGTTCGTTTAATTTCGAGGACGAAATTCTCAATAAAGGGGGGAGACTGTAACGACCCTAAAATTTTAACTCGTGCCACGTGATATTTCAGGGTCGTATTGTGGGCCCAACTAGCCATGGTGTATTTGTTTCAGTCCTCGGGAGTCGACACCGAGGTATGTTATGTTTGTTTGGTGATTTGTATTATTTATTTATTACCGAACATTAAATTCAATATTTCAAATGTGTAAGGACGTGGTGAGTGTGCGTTAGTACCGTTGAACAAGTTCGGTACGAAAAAACGTGTTAATCGAGTATTTGAGAGTCCGTGGGACGAAAATGAAATAAAAACATTGATATTTACAAATGAAAATAATTAATGAAATTAAATAATAAATTATGGGCGCCGAGTAATATGTGGGGTCGTGGGCGATACGTGGGAGTCGAATATTAGTGTGCACGGTCGAGTTAACTCGTTGGCGCGCAAAACGAAATTTTAGACATGAGAAATACAATTATATATATATTTATATATATGGAATATATATAAATGTATATATAAGTAAAAAAAAAAAGTGTAATGACCAAGAGGGGCATTTGGTTGTGAAAAAAAAAGGATAAGGATAAGGGCAAAATAGTCATTTGACCAAATTGAAGAATACTTGGAATAATTAGGGAAAAATTAACGAAAATTGGTCGAAATAATTGTCAGGTGACGAGCGAAGTGTTGGTAACTAATTGGGAAACGTGTGGAGCTACGCGAGGGCGTTTTTAGCAGGATTTGAGGTGAGTAAAGGCAACAATAGAATCAACATAATTGCTTTTCTAATTATTGATTAATTATTCTTGAAATGCAAGCCCTTTGTATTCCATTCTAGTTCGGGTGACTAGGGTTTAGGTAGTCCGATCGTGATGAGAAGTCTCAACGAGTTTAGCGGCCGCATAGATCGTGGCTTCTCGTTGGAGCCTATCGAAATGATTTAGCATCCGAACTTGTGATCGTGGCTTTCTTTCGGTAGTGTGTTAGGAATTTAGCAGCCGCTTTGTCTGTGGCTTTTCCTAACAGAGTGTGCGTTCGATGGAGGCGACCTTCGGGCCCACCGGTTCGTACGGGGTGGATTGAGCGGGGAGGCGCTTTGGGCCTCTCGTGTCGATCGCAAGCCGATGAGGTCTTGAGACCCGCGGTTTGATTGGGACTATCTATTCTCCTATCCATTTGTTTCTCGGTCACTTGATTTTTCGTTGTTTGTACTTGTTGAATCTATTTATCATGCGACTTGCTATCTATTTCGCTTTCTTGTTATACACTTTGCATGATTTATAGACTTATGATTATTGAAAATTCAGGTAAATTATGTTGAGATATCTATTGTTGTTGTTTTTATCGTTATATTTTGTACTCACCGTCCTTTTTATGACGGTGGGTGCAGATCCACGAGCGAGTAAGGGCAAGGCACCGATGCTTGGCGATATCCTCTCGAGGCACGCTCGTAGCCGTTAGCTTTGCTCTCACTTTGTAGGTATTTTGTCTTTTGTTGTATATTTTGGCTATGTATCCATTTGTTTTGATATTTTGGGACTTTGGAAAGTTGAACTTTATTGTCGATACATGTATATGTTTACTTTGGGCTTTCGGTTGATCGGTATTATATACCTGTGATGTTGTTTGGACATGATTTTCCACATCTAGGTTGAATGAGTTGTAAACTGTTGTAAGTTGGTATTAAAAACAATTCCGCTGCACACCTAACTATAATTGAGGATAAAAGATTAGATAGAGTTAAGGTGAATCAAAAAGAGTGATCCAGGGTGAGTGAGTGAATAATGTAACGAGTAATTGATAAGTTAAGGCTGACTAGACCTGCGTTGACTCGTTGGAGACGAGCTAGGGGGTCCACGTAGGTTTAGGCCGGGCGGGGCCCAGTTTGTGGTTGCTGGGGCCGTCACAGGATTTGTAAATGCAAGTATCTTGAGGTGCAAATGGACTACTCGTATATGGCTTGGATGTGCCTTTTGATGTGTGTTTTGTGATGTATGTGTAGCAGGTCCTTTTTATGAATGGGTTACAAGTGAGAAGGTGGGGTTTTGATGCAGTCTAAGAAGTGTCAAACACTTTGTTGAAAAAAGTTTGATCGAAAATAATTTTGGTTGACTTTTGGAGGGTGCAACTACAAAATTTGGCAGTTCTGAAGATATGGTTTTATTGGAAACGACGTGGTTATCAATATACACAACAAATATTGTGATTATGATATTTTTTGGCCAAATTCCTTCGTTTAAGCCTCCGAATTAGTAATTTTTCTATTTTTAGTAAATTTTAGTTTGATTACATCTTTAAGTAGGAGTTTCTATTTTTATGCCAGTTGTGGCATTAGCTTTCTTATTTTGTTTAGTTTTCTATTTAGGGTATTTTAGACTTTTGCTATTTTTGACAAATTTTAGGGTTTTGCTATTTAAAACACTCTTTTGCTATAATTAGGCTTTTTTATTATTAAATAAAATTCGAATTTTGATTAAGTTCTTATGTCTTGAATTACATTATTTGTAGTGTCGAATAATCAATTTAGAAGATTTTCATTGCGTTAGGTTCACTCCAAAATGTCAAAACAAGATGAAGTGCCAACTCCATACTTATAAACCTTATTTTTTTCTCAAGTCGTTGATGTCGGACTATCCCAACATCTCCAATACCTTTCGTATCAATCTTGCTCGTAGGACATCGATCCCACAAATGCGCATACAAGGGCTGGAACTTAAGTCACTTCCCAGGAAATTAAAACCACCATTTTTCTACGCATTTGGGTCAGCAATAACTTTTACACTTGTCATTCACTCATCAAATCCAATAGCCACATGTTCCTCTTCTGCTATCAAATTTCTGATCATCATTTAATAGATTCGTATGTCCCAACTTTTTGAATGTTTAATTGATGTCCTTCACCAACCAACTGGGTGATCATACTGGTCATGAGTTCAAATTTCGATAAATATAAAAGGAGCAAAAAATTAATTCGTTGTGGATCAAATCTTCAAAGAAAGATATTAAAAGGGAAGGAAATATATTAAAAGGAAAGAGAAGACATTAAAGAATTAAAAAACATTAAAAGAAAGGCAAAAAAGAAAGGAAGAGAGGAAGACAAATATAACAATAAAATAAAACTTTTTTTTCTTTTTTTTTATTGTCTTCATTCCCAACATAGTTAGACTTTTATACTAAAGAAACTTTAATATCTCTTTTCAATCTACGTTTGAACGGGTGTTTTAGAATCCCAATAACAAAATCCCTTAACAATAATAATATCATCCCTAATTAACAACTTTGATACGTATCAAAAAGTTTTTTTTTTTCTATAAAAAAAAATTGGTGCCTTCCTTTTTTGTGGTAGATTAATTGGTGTCTTGCAAATCTCGTTTTTTGGATTAAGAAAAAAATCGAAATTCGCAAGACACCAATTAATCAATCAAATAATTAGTAAATTGAACACGTGCATTTTTTTTGATAAGACATACAACTTTAAATAGGCGTAATCAGAAATGAATTCAAGAAAAAAAATGAAAACATTATGTTTCCCTCTCAAACTCTTTTTTGAATACAAAGTGAACTTGTATTTATAGCCACTCAGATTACATAAGAACCATTTGATCATAACACACGTGTCTTCATCCTGATCTCTCTAACTCACATAACTTTATACATCACTTATGTACTCGTTCTAACAACACAACACTGACTCAAAGTGATTATGTCTTACATCATTAATGGCTCGATATAAGACTAGACATAGAATCAATTGTCCTAATAAAAGTACATCGATTTGTTAATCTTATTTGTTTAAAAGAACATGTACTCGTCATGAATTGGTTGTAAATCCAACTGTAACAATGAAACAGTTTGATAATCAGAGATTGCTCTCTACAAATATTTGGAGTATAAGACAATATACAAACACCACTAGAATAACTACATAATGATAAATAAAACTTCCAACAAGTGGAAGAAAAAACAAAGAATTCCAACAAGGAAAAACAAAATCAACCTTCCATCAAAGGAAAGACAAAACTACATACTAAATAGAAAAACTTGAAGAAAATCACCAATCCAACAGTCGCACAGATCCACGAACAATTGTCGAAAGAGGTGTATTGCAACAAAAATGAAATCAACTTCACAAAATCTGAACAAATATGTAATTTATTGAATGAATCAAATACGAAAAATATATTATGAGAATCACAGCCGATCAAAAGAAAAGATTGGCGGTGGTTCTAGACCTATAATCACAAAAGAAGATCAAAAAAATAATTTTAGAGTTTGGAGCTTCCAAGGGAACCCAATAATCGAACTCTTAGAGCATCTTCATGGGAATTTTGATTGAGTGTCAATGAGCGGTCACCTAAGATTAAATTGATATTGAGATGGAAAAAAGGTTTCCAATGAGAATTTGTATTTAGACCAATGTCATGCTAATGTGGCATAAAAAAAAATTGACGTTATCAATTTTGGATGTGAACTCTAGACATTCAAATTGACAGCCACATGATTCCATTTCTTTTTTTTTTGGTTGGTTGGAATTTAATCTTTTTTTAAATTGAAAAAGAAATGTCACCTCATCAATTGACGTTCAATTCACATCTACCATTGGAGATCAGTTTAGGAAATCAATATCTATTTGAGCCACACGGGATGACATCTTTTTCACGTTGATAATGTCGCAAGAATCCACGCCCATAATCCACATTTACCATTGAAGATCTCTTACTTATAAATAACTACTTTCGTCTCTTTCTTAGGGATTTCCGTTTTTTCAGTTCTTATGTTTTAGCCTTTTTGGGTATGTTTAGCTATTCTTTAGCTTTCATTTTTTTTTTTGAGGTCTTTAGCTTTCATTAGTCATACAATACAGATTATACAACCATATGTTGGAGTTATGTTCTTAATTTAGCAATATATCGTATAAGCTATTTATAAATTACAATTATACACACTGACTCTAATTTTTTTGGCCTTTTTTGAGGTCAACTGTGACTATAATTAGTTAAACATTAAGAATGATTCTTTTAGCTGATTTTTTTTCTTCTTGTATGCGCACGCTATTAATTCGAAGAGAAATTATTATTACTCCATAAAGAAATGCTAATATAACTCCTTTTATAAGACAAATTATTTGGTGGATGGGTATAAAATTAGTAAGTCCTAAACTCTATTAGTTCATTACATTTTAACAACCTAAATCAGATATACGTGGCTAAGTCTTAAAGAGAACCAAATCTGATTGCCAAGTCCGACCTGACTAAAGAGACTCAAATCCTGTTTATCCAAGACTTATTTTTTTGGGTTTCTCTCGTAGTATTTGGCGTCAACTACACTGACTAATTTACATTCGGGCACTGTCCCGCCCTATATATATATATTGGGTTTTTAAATATAACAACTTAAATTGTAATGTAAAATGTATGCATTGTGATTTTCGAATAGCAAACATGTTGATGGCGACGTAAAATGCTATTGTCGAAGTGTATGAGGCATCACTTGCTAAATAGCAAGACTTAGGGAGGTCAAGAGTTCGACTCTGTTGGAGATGTTGGTATAGTCCCACATCGACTACTTATAAAGAAAAAAGAAGGGTCATAAGTGTGGAGTGGACACTCCATCTTGCTTTGGCATTTTGGAGTGAACTCCACTTCACACTTGTAGCCCATACATAAAACTTGTCACCACACTCTCCTCACCTTGTATTGGGCCTTATGATATAAAAATTGAACATGGTATCAGAGCTGATGGTTGGCTTAATTGTCCATTGTCCAAGGGCCTTGTAGACATAGAACAAATATAGTTGATTGATGTTCTGCGGTCAAGTCCGAGTTGGACTGGAGGGGGGAGTGTTGGAGATGTTGGTATAGTCCCACATCGACTACTTATAAAGAAAAAAGAACGGCCATAAGTGTGGAGTGGATACTCCATCTTGCCTTGGCATTTTGGAGTGAACCTCGCTTCACATTTGTAACCCATACATAAAACACTCATCACACTCTTCTCACCTTGAATTGGGCCTTATAATATAAAAATTGAACAGGCTCCCACTAAAATTAAAAAAAAAGAAGTAAAATAACATTTTTGATCAAATTAATATTGTCTTTCGATTCTATAGTGAAATCAAACTTAATTGTTTTGTTTTTTCCTTTTTGTTTTTGATTTTTTTTGTTTAGTTTAGTTTAGTCTTGTTTTTTTTTTTATTCTTTTTTGCTTCAAGCCCATGATGCCTATCCACAATTACGTAATAATTTTTTTTTTCAATTTTGTTCTCATCATAAAATTTATTTTTATCTGATATATTATTATTTTTTTGGTAGGAGATATATTAATATTTAGTCTAGCCTGCGCGCAAAGCATGGGATTTTGACTATTTAAAAAGAAGCTTACTCTACCAAAAAAACAAAAAAAAAAAAAAAGAGAAGCTTGCTAAGACAAGACACTCAAATAGTTTAATTATGTCCAACTCATCCATGCATGGCTCTTTTAAAATAATGACTTGTCGAGCCAACTTTTCATTTACTTTCCATCACTAGGACTACATCTCCAGACTCCAATGTTATCTTATATGTGAAGATCACAATTAATTTCCAAATGCGCGAATGTGTTAGTTTTTAGCATGCATTATGTTCACCGTGTCTTTCTTAAACGTTTACTTAGCAATGCAGCAGTACTAGTACGTTTAAACTTAATTTTTTTTTTTTGGGTACATTTTCACTTTAAATTATGCATATACCACGTATAACACTTTAAATTGATTTTTTTTTTTTTTTTTTTTTTTTTTTTTTTTTAGGGCAGGGTCGACGGAAGAATCACGAGATTTGTATAGAATACAAATGAAGAGAAACCCAATA
Source organism: Stephania japonica (assembly GCA_039657345.1). Taxonomy (NCBI): domain Eukaryota; kingdom Viridiplantae; phylum Streptophyta; class Magnoliopsida; order Ranunculales; family Menispermaceae; genus Stephania; species Stephania japonica. The sequence continues at coordinate 17,915,485 of CM077556.1, forward strand.
ACCGTGCTATAAAAAGCTGTAACGAAACCAATCAGATGCTATAGCTCCAAGTAAGATATGCCTTTATGTACCCTCCAAAATATATTAAGAGAGCTCATTGAAATATTGGATTTGCTCTATCTAGTAAATGCGTGATTGAGCAACTGGGCTAGCTAGGAAGACATTGAAGAACTGTCTAGAATGAATTTGCATGTACTAGTTGTTAGTCCAAACAATCTATAATAAACTTAAATCAGAACATGGCACTGTTATCACAAACAACTAAACATGCTGATTAAACAAAAAAAAAAAAAAAAAATGATTAATAAACAAAGTGTACCAGAGGCTTGCAATGCAATGTCCTAAGACAGAAAAATTTCCTCCAATTCGGTGCTGAATTCAACTAGGAGTTCTGTCTCCAGGATACAACTGGTTTTCTCTTTGATCAAAGCACCAATCAAAAGAGCCTTCAAACTGCAAAATCGTCTCTCTCTTAAACACAAATTGCTTGAAAAAATTATTTCGAAAAACCACTTACTTAGATCTGTGTCAAAGAACTCCTATTATAGATAAACATCTAATCTGTCCACTTAGTGGACAAGATTATTCCCATAACTATCTAATTAGTGTGCCACTAATTTGATAGTTATCAATCTTTGGTGCTTTATTTCGTTTAAATTTCAAAACCGAAAATAAAAATAAAACCGAAAAATAAAAACTTGAGTTATGAATGGCTAAGTCTTGAACAAACCAAAGTCCCAAAGGCCCAAGGCCATTGTCAAAGATTATTTAATTAGGGTGTTTTCCTAGTGAACCCCATGGTCCACTCATTCTAATTCACTTCTCACTTCACTCACTTAAACAATAGTGAAGTGAGTTGGAACATATATTAAGTGAGAAAACCAAACCTTTCTCTCCTATGTGGGACTAAAGGTTTTTGCTCTTTTCCAATACAAAACTTGAACTTCAATGTTCAACACTAGTTTCATCAATTCACATACACAATAATGTTCGACCTTTACCTCTGCAGCTTTTTGTACTTGTCATGCATATATACAATTTATATATAAAAGTATAAGAGACTATATGCGTCTAATGTTTCTTTCATTAGAAATTAAGTCAGGTTTTGATGGAAGATCAATTCAAGCAGTAAACTGTGCAAATAATGAACAACCAAGATTAAAATACCACTTGATGCACGCCCTCCATAACTTTAATTAATTAATAATCTCGCCTTTAATTAACCGGCCCTTGATTTGGTCTTGGAAGCAAGATTCTATCTGCAACCCTAATCTTTGTGCACAAACACCTAGGGTTCCCATTAAAACACACACATATATGCTCGAACTTCCTACCTTTATTACACAATTACCCCATACCAAACCAGTGATCTATCTTACTTGGTTGGTACATGGAGTCAACTTATTATTTGATGACCGTGCTCAGACACGTGCGGAACTTTCTGGCTTAATCAATAAGCGTCCGTGATTAATCCTTTTGTTTAATTGGACTCGAAGATTCATAATTAATTAAGCATGGCTTGATCTGCAAAAGGAGAATACTTATGTCAGTCTGTGCGGCTGTGCATATATATACGATTATGGACACTAAGACAATATATGACACAATGCGCAACTTGTATACATTTGAGTACATGCACTTCAATTTCTTGGATACATATGTTCATGTAGATCGTGCACAAAACACCCATGAAAACCGGATTTTATCCAATTGATGAATTACTCATCAGTCATCGATCAATTAATTGGGTATGCATATCAATTTAATTAGCTAGATTTAAAATTATTAAGAAAATTAATACAAGAAAGTTAATTGCTCTTGTACGACTAAACCTTGCTGTAACTTATTAATCCATTCCACTACTAGCTAGCTAGCTTGAGATTTTCTTAAATATCGTATTGCATCGTGACTCAGAAACTAAGGATGTCTATATGATGGGCGTTGGGAAATTATTTGATATAGTGTGTCGACATGCCACTTAAATCTTTATGTTTTTTTTTTTGATAGGAAAGAAACAACTTTTGCACCCTCCAAGGTTTGAACCCATAACCTCTTACGTCTAAATCCCATAACAAACTATTGGGCCACTCAATTAGTTAAATCTTTATGTCATTATGTATATACTTAGGCTATAATAAATAAAGTCTCGTTGAACTCATTCCTATCAAAAAAGAAAAAAAAAAAATTCTTTATGTTATGTCTGGCTAGTATTAAATAAAGTCTATTAATTCCTATCAAAAAGAAATCTTTATGCTATGTGATCAATGATATAGAATTAAATAAATTAATTAACTTCATGAAATAAATTATAAGGTACTCGCCAGCTACAATCAATCGATCAAAGTTAATCAAACTGACGTAGTCTCGCCTTCGCCTTTATCACTAGGCCAACCAGTCTGGGTTACAATCAATCAAAGTTAATGCATGATTTGTTAATGCAAACCCTATACAACAAAAGACATCCTCCCACCTTTATGAGGTCAGGCGATCGGTTCTCAAACAAAAATAATATCATGTTCTACCAGATTATAATCAAATTAGTTGTTAACCACTATGGAGAATGTGAAGAACGACGACTGGATGACGGTAACTCAATGGGGAGGACGCAAGAAGATAAAGAGCAACGAAAAGCTCAGGGGTTGTGCATGGAGAAGAACATGGATTGAGAGGAAGGTATTTATAGTATTTGAATAGATTGATGGAAGGATCAAGATTTTTGAGGCTGGGAGCCTACGTTCCTTTGTATTAACCCTATCCAAGAGGGAGGCAGGCTGGCTGAAGGGTACTTTCAACAGAAGTTCATCCATGAAGGACACAGTACGTCTTGCGTATAGGGATGACCGAGAATCTCTGTTTGTCCAGAGATTTGCAAATTCGAGGGAAAGATTCATTCGAATATGGAAGGTAACGCCACATGGATGGGATTATATCCTTGCACCGAAAGATAGGAATAGTAGGGGTGGATTTACTTTAAGGAAGCCCTATGTGGCAGGACAATTTAGAGTTCATAGACTCAGAAATAAAAGGAAAGAAACACACAATGGTTGTAGTTCTTCGATCTAGTTGTCATTGTTTTTCGTTGTAGTTCCCCTATCACAATGGTCATTGATTGAACAAGCCATTTTAGTAACAACTGGTCGATGGATTGAAATGTCAATCATGGGTGACAACAGGGCCATCTTCTTATGTAAAAATTAAGAATAGATGCAAAAAATTCTATAAGAAGGGAAAGTGGGTCACTAAAACCTAATCGCAAATATCATTCCATGGAAGAAGAATCAAAATTGGATGATATTAAAATTGTGGTTCATAACACATGGATTAAGGTTGAGGGCATTCCATTGAATATGTGGAATGAAACGATTTTTCATATGATCGGATCACACTACGGTGGCTTAATCAAAACTATAGAAGAAACCATCCAGAAAAAATCTTTGAAATTAGCATTTTTCAAGGTTAAGGGCGTTATGAATGAATTTTTTCCAGCCACCATACTAGTTGAAGCTGGGGAAGAACACTAAAGCTGTAAGCAGAAGTGAGTCTGATTATACCACAATCGGGAGGGGTTGAGCCTAGGGAAGGAAGTAGTGATGTGGAGATGAACACCAACGCCTAGAAGATGACACCACTGACTATACAAGTCGACATCACAGGGATTGCAATGCTCAATCCTGTACAATGACCACATCATAAACCAATAAAAAATCGTCGGCAACAAAGGGGAACTGCACAGACTAAACCCCCATCTCGGTGTAATGATCAATAACCCCAAAATCCACATGATGAGCTAGGTAACCATGATTTTCATAAGCGCCCTATACCTAATGATGCGAGTTTTGCAGGGTGCACAACAATCCCAGTTGTCGTTAATGTAGCTGAACTGATTACTATATAATAGCTTAAAGATAAGTCAATAAAACGGGTTGGGCCTTCGATGTAGGGCCTCACTGAAACTGGGCCAAAAAATGGGACGAATGAAACATAGATTCGCATAGATGAAAATAAGGGGAAGTCCAAAGTGGACAAAGCCAAAGCACATCGACTTATTTAAAAGAGAAATGAAAAATTGTTGAACAAATTAGTGGGCCTGATGAAAGGTAAAACCCAACTTGAGAAAGGCCAAGTACAAAGTAGCATATCCCAAAGCCCATTGTCACAAGATTGTTGCAATGAGGTCCTCCACCATTTCTTAGAATTTGTTAAGGGCAAAGCTTTACATGAGGATAATAGTGTTGAACATTCCATGGAAGTTGAAACACAAGTAGAAGAAACACCTTAAGAGGACATACCATAGAATGAACAGGTGAACCTAACCCAAACTGAATCGGAAGGGGAATTGGATAGGGAAACAGAGGGCAGTGAACTGGAGGAATTACACATTAAAGATAGACCGGCTGGGTGGGAGAACGATGAACATAACTATGATTTCGACAGTGGTAATGATAACACAATCAATCCTCCTAACGATATCACTACATTCTTGATTGATAAAAAGGACCCTAAATTGCTGAAGCAAATTTTCAGCTTGGAGGGTGCAAAATAATCAGTGCAGGTAGAAGACCAGGGCAATAATACTGGGGAGTGTGGCGAAGGATGGAGATAAACAAGTGAATGTGACATACGGTGAATAACTGGAGGAAGTTGGAAACCGGATAACAAACACACCTCTAGCCAATGACTCAGTTAAAAAAGGAAAAACTGCAGAGGAAGTTTTTTGATTATGTAACATTCAAATCATTTAGAAACCACCATCTTCAAAACCCAAACTATCCCAAACTGACAAGGAACTATGGATAATTAACTGAGGAGTAATTATGATTGTGGGTTAGACTATAAAAGTTTAGATTTTATGTAAATTAGAAGATGGTCTGGAGTGGTTGCTGCAACGGTAAAGGTATTAAAAGTTACTCAATGCGGATCATTTCATGGAACACAAGAAGTTCAGGTTCATTGACAAAAAGAAAGGCTTTTAAGGAAGTAACTAAACAATCAAAATCCAAATATGGTGGTTCTACTAGACAATAAACAATTAGTGGCTGATGGAACTCTCATGACCAGTTTGTGGGGGAATAGATTTAATGAGTGGCTCTTATTACCAGAATAAGGCAGTCGTAGGGGGATCTTACTGATATGGGATGTACACAGCTTAAATGATACCAATACATAATGGGTAAATTTTCTATTTCCATTGAAATTACTAATAGTGATGGAGTCTCATGGTGGTTCTTTAGGATGTATGATCCTTCTACTTTAAGAGGAAAAAATGAATTCTGGGAAGAATTTATTGTTTTGTATGGGTTTTGTGTGCCAAGATGATGCATGGCGGGTGACTTTAATTTGGCCAGATTCCCAAGTGAAATACTAAACAACTCTCGAACATCTTCTAGCAGGGCATACTTTGATGGTATTATTAGAGAGTTACAGTTTGTAGATCTTCCAATCATAAATGGGTCATTCACATGGTCGAATGGACGGGTGGTGCCAATTTATGCCAAACTCGATTGATTTTTATTCACTAATAGTTGGGGGGAACTCTTAAGCAATGCAAGACAAACTCTAGGCAATAGAACCTCATAAAATCATGTCCAGTTTCACAACCTTAAACTGGGCTCCACCCGACCAGACTTATGTACCCCGAGCCAATCCCGTTAAGTCAACACAAGCCTAGTCAGCCTTCCTTACCATTTACTATTAATTAAGTAATTTAAGTGTGAGTTATTCAAGTTAGTGAGTTATCAAAGTATAGCGGAAGCAAATTAAACTCCAAACTAACTGAACAACCCTAAGACACAAGTTAGGACAACCTAGAGTGTGGAAACCCTGCATATGTATACATCAATCAAGTATCACAAGTCAAAGGAGAGTTAACAAACTATATACATGTTCCAAGACCTATCACAATCCCATAAACCCAGTGTATCAAAAACCTATACATATATTACAATGGACCTACTTAATAAGCGAGAGGAGATCACTTAGCTGTCCTCAACGTCAATTGCCTCTCATTGGTCCTTTGCCTTTGTCTATCCTGCAGTATGAAAAGGTTACACCCACCGTCATAAAAAGGACGGTGAGTACATAAAGTATAATAGTAATAACCAAGTGGAGTCTTAACATAATTTTAAATATCAAATAAATGGCTAAATGAGTATCATGAATGGATATCACAAAGATAATAAAAGACTGCATGATAAATAAATCACTAAGATATTAATGATAAATGAGTGTTGAGAGCACAAAGCAAAAAGACATCTAAGTGTTCCAAGTCTATCGGGTTGCAACACAAAGTGCACAACCTAACTTCTAAGACAGATCCTAGACCTAAACAAACCACTTAAGACAACTTATAATGAGTTAATCAAACTCCCAGTTAGCTATTAACCCAAAAATGTGGGTTTAGGTACGTCCAAACATCCGTGTAGTCATGGTGGTGAAAGACATCACAAAGGAGTCTCGCCGCACCAGTGACCACCATATCGCCCACTTAGACCCAAGAAACCACTCATTAAGGATAAGGAAGCACAAAGCCAACAAATCCACCAAGGACAGATATCACGAAGAAATATTCAACAACAACATATTTCACAATGAGATACTATTCAACAAGGTTAATAGCCAAGTAAATGAACAAATGAAATTATATAAATACTCCGATTAGTTTTACTCACATACATGGCGAAACTCCGCGCTCGTGGCTCTCACACGTCACCAAACTAATCTCGTACACTCGTCACCAATTCATTAAGCACCTGGTGACCATTTTCGATCTTATTTGGTCACGTTAGAGTCTTATTTTTGTTTAAATTATAATTTCTCCTTAATTTCCCCATTATCCAACTATTACGTATTTCTACTATTTTGGGTCAATTCCCTGGGTTATTGCGTCACATTTGAACCCATTAGAATACTTGAGACAAGTCCCAAAGTTTTTGAAAATTTTCTAAAATTTGGGGTACTAAACAGTGTTATGTCATGGGGTGTAACCCCTAACAACACCTGTCACAGTGCCCAAACCTAGCATTTCTGCCCTGGACACCGTGAGGTATTACACCTCACGACACCACTGGCGATGCCCTCTACAAAACGTAAAATTTGGGGTTTTCGCGATCCCGGCTTGCGTCGCCGTGTTCCGAGCCTATCCAAACCTCGTAGGAACCTGGATACCAAGTCAAAACCACCACTAAACCTCACAAAACTGTCTAACCACCGATCTAAAACTCGAACAAAAACACAAAAAACTGGCACCAAAATGGAGAAAATTGAATGGGGAGTCGGTATTTCACTTTCGTTTGCGTCGTTGCACGATCCTTTGGTGTCAATCCTCGACGAAAAATCAGGAAACTCATCCCCTTCTCATCGTTTGCGCATTCATGAGATAGAAGAGAAAGAAAAAAATGAGAGAGAGAGAGAGTCGACTCACCTATTTATAGTGTGACCTTCATCTTGGCTCATAAACGTATCTCGAGGTCGATCTAAGGGTTCCTAATTATACCAACCTAACCACTTTTGGGACATAATTTGGGACTCTCCCCCTTTTTCCTATCCCCTTTCCAACCCATAATTGGCCTACTTGGGCATTTCTGCGCACGGCATGCACTACGACCCACATCGTCGCGCGCAAATGAAAATACAAACGACCCAAATACATTCTCATATTAATTAATCATCGTATTTTATTTTTTAGTCATCCAAGAAAATTGTTTTGAAGACCTGATACCCGTGTTTCGTTCGCCTGATACCCGTTCGACATGTTTTTCGAGGCGAACTCCACTAACAATTTGACCTTACTGTCTTGTCACACAGAGACGAGTATAAATAGGTAATACACGTTGTCACACAAATATAACATATTTTTTGGGTTGTTACAAATCACTTCTTAATTATCCTCGAAACTGGGTCTGTTAAATGGGAACCAATGCCTTTTCGATTTGAAAATGTGTGGCTTAAGCATCATGTCTTCAAGAAACTCATCCTTAACAAGTGGAGAACTCATAAAGGTGAAGGGGCTCCTATCTTTAAATTCATGGGGAAACTTACTAAACTCAAAGAGGACATGAAAAACTGGAATGGGAAAGTTTTCAGACAAATGGGAAGAAAGAAAAATGACCTACTGCAAGAGTTGAAAAATCTCAACTCAATGGAGGAAAATAACACTTGGGACGAGAATTGCAAGGAACTCCGTAAAGCTAAAAATAAGGAGTTGGACCACACACTCATAATAGAGAATATAATTATTAGACAAGAAATAAAGGCACAATGGCTCAAAAAAGGTGATAAAAACTCCAAATTCTTTCATCACATTCTTAGTGCAAGAAGAAACAAAGCAATGATCATAAGGTTACAACTGGAGGATGGTTCCTATTTATAAAATGAAGAGAACATTGTCAACAACCTCTTGGCATATTTCACAGATCTTTACACTGATGATATGGAAGAAAAGTGAGAGATACAAGGGTGGAGTGGAGCCTAATCTCGAGGGAGGAGGCTCAATCACTAGAAGATCCCTTCACTAAGAGGTATGGAGTGTGATATCCGAGAGCAATGGGGACAAGGTATCAGGAGCTGACAACTGCTTAATGGAATTCTTCGAAAAATATTAGGAGTACTAAAAAAGGAGATTATGATGATCTTTCATAAATTTTACAGGAATGGGAACATTAGTAGGAAGGCAAATGAGACTTATATATGTCTTATACTTATGGGGTTAAAGGTTGAGAAAGTAGCAGATTATCAGCCTATTAGCTTGATCACTTTAGTGTATAAAATCATCCCCAAAGTCTTGACAAATAGATTGAAGATGGTTATGGTATCGACAAGTAATTGCCAAGGAGTAGGGGACCTTTGTAAAGGATAGACATGTTAGATCTTGTTCTAGTTGCAAATGAAATTGTCGAAGAAGCTCAAACAAAATGCAAACGTGGATATATACTCAAGCTTGATTTTTCCAAAGCAAATAATAGAGTGGATTGGGGCTTCCTCAACTATGTCGTGATTAAGAATGGTTTTGGTCTGCGATGGAGGAAGTGTATAAATGGTTGCTTGTCCTCATCAAACTTTTCGTAAATGGTGAATGAAAGATCAATGAAAAAAATTAACACCACAAGGGGGCTGAGAAAAAGAGACCCACTGTCCCCTTTCCTATTCACCTTGGTGTGGATTGTGTTAACATAACACACTTGCAATTTGCGGATGATTATTCCTTGTTGTTTGCAAATGCAAATGATGACTCACTTGCAAGATTTTTGGGCTTAAACTGAATAAGGAAAAATGCACTCTCTTGGGTGTGAATGTGTCGGAGACAGATGCAAGATCAAATGCTCTGGACATTGGATGTAACTTGGGTTGTTGGCCACTTACATATTTGTGGTTGTCATTGGGAGATTCATAATTCATCAAAGGTTTTTGGGACCCTGTCAAGAAGGTTAAAAAAATGCTTAAAGGGGGAAGAAGGGATACCTATTTAACAGAGACAAATTGTTAGGTTTTGAGGTTCATACGTAGCGAAAAATTCAAAACAAAAGCCCCAACAGGTTCGCAAATAAGTTCTGTTAAACAAGATCTACAAAAGTAAACTATACCTTGATTCGTGATTTCCTTCTCTGATTGTTTGATCTTTAAGACGTTCAAGCGTGCATCCTTTATCAGAAATCCACAGACGAACAGTGATCGCAATTTATAGTGCTAGCCCTAAAAGAGATAGAAAACGTTTTCCTTTCTCTCCTAAAACCCAGATAATACGAAAATTGGAAAAATGAAATTCTTGTTTCATTTTGGGTATGGCCCTTTATTTATATGTGTAGATAAGCTCTCACTTAAAACACTATTTGTAATACAACTATTGTATTTATGTTATTTAAGTGAATTACACATATACCCTATTATGTGGTGAACACTTGAGTGGAGGTAAGATCTCGACTCACCATCGTTTGTTCATTGTTTTAACGTGGGTTTCGGGTGTTTTAGTTTACGTTGAGAATTTGGTGTTCGATGGTTTTGGGTGTTTTGGTGGTGTTGGGTTGGTAACGACGTCCCAAGGAGTTTGGGATAGACTTGAAATATGGCGACAAGAGTTGGTGTGTCAAAAAATATCTGAATTATGTTCAGTAAGTGACGTTGTGGAGCCTGTGAGCTATGACGTTTGTAATAGAGAACATTGAATGTAGAAATTAGACGTTTTAGGTGACGCCACCAGCAAAATTGGCCACGGTGTGACCTAAGACGTGACACTGTTCACAACAATAAAATTCTAAAAATTAATGAAAACTTTGAGATTTCTCTCTGGTAGTCATATGGGTTCGAATATAACCCAATACCCAGGGAATTGACCCAAAATAAAGGAAAATGGATAAAATTTTGAAACATGGGGGAAAATTATATGGAAATAGAAATAGAACTCTAACGCAACAAAACTGTATTGAAATGATTACTAGGTTTCTAGGTAACTGGTGATAAGCATACGGGGTTAGTTTGGGAACTTTCGAGAGCTGCGAACATGAGGTTTTGTGTTGTAAGTAAAACACGAAACCAATGGAAGCTTTAATATTATTTCATTTGTGCATTTACTTGGTTGTTATCCTTGTTGAGCTTTTGAAATTGTTATTGTTATTGTTATATCCTGGTTTGGAACTCTATTATGATTCAGTGGTCCAAGGGCAAGTGAGTCAATGTGATCCTTGAGTGGACAGGTTACATGGGGTCATTCCCTAGTGCCAGGAACTTGGGAATCATGATATTATTTTTGGAACTTGAAATTCACGATACGATCTTTTGGTTCCTATATACGGAATGTGAACTACACTAAATTGTTGAGGAGTTCTTCATTCGCGTAGATTTTAGGATTGTGTAAGTGTATCATTTCCTAAACTCTAAGTTGGGATGGTGAATTGCCTAGGCTTTGAAAGGGGTTTGATAGATGTTTCTCCTCGACTCAATTGACTGTTTCACTAAGTCGAGACTACTTGTGCCTATCCTTTGTTTTCCTGGACACTCGTTTATTGTTGACATCTTAGTAATTCATTATCATATTGTCTTTTGTTATCTTACTGATATCTATGCATGACACTTGATTAACCTTTTATTTGACATTTGAAATTATATTAAGACTCTATTTGGTCATTACTGCTCTACTTCTGTACTCACCATCTTTTTTATGACGGTGGGTGCAGACTCATCGTATTTTAGGGTTGATAAAGGAAAAGGACCGGAGATAGGCGATTTAGGTAAAGGACTATTGAGGATCTAATCATGCTTATTAGGTAGGTTTCCTGTATTATATGTATATGTTTTTAGAATAATGGGATATGGTTTTGTGAGAAAGGTTTGGTATGTATACTATGATGTGTCTCCTCTGACTTGATGTTGATATACATATGCGGGGATTCCACACTCAAGGTTGTCTTAACTAGTGTCTTAAGAGTGTTTATATTAGTTGGAGTTTAGTTTGCTTTTGCAGTATTTTGGTACTTTGAATAACTCACTAATATATTATAACTCAATCTAAATAACTTAATAAATGGCAAAGGGCAAGGAAGGCTGACTAGGTTTACGCTGATTGCGCGAACGTTGACTCGAGGTCTATGTAAGTCTAGGCCAGGCAGAGCCCAAATTTAAGTTGTGGAATTGGAGCCGTTAACGACTGCTATCAAAAGTTTTTGAAGACATTTTTTGCGCGTCATCACAAGTATTTTTTAATGTTGTTATAGTTTTATTTTTGATGTGCATAGAGATTTCACAGCTTCTAAAGAAAGTCATTGTATAAGATAATGACATACGTTAATGACATACCATGAGATTGCTATGAAAATATAGAACTTCAACAACATTTTTAGTGTGTCCGCGTAAGCATTTTTTAATGTTGTTATAGTTCTTATTTTTATGAACACTGAGATTTCATAACTTGTAATATAAGCTAACGACATAAGAAGAATTTGTTGTAATCAAAGCAACGATGTGTAATTTAATGTTGTATAGATTTTGTTTTAACAAAATTGCAAGAATGTCATAAATAGACTTTTTATGACTTGCATGAATGTTGCTATCATCAATTTAAATGACACATAATAAATGTTGTAGATTTGTACTCATATTTCCCAACAAATTTAAATTTATATATTTTTTTATTAAGAAAGAACTTGAAATAAATAATATTAACAATTGCAACAATTCACAATTCTAAAGAGCAAATTATAATATTATATTCAAAATGAAGTGCATACAAGAATTAGTGTCGTATACACGTTTAAACAAAAAGAGACAACTAACATATTTTATATTAAAAAAGGCAAGACCTCAGGAGATCATAGCTCGATTCCCACTGAAGTAAAAAAAATAAAATTTATAATGCAAAAAGCTTGATAATATAACGGCCTTAAATTCCACAACCCTAAATTTGGGCTCCGCTCGGCCTATACTTACGTAGACCCCGAGTTAACACTCATGCAATCAACGTAAACCTAGTCAACCTTCCCTATTTCCATCAATTTATTAAATTGTTATATTGAATTATTATATATTAGTTGTTATTTAAAGCACCAAAGTACAACGGAAACAATTAAACTCCAACTAATATAAATACTCCTAAGACACTAGTCAGGACAACCTAGAATGTGGAAACCATACATAAGTATACCAACATTACGTCAAAGAAGATACAACATAGTATACATGCCAAACCTTTCTCACCACCCATATCCTAGTATTCTTAAAACTTATATATATATATATATATATAATATAGAAAACATGCCTAATAGGCGAGCTCAAATCCTTAATAGACCTTCACTTCAATCACCTATCTCCGGTCCTTTTCCTTTATCCACCCTGAAATATGATGAGTCTGCACCCACCGTCATAAAAAGGATGGTGAGTACAGAAGTAGAACAATAATAACCAAATTGAGTCTCAACATAATTTCAACGTAAAATAAACGGCTAATCAAGTATCATGTGCAAATATCACAAAGATAATAAAAACAACATGATAATGAATTACTGATATATTAACGTTAAATTAGTGTTCAGGAAAACAAAGGATAGGTGCAAGTAGTCCCGACTTAGTGAAACAGTCGTTTAAGCTTGAGGAATAAGATACCCCTTATAAGCTCGGAGTTTAGGATGTGGAACACTCACACCATCCTAAAATCGATGCGAATGCAGAGCTCCCTAACAATCTAGTGAGGAAACTCTCATCCCGTATAGAACGACAAACAATATTGTGCATCCCAAGTCCCTGGTTCTAGCATATTACCTCAGATGACTAACCCCACTTAAGGATCACGTTGACTAACTTGCCCTTGGACCACTCAACAGAATAGAGTTCCAAACCACGATATAACAAAACAATAATAATGTCAAAAGCTCAACAAGGATAATAGCCCAATATATGCACAAATGAAATAATATTAAAGCTTCCATTGGTTTTACTCACAATACTCCTATTACAATACGAAACCTCATGTTTGCAGCTCTTGAACGTCCCCATACTGACCCCGCAAGCTTATCGCCAGTGACATAGACACTTGGTAATCATTTCAATACAGTTTGGTTGTGTTAGAGTTCTATTTCCATTTCTATATAATTTCCCCATTTTTCATAATTTTATCCATTTTTCCTGTATTTCATGTCAATTCCCTAGGTATTGGTTCATATTCAAACCCATATGGTTATCCGAGAGAAATCCATAAGTTTTCATTAATTTTTTCGAAATTTTATTGCTGTGAACAGTGTCACGTCGTGAACAAAACACCCGACGACATTGATCAAAATGTGAAAATTCAACTGCACTATTCTAGACGCCATGACTCACATGCCATAGGGAAAACCCTACTGACGTCAGATAAAGCATGAATTTCCTAACCTTTTCTATTTTGGATGTCATGGCTCACAGGCTCCATGGCGTCCCTTGTGGCGTCACTTCCTGAACATGTTTTCAGGGTTTTTTGACATTTGGCTTGTGTCGCCGCGTTCCGAGGCTATTCCAAACTCCTCAGGATGTCGTTACCAATCAACACCATGAAAAACACTAAAAATCTTCAACACCGAAATCCCAACGTAAACCAAAACACCCTAAACCAACGTCAAAACAACGCACATACGATGGTGGGTGGAGATATTACCTCAACTCAGGTGTTTGTCGTGTCTCTGCGTCATCCTCTGAAAACAAGCTACAACCTTTGCTCCACGCGAGAGAAATGAGAGGTGAGAGACATACGAGAGAGTGATAGAATGAGCCGTGAGGAGAGAGAGAGAGAGTTTAATACAAATCCTCTTCATCTGGCTCCCCAACATGTATCCCGATGCCCATCCATTGGTTCCTGCTCATTCCAGCCGCCTTACCACTTCAGCTAACTAACACCCTGCTGACACCAATTGGTGACTCCGCTAGGTAACTCCACGTGCCACATTGTGTTCCCGCCCACGTTTCCACCTCCAATTCGCATCATGACTCACCCCGTCATGCATGAATAGAATACTAACGACCCGAATCCTTTCCCAGGTTAATTATTTAGTTTGTTTTATTTGCCAGTCGCCCACAATTATCGTTTCTCCAGCATTATGTACCCATATCTCATTTGCCCGACCCCAATTCTACGCATTTTTTGAGGCGAACCTTACTCATACACTAATGTCATCATCAATACATACAGACACGAATATAAATAGATACTACACCAAACCGTATAAACATATCACATTTTTCGGGTCGTTGCAGATAACATCTATTGGGGCATGTGCCCTAAGTCAATCTACAAGCATTGTTTATCTTACAGTTTTTAGTTAATAAAATAGAAGTTTTTCCTTTGCTATTTTATTATAAGTGATTGCATGTTGACCTTATAATAAGATTCATGGGTATTTGTTGAAATATCTTAAATGTCCCTAGTAGGCCATTATACTGGGAACTATAATGAATTAAGACTAGTGTGAGTCTTGATTGATGGTCATGTGATGATTATACGTATAGGGATACGAATCAAGATCATGATACTTGTTAAGGAACAAGGTACTGGATCGGCCCGCTATGAGAACAACACATGGATTAAGTCATAGGTGTTACTCTTAATAGGTATATCATTTAGTCATTCGACTTAAGATTACCAAAGACTTCAATATTATGAGTATGGTAATTTGACACAATCAAACATTGTCTTTAACTGAATGATTATAAATTGTGATTGGTTATCATGTGAGCAATATGTGAAAGTGTATAATCAAGAAAGAATTTGTCGCTCTCGTAAAGAGAGAGATATCAGTAGATCTCTCGATGTGTTGGATTGTTAAATGGCCAAGTCCAAGTGAATTGATATGATCAATGTCGCTTAGATGTTTTCAATCTATCTAAAGATCGAGACTAGTACGATTGAATATTAAGGGTGACTTTCCATGCCTTGTATTTAATCAAATGATATCGCACGACAAAAGTATATGATATACGTTATTCATTAGGTTGCATCGATTTTGATATTCATGCTACTTGGGTATTCATAATGCCTTGCTAGAGACCGCTTATGACTTGTGTACCAAAATAGTTTTGGTTCACTACCAACGTCGCATGAACTTATTGGGCTACACACAAAGAAGGGCTTTGCGCAATTTTAAATGGTCTAGAGTATTGAATTTTATAAGATAAAATTCATAATATTTAAGCCCTTATGATTCGTTATATGATATCTTATTAATAGGAGTATATGTGTAATTTGCTTAAACAACGTAATTAAACATCGTAAATACAATAGTTGTATTACGAATAGGATTTTAAGTGAGAGCTTATCTCCACATATAAATAAAGGGTGTACCCAAAAACATAATAAGAATTCCATTTTTTTCAATTTTCGTATTCTCTGGATTTTGAGAGAGAAAGAAAAACGTTTTCAATCTCTCTTGGAGCTAGCCTCCAAATTGTGGTAACCGTTCATGTGTGGATTTCTGATAGAGGACGCGCACTTGAACGTCTTGAAGGTAGAATAATCAGAGAAAGAAATCACGAATCGAGGTATGGTTTACTTTTGTAGATCTTGTTTAATAGAACTTATTTGCGATCCTGTTAGGGTTTTTCAAAATTGTTTTGAATTTTTCGTTGCGTATGAATCCCAAATCCCAATGACATCTACAAATAGGCACTACAAAATCTATACTTTATATCGTCCTTGCAAAAGATACATTTCGCACGATATCCTTCAACCCAAAAATCATAGTTTGCACTTGCACCACAATTAAAAATAAAATTAATATTGACTAAGAAAAAGTATGAGATATTAAATAAACAAAATGTTATAAAGAGATATTGTAATGTATACAAGTCATTTAAAAAAAGTTTCATATAAAACTTAAAAAAAGAATTGTTCCTGATTTTCATCTCTACAACTTAACACTCTGAAAAAATATCAAAAGCGCATTGTGAAAATTATTTTGTTATATAAATTAAGCCTTTATATATCTTTCAATTAAGAGGAATAATATAAAATAAAATTAGTACAACCATTGGGCTCTAACAAATATTGAAACTTTAACAAATTAGCTTTTGCAGCCCTTAATTTATCACAAAAGAGAAAGTTAATAAATAATGAAGTATTTACAACTGAAAATTATCATCATTTAATCCAAATATTGAAAGCTTTACAAAAATTGGAACCAAGGATATCAATGAGGTGTCCCTTTAGATTAATTTACAACTCAAGTTATATAGAATCAAGTAAGTAGAACCCCACATGAAGTTAAAAAAAAAGTAGGACTCTACTCTAATAAGTCTGACCTAGCTGAGGGAGTTTTAGTTAAAAATCATTTATATGAATCTAACTAACCTTGATATATTCTTAAATTAAAGAAGTTCTCTCATCCTACTTTGTGAGTTCCTTCCGAATTAAATTCTTTTAAGTACTTGTGCATAACAACCAAAATAATATTAACAAGAATGAACTAGAACATTGCCCCTTAGACCCATCATTTTTTAATATGGTGATATAGCGTTTTTATAGCCTCAAACACAATTTTTGGTCTTTGCTAAAGTTGTTTGTAATAGAAATAGTATTGTTAGGTCCTAGGATATATCAAACCACGACTTTATTCCCTATTGAAACAAAGAAATGTTGGTTTAAGCATTATATCTGACATTTGGAGTGAAACTAAACTAATCTGCTAATTTTATAACATCATAATCAAATCCCTATTTTATAGGCCCTTTTGAATTGCCAATAGTGAAACATCATGCTACCCATACGGCCATATAAATTAACAAAAAGGGTATCTGAAAAACCAAAACTTACACATATTTTCACAAGCAATCATCAAATACCCATATGAACCAATAAAAAGGGTATCTAAAAAATTAAGACTTAAAGCAAATTTTCACAAAGAATCATTAAATACCCATATGAACTAACAAAAAGGGTATATGAAAAACCAAAAATTTTAACAGAATTGTTGCCTTTACTACCATATCTGACGAGTATTTGCAAAAGGGCACATAGACGTCGTGCTCGATCTTGAGTTGCTCTATGGCAGGGCTGGGCTTGCCCAGCAAGTCCCCTAGCTTAAACTCCTCTCCTATGCTATCGTTGACTCGCCGTGAAGGGGCAGTGGATCTCTGATCAATAGAGATGGTAGATGTGACAGCTCTAATTTCCGAGGTCGTCCCGTGACCCACGCCCTCTGCTTGCAAGCCCAGCAGTGCCTGTCACATCACCGGACACATCATCACTACTGCTACATCCGCAACTCTGTAAAGTGACGCTCCGACTAACTAATCCTATTGTATTGAATTATTTAATTTTCCTAAACATCGAGCATGTTAGTTAATAGTAATAGCGGAAGCCTTTAATGCATATATTATGAGAATTTATAAAACCCAAGTAGTGCAAAACCCGGAATATAAACACTATGTATATAACTGAGACGAAGTAAACAGTAATTCATATACATGTGATAAGTTCTAAAGTTTCCAAAACCCATCAAAACAAAATATACAAACTAGATAGTCAAAACACGAGCTGTCAGCAGCAATGATCTTAGAGATAGTAGCCTAGTACCTCTTTTCCCTTGCTCTTTCTCATACTAGGATCTGCGCTCAATTGTCCAACACATACAACAACGAGCCCAGTGAGTAAGTTCCTAAGAGAAGTCTACACGATAATCATGAAAACCACAGTAACCTGCGAGACATGTGAATATGATCCTAGCAACATGAATCATATTCCTATGGTTGGCAGCAAATAACAGTCCCAGTAAAACTATCGATCACACACAGTAGAAATAAAACATCATTCGAGTAATTCGGTTAGCGACGATATCAATTAAAACTAGATACAGGTGTGACAAAGTCTAACAAACTAGATAATACTTTGTAGATTTGGATGCCCCCAGCTGAGCACATCAAGCCTAGACCATACCCGAACTACTAATGGTGATCGAAAATATATCACAACCCACCGGACACGTGCACCCTGCTACTCGGGTAGCTATTCACCGACTATGTCCAGTACATGTGCTACAATCTAGCCTGCTCAATTCTGTACTACTACCATCTCGATTAACCTCCGACCATGTGAACAAATCAAACATTGACCAACACATGATCACAGTGCATAAACATGGCAACCAAAAAAGTAACAAAGCAATAAATGAATAACTGAATAAACACTCATTTACATGAACAAACCACGCATGAATTAAATTGTAACATTCTTAAGGGTTTTACGCACCTGTAAACACGCACTCCGACTTCCCGGACCAGTCAATCCGACCTGCCTAGCACCCCGGTGTCCGAGCTATGGTTCCCCAGTTCGTAAAGTCTTGAGATCTATTTCTAGTGTTTATTGGTTAATTAAGTGGGTTTGTTATCAATTAGGCTTGATTTCATTTTTATAAATTTTGGGGTTTTGGTACCTAGTGCGCTAGTCAGGGGAATTAGCGCGCTAATTGATCTTCGTGCACTGTTGATGCACGAAGGATCATCATCTTCCCCAGCGTGCCTAGCGCGCTAGTGTTTATCACCTAGCGCACTAGGTGTGCTCTGCCCAGAATTTTCAGAAACTGATTCTGGATTTAATTGGTTCCTAACACCTCAATTCATCATACTAACAACACACACACACTCTAATCGCATCAAATTTCTCTCCAAAACACCAATTAAACAAGTTTTTCACTCCAAAACAGAGGATCAAAGTGTGCATGTTTAAAAAAAATCAGAAATCACCAAATAACTCTTTTTATGCACAAATCCGATTCTAATTGACATGATTAATCAAAACGAACCTCAAGAACATCAAATCCAGCAAAAACAGTGACGATTTCATCATTAAATCCATTTTATCCTCAACCTACAAAAACCATATTTTTAATATCAAAAAGGTATAAATTACCTTGGATTTTCTATTTGATCCCAAATCTCTTCTCCAAGCTCGGATTTCTCCTTTCTCAGTCTGATTTCTACTCACAGAGCTCTCAAAATTGTTTGGAAAGTTTAGTTTTTTGCATGCCTCTATCAATCAAGTGTGTATTTATAGGTGTTTGTATCATCTGCACCCTGATTTTCCTAGCTACAACCTTAGGAATTCAATTAATACTTTGATTTGGCTCACACACCTAAGATTTGACCACCAAATAATTCATAAAAATCATATGCGAGGTCACATTAGCTCTCAACTACTTGACAACCCATGTCCCGTACCCCGGCTACTCGATACCTGGTTCCGGTCCCCGACACGCATTTCAGGACATATATCCGACTCGTAACCTTGTCCTATATCAACGTTCACACATGTGATGTTTATATACATAAAAGTAATTAATACACTCAACATCGCAATACTAGGCATCACACCATGCACAAAATATCAAAAATATAACCTGAGTTCCCACATCTGAGTCACCCAACTGTCCACGTAACGCCCGAATTAACCGCCAATGGTCGTGATTAACACTTATACTTAATTAAATTAATTTGGACCGTTACAGTAGAACTACTAGTTGTTGAAGTGGACGCGAAATTGAAGAATCTGAGATAAGTCGGTTATGGGGTTTTGTTATTGTAGTTGTTAATAAGGGAACAATGAGTGGTGGGTCGGCGAGTTGAGAGGATTGGAGATAGTGAGGTTGAGGTTGAGGTTGAGAGATTGATGAGGTTTGTGAGGAGTACTTGTGGCAGCTATGTGTTTGCATTTTGAGAGAAAGAGGGCTAAAAGGTGTAGTGGTGCCCTAGTTCTCTCTAGTGTGTGTGTTGAATGACATACTTGGGTAACACAAATTCAAAACACATTCATCCCACCCTTTCATCACCTCCACTTCATAATCCACATGCATTAATGGTTGAAGTTTAAGCACTTTATAATAATAATTTTTTTGCATTTTCTAAATGAATCTTTAACAGTTAAGTTTAGCTAAATTAATACATGAATTATAGTGCACAAAACTATTTATAAGGAGACAATTAAGGAGAAATTTATGTTTAATTTTAAACTAATACAATTCTAGGCTAATTAAGGAGAAATCACTACAAAAAATAGTGAATTAGCAATGGAAAAGCAACAGAATAGCAACGCAACAACGGAATGGCAACGGAATGGAAGCCGTTCCTAAAATCCTCGTTGCTAAATTCAGAAGCCACGAAATTCATTTTCGTCTCTATTTATAGACTAAATAGAGATGTAATAGAGACGAGAATAGAGACGGAATACCATCAGTCTTAAACCCAAAATATGAGTATTCCGTCTCTAATTAGAAATAGAAGAGAGATGGAACACAATCCATAAATCCAAAAATTTTGAATTTTTTATTTTCTAACCGTCTCTATTCCGTCTTTAATTAGAGGCGGATTAGAGTCAAAATTCTTGAATTCCATCTCTAATTCGTCCCTAATCTATTATTGTGCCCATAATTTTTTTTTTCAAATTATGTTTTAGGAGGGTTCTCCTATACACTAAACCTGCATCAATACAATTCGGCCTTCTCTAATGCCGTGCACCCCTTACAACGACTCCTTGGGGGTGCTAACATCCACCAAAAGCACGTTCAACACAATCCACTCACAATAATATCCAATATTATACAAAATGAGGCAAAAAATGAGAATTCGATCCAAATTTTATGACAAATAGTTGTAACTAGGTTCTTTAATGCCACTTCATTAAAAAAGAAGTTCATAATTAGTACGAACAACATACAATGTATAGAGCATGCACAATCAATTGTAAAAATCAAGCTATATACATTTTAAGGATCATGCTCATAATAATCAGGAGTATTTCAAAAGTGAAGCTCAAAAGTTCAACAAAATTGTAAAATCAAACTAAGTTGGCCAAAAGGGGTCACCAAAAACCACACTTGTACAAAAAATTTAGCATATATAACATTGATCTTTCCAAAAAAATATTACAAGTCACCAAAATGCGGTGTGGCATTAGAAGATCACAAATGGTGACAAAACATTACATGATCCCAAAATGTCATCTGTATAACATACTATCCAAAAAACCAAAAAATCAAAAACTAAAAGAAGCCATGATTAATCACTGGCCACTGAAAATAGGCCAAGATAAATGAATTAACCCACTACCCAAATATGTTTAACCTAACATAAAGGATGAAATATCAAAAATCGATGATTATGTTCCCTCATTTGGCTAGAATCTACTCATTGGGGTTTAATTTGGCATAATTCTATGCATTGGGGGCTCATTTGACCTAAATCCACCCACTAGGGGCTAAAACAGGTATTGGAGCATCATTTGCCATGAATCCCAGCATGAGGGCCTCATTTACCTTGAAAGCAGGTAATGGGTTTCTGTATCCAGAAGACGATTCACCATTGGTGCAACAACTTGTATGAGGCGGTTGTAATCAAAAGAAATTCACGAGTTAGATTTTATAGTGAAGTAATCAATAGTATATCAAATGCCACAATAACCCTAAACCTATTATTGATTCTTATGCCTATTAGAGTTCTTGGCTGCTCATTTTTGCACACCTTCTCGTGACCTTCCCGTGTTTAGATTGATTTCGATCCTTTAATGGAGCAACATCTTGAGCTTGCTTGACTAGTTGATTATTATCCCTCATGCGAAATATCTCTTCCTGTAACATAAGAATTCTATCAAGGGCAGCCTTGAATATTCAGTTTGAACCTGAATTGATGTCGACCAATTTGTTACGACCATGAATTGCATCATAGCGATCCTGAATGTCAACAATGCCGTATCCGTCCTCGCTGCAATTCTAGGTACATGCAATCTTATGTAATCTTTTCGCCACCTTAGAAGAATGTAATGATCAAGATTGATAGTAATGCCAACTTCATCGAGCACACAAAGTCCATGACAACATAAAATACCTGTGAATTTAAAATAATGGCATACACAACGTAGTATAGATCCGTTAGGCCAATACGTCACAAGATATGAATGAAGGAAATCACCTTCAATGCCTTTCGGTGGAGTCATGTCCTTCACGTTGAAAGTAATGAGATTTTGGCTTTGTATAAAAACCACACACCTACAATTTAATTTTTGAGTCAATTCCTTTTAGAACTTTATGAAGATATTGTTTGTTTAAATGCCCTGCATTTGTTTCTTGGAGGACCGATCCGCACAAGTATTGCATTGAAAACTGGTAGTCCTGAAATCTTCTTTTGCTTCCTTTTCAAACTTGCGCTCTAATGCGCATCATACTGGGTGATGAAGTGCTCCAAAGATGTCTTTGAACAAAAGAAATTGTCAAAAAATGCATTCATGCCTTCACTTCCTTGTGTCGTTGAGATACCTGCTCAAAAATGAACTTTCAAGTAAGTAGGGATCCATTTCTCCCTTATGTCATACATCATTGAGAACCAATCATGTTCTTCAAGACCATAGTGCGCTATCATTTCCTTCCAAGATGCTTGAAGCCATTAGAGGACAAACTCGTGGATTGCATTATTTTCTTTTGAGATTATTGCTTTTCGCTGTGAGATTATTTTCAACCTTTTCGGGCACCTACCTCATTATGTGCAACATGCAAAAAGGATGTCTACTTTTTGAAAACACCTATGGTACAACTATTTGGATCGCTGGGCATTGATCGGTAAAAATGTCTCTGGGTTGCTCCTTGCATACAATTTAGACATGTACTCATTAACCAAGTAGAACTGTCGACTGATTTGCTTGTATGAGGCCATAACCCAACAATATAGTGTCCATGATGATTGACACCAACAAAGGGTACAAATGGCATGTCGTAACGATTATTCAAGTATGAAGTGTCGAATGAAATCATATCGTTATAGTAATTGAATGCACTTCTTGTTCTTCTATCAGCCCAAAAAACATGTTCCAAGCTACCGTCGTCATCTATCTTCATGAGGTGAAAAAAGTTTGAATTTTGTTATTGCTTTTGAGCAAAGTACAAA